>CM033756.1:4438907-4730795 GCA_019671005.1 Hibiscus mutabilis
GGGAATGCTGCTGATCTGGGTCAAATGTATGATCTTTTCAGTGAACTCAGTTTACACCTCAGAGTTAACTTATTGGGGTAAGTTAAAACCGCTTTATATGAGGTTTTTAATTTATGGGTAATCTCTTTTTTCTTTTTAAATCAATTTTCCCGTTTTTGCAGTTATGATTATTCTGGATATGGACAGTCAAGTGGGAAGGTATGGTTGCATATTGATTTATATTTTTAAATTACACAGAATGATTTGTTTGGTTGGTGGGGAAGAGTGGGTGAAGGATGATGTTTTTGCAGGTTGGATCGTTCAATCTGTAGGATAGTCATCGAGAAAGTAGTCACATTTTATTTGGTGATTTCTTTACTGGTTTTCTAGATGTCAGAAAATGTTAACTTTTTAAGGCCTAGGAATTTATGGTATTTTAGCTGTTTTTAAGGTTGTGTTTTAGAACTAGAAGTAGAATTTGAGCAGTGGAAATGTGTTAATGGAAAGCTGAATCTCAATCTTAGCTATACTGATATATATAAATCTTTTCTGATTTAAACATAAAAAAGTTTCCATCACACAATTTTTATAACAAAACGAGTTCAAATTCATACTCTCAAGTTAATGATCTCAAACAAAGCGTAATTCCTTGGATTATTCAGCAAAGACAGCAATGTTTTATATAACTCACTGCACTTGTTTGGTTTGTCTTAGTTCCGGATATTGTAAATTAGAATTAAACCTGACAATAAAGCATTTTTATTTATTTTTTCTTATTTTCCAATTCCTGACAGCCAACTGAGCAGAACACCTATGCTGACATAGAAGCTGTATATAGATGCCTTGGGGAAAAATATGGAGTGAAGGAGGAAGATGTTATCTTATATGGTCAATCAGTTGGGAGTGGGCCTACTCTAGATCTCGCAACTCGGTTGCCTAAACTTAGAGCTGTGGTTCTTCACAGCCCAATCTTGTCTGGTCTGAGAGTAATGTATCCAGTGAAGCGAACTTACTGGTTTGACATATATAAGGTTCTGCCAACTTTCTGTGCACAATTTATATAACTTAACGTCTTAATCTGTCATCACTTACCTGGTTTTAAGTATAATTTCTTGATGCTTCTTTCCTGTTTATGATGCAGAATATTGACAAGATACCCTTCATTAACTGTCCTGTTCTGGTAATCCATGTGAGTATTTCCTTGGTTTGTTTGTAATATATACTTTTCATAGTCGGATATTTGTAAAAGTTTGTGCACTGTGTTTTGGTTCAATCAGGTATGAGTGATTCATTGTTCAAATTGAAAAGAAGATAAAAACAGTGACGGTTGGCTGCTTCACATACATTTCCTTTTTAAATATCTGTCCTATTTCTTTATTTTCCCTTGTAGCTTTGCATATTCCTAGTTCCTATATTTTATGTGTTTGGTAATGCAGTACTATTCTAACAAACAATTATATAGGAGCTTATATTCTTCTTGTGAGTTGTGTTTCCCCCTTATTGGTTGCAGGCATGCAAACACTATGAATAATTTTTTAAGCCTTATCAAATTTTAGGAACAGACCATATGTCCCTGTAGTTATGGTGTATTTTGGATGGGGCAATAGAAACAGATCCTTGAAATGCTGCGGTTGATATTTGCATGTTTGAATAATTGATTTATAAAGTTAGAGATCACCCCAAAATATACATACTATAACAATTTTTTTATATAAAATATTAAACAGATCTGGTGTAAATTTAAAAAACCTGATTGATATTTGAAGAAACATAGATGTTTTAATAGACATGATGGAAAATGGAATAGGTATCTTGAGTTGGAAAGAGAAATAGGAATCTCTGCTGATCCTGAGGAAGAAGAAGGAAAAGAAAAAATGACCGATAAATATTGTGTTGTTGAATTTCACTGGAATTTGGAGATGATTCTGTTGTTTATGGAAAATATGATCTGTTGCCAATGATAAGATTCGGGAATCTTTTATGTAAAAGCTTCTCTCCCATTTGTTGTTTTTGCCTTGTTACAGGTTTGCTTTCGTTTTGACATCTTACATTGGTGAATATTCTGTAAACTATGTCCTTGGAGCCTATACTAGACTGGCAGTTTGAAAAATACTTTCTGCAACACCCCCTTATTTGTTCTCATTTTGACATCTTACATGGGTCTATAAGCTGTAAACTGTGTACTTGGAGCCTATACTAGACTGGCAGTTCGAAAACTACTTTCTGCAATGCTCCCTTATTTGTTCTCGTATATTCTGGAATTCCTTAAAATCTACCATTTTTGAGGGCTTTCGCATACCATGGATTTGACTCTTGGATACTCAACTGCTTGATCCAATTTTTGAAAATCTTGTTCATCCTGCATTTTGCCAAACTTTTTGATGACTTTAATAGTGTCTATCTTGAATTATCAGATACATGGATTGTTTTGTTTTTAATTTGTAAATAATGTGATCAGACAATTCGGCAAGTTCTTCTATGTCCATAATTTTCTGAGAGTGTTCCAATACCTTGTTAACAAGTGACTAGAAACTCCATACGGCTGTGAGTTGAAGTTGGAGTTGGCAGATATCTACTCAGTCAGTGTCACTTAATCTTGAAACGATTGCTGTATGTTGCTGCACCTGCTATTGGAATGTGTAATCTGGAATGTTTTGTTACCTCAAATGTGCTTGTAATACTAGCATTATTCGCCTGTTTTTGTTGTATTGCAGGGAATGGCTGATGATGTTGTGGATTGGTCCCATGGTAAGCAGCTTTGGGAACTTTGTAAAGAGAAATATGAACCCTTATGGGTTAAAGGAGGGAATCATTGTGACTTGGAACTATATCCACAATACATCAAGCATCTAAAAAAATTCATTTCAGCCATTGAGAAATCTCATCTTAGAAACGGGTCTGCCCCACTTCCCGATAAACCAGAGAAACCTCGTAACAGCACAGATTTTAGGGAGACATCCAGACCAAGCACAGATCAGAGGGAAAAGACTAGGGCCAGTACTGACCAAAGAGAAATGCCAAAGTTAAGCACTGATCGTCCAGAAAAATCAAGAACCAGCACCGAGAGAAGGGAAAAGTCCAGAAAGAGTGTTGATCGACCTGACAAATTATGTAATAGCAGCTCTGAGCAACCTGAGAAAGCAAGGAACAGTATTGATCGGTTAGTTAGAATTCTTGCTCACAATTTCTTTACCTTTCTTTTCCCTTATCTATTTTTTGAGTTATAATGTCATGAGTCTTGTGAGAAACTGGTTTTATTGGTTGTTACAATTGAATTCTGCAGTTTTGGGGATATAATAAGATCCGTTGGATTGTGCAATATCGGTTGTTTCAGGCCTACGACAACAACCGTCTGAGTAGGGGTAAACATCAGTCAACTAATTGAGGTTGTATTTTACGTTCCATTTTTTTTAATTTGATTGGTCAAATAGGGTTGTCCGGGGTGATATGAAACAGTCTAATGTTTATTTTTTATAACTTAGAGATTTAATCAGGCAAACAGTGTATCTTAGTTGGTTGCACATTTGAGTTAATAAATCCCGTATTTTTTTCTTTTTGCTCTCACCTTGTTCCATGTGTCTGTATGCTGAAATGCTCATGTCTGTATGCCATTACTGCACATGCATGAACCAGTTTATCATAGGACTTAAATAGTGCACTATGATAGATCAGTAGGATGCTTTTTCCGTCCTTGCATGATTCAGTCATTTTCGGGCATGTTTGATGCTATGAATTATGATCATAGTCTTCTCATTTGATCCATGCAGCATATGCATTTAAATAGTCTTTTAGGCCCTTTCTTTATTAACTTGGGTTTTATGAACACGGAGATTGCCTGCAAAGCTTTAATTTTTCATGTTTGCCACTAAGCAGCACGGCATGTTTGCCTGTTTGAGCTTGCATGACTATACTGTTGTGCACATCCGAACCTATGGCTGTCGGATCGGTTTTAGGAAAATGAAGATGGTGTAACAAATGGATCAAGTTGTTGAAATTCAGGAATGTGGCAGCATTCATACATATTTCTCATGGAATCTGTAGAAAACTTTGTCAATCATAAACATTAGAAAAAATCTTCTAGAATATATTTCAGAAAAATACCTTAAAACTTTGTCTTGTTAAATGAAAACTTTTCAAATTTTTTACATCTCCCAAAATATTATTTTCTAAAAATAAAATTCCTTGAAATAAGTAAAAAATTAAAAATTTTTTGTTTGATTTTTTAATTATTAGTATTTACGTTTTGTACTAAACCATAAAAATTATTTAGATGAATTAACTATTCAAAAAGTTTTTAATTACATTATCTTGATTTTTTATAAAAATTTGCTTGTTAGACAGGTATTCATATTTAATCTATTTTTATTAAACAATGTTGTAAAAATATTGGATTTTTAAAAAGTAAAATCTTGGAAATAATATTATTAGGATAAATAGTTACGAATGTGTACCTAGCACCTATAGAGACAACTCTGAATGATGAAAATGGGAGGCTTATCAAAATAATTTTAGTCCATATTCATTTAAATACTTATCAAAGTAAGTCTTGACTCTTTCAAAATTTAAATTAAATACCTATTAATCACATTTAATTTTAAAGATAGACGATTTTGTCCTTCCCATCGTTTAATATAAGCTCCCTATGATGGCATTGATCTAAATCTCCTGTTGCAACACCCGGTGGAGCGATAGGGGAGACAACCGGTGATGATGAATTGTTATCTAATTTTTTCCCCAAATTTTTTAAAATTTTAAAATTAAGATTAAATTGTTATAATGTGTAAAGTCAAAGTATACATTTTGCAAAAAAAAAAAACTTAGATAAGTCAACCTTATTAAATACGCAAAAAGAGTTTTATTAAAAAATTTTATGCCAAAAATACAAAGAGTTTTATTAAAGAATTTTATGATTCGTAAAGAAATTCCTAAAAAAATATAATTTTAAAAATTAATAAAATAAAATTTTAATTATAGTTTGAGACAAATGAAACTTTACTTATTAATTTGATGAGCCACATCATTTCTTTACAGACGTTAATAAAGTTAAATGCATGTTAATTTTGTAACAAAATAAAACTTAACGATGATTTAATGTCTATTTTATAATTTTTAAAAGTTCAGTGATAAAAAATAACATTTTAACATAATGATGATTTGTGTACTTTGTCCAATAACAAAAACTGATAAACTTAGAGGTTAAAACCGTCATTCTACATAATCACAGCCTTGTAAATTATAATATATTTATGAAAAATAAATATAGCCACGTTTTTCGTTTCGAATTCTCGGCTTTTTCCTATATTTCTGATTTTCCCGAGACTTCCCTCAGTTTACCTTCAAAACTTTCTCCCCCCGCCGACAACTTAGTAGCCCAATCGTTAATATCCGGCGGCCATAAACAACGACAAGCTCTCCCTTTCTCATCTGACATCGAATTGAGCCAAGGGTAATTTCCCCCTTTTATTGTTCTGATTTGATTTCAAAATTCTTTTTTTTTGTAACTCAGATTTTACATTTGTATTTTTTTTGTGAAATTTCAGTTTGTGAAATTTGGAGCGGATGTTGAATTAGGGTTTATATTTTAGATTTCCTTAAGTTTTGCGGTTATACTTTCATTTTTGTTGATTGTTGGATTAGAACTGATGAAAAACAATTAAACTGGGTCAATTACATTAACAAACTGTTCCATGAAATATTCTAAACCTGTTAATTTTTTTTAGTAAAATTGAAAGTGTAGTAGAAAATTCAATAAGATACGGTAAAGGTACAATTTTTTTATCCGAAGCCCCAAATTCCTCTCTGATGAAAAGTTCCAAATTAATAAGCCTTGGCAAGCAATTTTTTATTTTAATTTATATTTGATTTTTTTAAAAAATCAATGTTTAAATATTCAACAATGGAATGGGGGGACTATAGATAGAGATGAGATCAAAACTATGGTGGGAAGTGACAAAATTGAGGGCAATATTAGTAGGGTGTGTGTTTTTGTTCGGAAATGATGAACATTTTCTTTTTAAATTCTATTTGGCTTTTGATTTTGACTTGCTTTGATATATGTATCTGGCTTGTGACCCTGAACTATTTTGATCTGATTGCATTGTATTAGTGATAGTTTGCTTTGTTGTTCATGCAGTATTTTATACATTCTAGTTTCATTGTATTCTTTGTGTGAAGGACCCTCAGTTTTGACATCCTTGACTGCATTATCCAAGTATCAGTCTGAACGGATTCAGTATGAAGTTCTTAGAATACACTCCGCTCGACCGGTAATTTTCAATTATTAAAATCAGAGTCCTAACATATTTTCCTCCCTCTTCTTAGTCCTTAGATTCATGATTGTTGTCACTTTCTGCCTTTTTATTTGATGTATGACTTCATTTGTATTTTATTTTCTAGAATAAATGATTTCTTGAATGATTTAAACCTCGGTGAGCGTACCATCAAAGGAAGCCTTGAAGCATACTCTTGTAAGTTCTTCTACATAAGTTGTCCCGAAGATTTTGGAGATATTTGATTCAAACTGCGTTTTTTTCCATGCTTCTAGGCAAACACACGGGAACAGATAAAAGACTCTCTCTCAGTTTGGAGAATGAGGTTTGAGAACATACAATATATCATGTGTTTGGTTCCTATTTTCTTTAATATTTTATTATTGTTGGGATTGAGGGTTTTCTGATGCTTGTTTCATTTCAGATCCTTGACTATCTTGGGAAATCCTCAGATACTGACTCCTCCTCACCAGTTGAATTCCTGTTGAGCAGATCAAGGTTTTAAATATTATATTCAGTTATACATGGTTTGATTTTTTTTCATTCAAATTTATTTTACCAGATTTCTATCATGTGCATTTCAGCCGGAAGACTTTGATCTATTTGGTGCTTACCCTCTATCATATGTATCCTGATTATGACTTCAGGTATCTCTGTATATGTTTGATCTGCACATTTTCATTTCAAAGAGTGTTTAAAAGGAGGATTATGGGTAATGCCACTGTCAGCTTATTGGGCGACTTGACAACCCACTATATAATCTTCTTTTTATTGCTTTGGGAGTGTTGTCAAAAGGTTTTGACGGACAGTTCAGTCTACTGTCGCTCTAGGAGGAGCTGAGAGTTCAATTCTCTCCATTTCCCAAGTCTAATCCTGTTGATTGTATGGGTTTGTTTGTGTCCGATTCAAGTCATATTTGTGCCATTGAGTGCTTTATACTGACATTCATGTCTGTTTTGATATGGTTCCCTTATATTATGATATTGTATGTGCCTTTGTGGTTTCCAGTGCAGTTAAAGCACACCAGTTCTTCACCGAGGACAGCTGGGATACCTTTAAACAGATTTTTGATACCTACATGCTTGAAGCGTCAAAGGTATTGGCATAAGTATTCTTTAATCCACTTGACATGGATCTCCAAAGATTTGAAGCCAAGATTGTGAGAGAGAATATGTATTTTCTCAAATGATTTAACTTGCAGTTACTGCTGCTGCATTCACCTTTTCTGTTGTGATATATTATCCTTAAATAAGTCGCTTTGCATTGCATGTAAGTTTCTTGCTTCACATCATTGACAGGAATGGGTTGAGATATACGGAGGCAGTTCACTCCTGGAAACAATTTATAAGGCTCTAGATGAGGTGAGTAATTTTGAAATGGCTAAATGCAAGTCCCAGCAGATGGCGATTTTAAAATACCGGGTTATGCAGGTTGTGAAACTCTCGGAGTGTGAAATTTATAGTTATAATCCAGACTCCGATGCAGATCCCTTTCTAGAGAAAGGAGCTATGTAAGTGTGTGTATTTAATTAATACATCAGTGACTTGTCATTGGGCCATAATTGATCATTAATAGTTGGGGACTTGTATTTCCAGATGGTCCTTTGTTTTCTTCTTCTACAATAGGAAACTAAAGCGAGTAGTGAGTTTCAGCTTTTTCTGCTTGAGGTGGGTCTAATTACATCCCTCATAATTTATAGCTATTTGCAAGCTTGGATGATTATCTTTAGGGCCTCATTACCATATGTTGTTTTTGACAGTAACTTGTTGCGGATGGTTTTGTTGCTGACAACTTATGTAACGAGGAAGATGGTGAAATATTTGATAACATGGACATATGATCACTTACATATTGCTTGTACAATGTGTCAATACCCTCTGACATTGGTGTGTAGTTAGTTATGTTGTGTAGCATATTGGTTGCACGAGCCGAGTAGATTTGATTTTCTGCTTTTTGTTTATATGTAGTATAAATGTTGCCTAGATTTGGAGTTGAGTGCGGATGTGAGTATGTTTGATTGGCTATTGTTTTCTTATGTTTGTAGGTTTATATTTCTATGTTGATGTTAGAACAAGACAGATGTTGGACATGGTATTGTGTCATTTCATTGACCAAAGTTCTCTTTTGCTCTTTATATATAAAGGAGATGCCAGCATTGAATCAACTTCAAGTACAGGTAACGAAACCTCTAGATTACATTAAAGGGTGAATCGAAATGGAACATGGTTATTCTCAAACCTCTTAAACTCGGACGGATTCAGCCCGATGACCTCAACTATCTGAAGTTAAAATGGAAGACAGTATGCTCCAGAAGTATTAAATTCAATGAACTCCAGGGAAGAGTTCTGATATTTTGTAAAACGCTTAGTCTGTCTGGTAGTGGTGAAAGAAATCAAGAAAGGAAAATTAGGAGTAGAAACGCAAAAGGATGAAAAATATTCTCTTTTTATCAGTGTGGTATATTAAAAAGTTCATAAAATAAAAGATTCTTTTTGTCTTACTTTAAAATTCCTCGTAATAATTTTGACCAACATTTTATATCCATCCTTCTTTGTCTTTTAAATCAATAAATTTAATCAATTAAGTTATTTGACCAACCTTTACCGTTCAATTTCATGATGGCTAAATTCATTTGTTGTTGATTTGATGCTTAATTTTAAAGGAATTCGACAATCAGTTTTTAGATTGAGGAATCAATGGCTTACGACTCAATGAGTAGAGCTAAACATTCAATTGATTTGAACCGAGTTAAAAATTTTAAACTAGTCAAGTCGAGAATATAAAATACGAGAAGGATTAATAAATTTAAAGCACTTCCTTCAAATAAATAAATAAATCTGGACCACTGGATCTTTATATATGAAGAAATAAGGATACATTTCCATTTGAAGACTGAATTTGAGAACAACTATGTTAAAAAAAAAAGAATTTGAGAACAAGAAAAGAGAATGCAAAAATTTGAGATTTGAATGTAAGATGCCATTGTTTAAAATACAATTTTATGAATTAATTGATTTTTTAAAGAAAACTTTTGCATCATATTTATTGTAATTGATTATTGGATTTGCATTTTTTTAACAAATGCTTTATTTTTATTTTTATTTTTTTAATCGTTCATATCAAATAACATTAACGAATGGTAATAATAGTCCTTTTAAGTCTCTTCTACTAATATATGTATATATAAGGGTATAAAACATTTTTTTAAAAATTGTACCAAAAATAATAATGTTGATGACGTTATGGATGACATCTTAACTCAAGTGGACATCTGCTATTTTGTTTATTGAAAAAAATTGCTGATTTAATCTTTATTTTAAAAAGAACTATCTCACTTATTAAGGTTGATCGAGTCAAAACGAATCAAAAGAATTTAAGTTGCCGAGTTATATTTTATAATTTAAACTTTATTTAAATATTTTTAAGTTGAGTTTATAAAATTTGAGTTGTTCGAGTTTATAAAGAGTAGTAATTGACTCTAATTTAAACAACTTTCTATAAACACATACGATAATATATATATATATATATATCTTCATATGGGATGTACAATATCAAACAAAGCTGAGGGACTCGACTCGAACTTAAAAATCAATCCATTGATTACTAAAATTTTAGAGTTATTCGAGTCACTTTTTATAACTCAAACATTATTAAAATTTTTAAAGATAATTTGAGTTTATAAAATTACGATTAAAATCAAATTGACTTTAACTTTTTTATATCAAATCAAAAAAATAATTTTTTCGAGTCAGAATTGAGTTTTACTCGGACATAATCTTCGCAGTGAATAAAATGATTATTGTTTTAAAATCCTAACAAACTGAAAGAAATAAGTGGGAAGAAATGATGGTTACAGGTGGTGTGATTGAATATTTGAAAGAGCAAAAGGGAAATGTTTTTATAGCAGAGTGGGTCGGTGTTTAATCTTACTCCACTTTTACTCCAATCTACAACCTTTTAGGATTGCACGAGATAAGGTTCTTGAACCTAAATGGATGGGCCATTGCCTTCATTTTTATTTAATTATCACTTTTTTTCCAAACTTAAAAGAAAATAAATAAACGAAAGGAACGTTCTCATGGGAAAAAAAAGTGCCCATTAAAGTTGTTTTTGCATATTGTTTTATATGTTCAATAAATTTGTAATATTACCAACAATCAGTTGGTCTAATAGAACAAGACACTAGATTCCTTAAGCGAGATTAAAAATTTTAATCATGTCATTGTGAATGAAGCAAATTGGGTTGGGGAAGTCACCTTCATAACATGCCTCTACAGTACCCAAATCAGATTAGTCAGTCAATGAGTCGAAAACCGTTGGTTAAACCAAATAAAAAAGAAATTCCCAGTATTATCTAAACGATGACAATAATAATACTCTTCATATCCTCTAATTTCCATGGTGTGTTAGCATGACTCAAGTTTATATTTCAGTTTTTGGACCCAATATTATTATAATAAAATATCCTTTTTCATATACATTTGCATATTAGTGATTTTAATTTCATGGTGGAACTTAATATAGTAAAAGATACCTTATCCATAAGTAGTTCAAGACAACAATATTTTGAATCAAAGTGGCGAAAGAATTTTTATACAATCCATTTTCATTGGAAGAAACAAGTGGAAAAGGTGAAAGAGAATGTGGTTGCCAATATTTGCGAATTTGTTTTAAGGGTAATCTACACCCGTGGTCCCTTTTGTTTGGAGTTTGTTCTATTTTAGTCACTTGAATTCAAAAAAGATCATTCTTGTCACTTATGTTTTGAATCGTGTCTGTTTTGGTCCTTGGACCGTTAACCTCCGTTAATAAAGAAAATTAATTTATGATTTAACCTCTAAACTTTCAAAACTTTATTTTTTACCATCTTCTTCAAACTTCCGCACTTCCATTCCCTTCAACATCAATAACCACTGTTCGAAAAAGCCTAAGCTTTTGGACTTCTTCGGCACTGTCTATCTGCAGTGCTTTTTTTGTTCCAATGCCTAATTGCTTATGGGACTTATAGAACTTTCCATTCACATGACTGGTCAAATGGTTGTGGTCAAGCTCAACTTCTATAATTCTCCACCTTTTGTTATCCATCAACCTAAATTTTATCATTGCAGGGCATCCGGTCCTTGTTTCAGGTCTTGGCCGGTTTGCTTCACTCTTCTTCTTGAATCCTGCACTACTGCAACTCAATTTGCCTTTGTATCTTTCTTTGCTCATATGATACCATGTGTTGCTTACTCTAACACCGAATCCCTGTTCCTTGGCATAACAATTGTAAAAGTAATATACGTCCTGGTAAGAATCAAATTCCATTCCGACAACAGGAGGCAGAGGATTCTCTTTTTCAATCTCAAATTCATCGGCGTCATCATCAACAACCAGATCAGTATTAAGAGAAACTTCATCTGTAGCAAAAGTATATCAAATATCCACAAATCCAAATAAAAGGCTAACAAATGATAATTAACATGGATACCAACTAAAAGACGATATAGTTCGGAGTTCGACGAGAAGGCAATGTATGAGTTTCTACAACATGAGGGTGTTCACTACATCAATTACATGAACCATGTATTGCACCGTACAGTTTAACATGTAACAAAAAAAAAACACATTTCCATCATCAAATCCCCAATCAGGCAGCGAAATGGGATTAAACCCAGTAGCAATTTTTATTATTTTTCCTTTAAAATACTTGGCCATCAAATGCTAACGATTAATTTATGCTTATGAACTCCTGCACTAACAATAAAACTCAGAGATTCAATGTATAGAGCGAGAACTATTAGGAAACAGGTTCAATTAACTTAAACTCAGCGTGGGTGCCCTTTGCAGAGAATAACTCATAATTGATAAGAATACTGAGTTAAACGTAACCTTAAATTCGTAATTAAGATCAAATCCAGATGACCCAAAAAGCAAAAGAAAATGAATTAGTTTACCTCATTCAAAGCATAAATGACGGTATAATTCAGCTCAAAGGTCTTGAAAGCTTAGAAAATTTTTGGGGGAAAAGGCAGAGGATTTACCAATCAAGAACTGTTTTTTCCTTTATATATTATCCAACATCCGTGTAAATCTTGATAGTATTTTTGGGAAGATGGTAAAAAAATAAAGTTTGAAAGTTTAGGGGTTAAATTATAAATTATTTTTCTTTATTAACGGAGGTTAACGGTCCAAAGACTAAAACAGACACGATTCAAAACGTAAGTGACAAGAATAATATTTTTTAAATTTGGTGACCAAAATAGAACAAACCACAAACAAAAGGGAATACGAGCGTAGATTACCCTTGTTTTAATTACAAAAAGATCACATTATTTGTCAAATGTTCCGATAGTTTTTTTTCTTTCTTTCTGAAAATAAATTCTTTTGTATTTCGTATCAATTTCTTAGGATGTCCCAAATATATGTTTTTCTTCTTAACGCCAACTTTCTGTTCTTTATATTTTGATACGTGGATTTTATATAAACAAAGAAAGAATAATAAATTATTAACTATCGGTTAGTCTAGTGATACGAGATGTTAGGTTCTATAAGTAATGTCTAAAGTTCAAATCTTGAAATTGTGAGTTGTATAAACTGAATTAGGAGCGTCGTCACCATAATGGATATATGTAGCACTCAATCTAAAATAATAATTAATAAATCGGATATCGGTGATTCAAAAAACAAATACGTAAGTTGTAATATTTAAGACAATCTTGAAATATAATAATAATAATTATTATTATAGGAGAGGAGATGGGTGCACCACGAGCTTCATTAACACCAATTTATTATATTTAAAATTACGTTGAATTAATTATCGATTATGATATAAATAAAATAAAATAATTACAAATATATAGTTATTTAAAGTTAAGGACTGCCTAGACATAGTTATCAAAATTCATGCTCTACTTATTTCATTTCGAATGAATGGTTACATTAGAGATCAACTTCATCACTTGCTTAAGTCATGCTCATGATCGGAATTTTAAAAAAAAAAAAAAAATAACATTTGGAAACTTATTCCATTAACATGACAAAAGCATTACAAAGAAAATGTGACGTGTCGCAATCACATCTGTTAATTTTATAAGAAAAAAAAACTGGACACTCCACAATTATAGCATGAAAGGGATAAAATGAAAGAATAAAAGATACATTGGAGCTGTAATATCCCAAAATTTGACCAAGTGACCAAAATGTAAATTTTGAAAGTTTTAGGGTTAAAACGTAAACTTTGGAAAAGTTTGAGGATTAAAGTGTAAATTTCCCCACTAAGTAATTTTATTCAGTTTAAGAGTGAAGTGGATCGAAATAGATACCTTGATATCGGTTTCAATAATTAAAATGAGAAGAATGTACCGAATTTGAATCAAATAAAATTGTTAAGCGTGCTCAGGCTAGAGAAATACAATGGTGAGTGACCTTCTGGGAAGTGTCACATAACAGTATTTTGATCAGTCAAAAGGACTCGGAAGAAGTAGGAAAGATTCGTATAAATATTTGATGAAGAATTTTCAAGAAAGATGTTACTCGATAGAGATTTCGGGTAATTATTGATATTTTTGGATCGAGTCAAAATTTTTAAAGTGACTTTATTAAATGGAGGATTTTGTATGAAATTATTCATGGAATTTTGGAAAATAAGAGATTTCCAAAGTAAAGTTAATAGTTCGATAGAGGAAATGTATTCGATAAAATTTTCGGTAATTATCGGTATATCTGATCGAACTGGAATTTTAAAGACAGTTCCAATAAATTATAGAAAAATAATAAAGTATTAATTTATGAATATTTTATTACTTTTGGTTGGATTTTAATTAGAAATAGTTAGAATATGGTGGAATGGTTTAAAAGCTCAAAGAAATAAAATTTGGAAATAATATTTGGTGAAATTCGAATAATTGAATAGAATAAATTGGAATTTATGATATTTTAGGAAGGAGGTCGATTAGAATGGAACTAATTTAGTTCAATTTTAATGGAATGACATATTTAAAGAAGACTTGTAAATAAGAATTTGGTTGGGGGACAATTTAGTAAAATGTATTAAAATGAATTAAAAATTCATTTTAACCTTTACAAATGGCATTATTAGAAATTATACATGTATATTAGTTTAATAAATGAACAAAAATTTGTTCATTTTTGTTCTTCACTGCCGTGGGAAGGAAAAGCTAAGGGAGAAAGGAAATTTTCAATTTCCAAGCCAAATTTGGAAGGTTTTAAGCTTGATTCAAGGTATGTTACTTTAGAATAATTTGTTCTATGCTTCAAGCTCTTCATTTTGATAGTAATTAAGCATAGTATTATGAAGAATAAGTTTGGTAGTGTTGAGAATTTATTTGGATTTTGAAAGGAATTGATGAATTTGAAGCTAGAATTGATGTAGTAGATGATGAATTAAGTTTAGTTTTGATGAAATCAAGTTAATTTCATGTTGAATGTTATAAACCCTAATCTTGAAATTTAGGGTTTCAATTAGGGTTATGGAATTGATGATGAAATTGAAGAAATTGTGATGTTAGAAGTCTATTTTAACATATTGGATAAAAAATGGAAATTTTGAAAGTTGGAGGACTATTTCGGCAACTTTGAAGACTTTAGGGATCATTTCGAAATTGATGAGAAATTAGGGGAAATATTTGGAAATTTTATTTTAGTATTTGAAATTATTGAATTATGGTGAAATTGCTTGAATCGATGATTAAGGACCAAAATGAAAAATTTTGGAAGTTGAAGGACCAATTCGACAATTTGAGAAAAAATAGGGATTGGTTTTGAAATTTACATAAAATTTGTAGAAATGAAGATTTAAGTATTTTTTGAAAGATGGAGGATTGAAATGTTAAGAAAAGAAAGTTTAGGGACCTATTCGAAAATAAGAAAATATTGAAAGACTAAAGTGATTGAAGTTGAAAGTTTAAGGAAACTTTCTAAAAATATTGGAAATGAGTAAATGGCTTAATTGTACATTAGTTTAATGTACAAAAGCAATATAGTGATCAAAATGTTATTTTTTTATAAAGTTTGAGGACTAAATTGAATAGAGTTTGAAGTTAATTATGGAAGTTGTGAAGAAAATTGAATTTGGCAGTAAGTTAGAAAGTTCATCATAAATTATAAAAAATGGTTAGAAGGTGAATTTTATACCAATGTAAATATGTGTTCGTCTAGTTTCGTGTCTAACAAACAGAAACTGATTTTGAGTTTCGAGTAAAAAGATATGAATTTTTAACCGAAGGAATGTCAGAAAAATTACAGCACAGTTTCTGTCGGGACAGCCCTAAAAACGGAAGTTTAATAAATTTTCATGATTTTGTAGATTTTATTAATTTATGTGGCTTATACCGTTAGAACCGATATTGAATCTAGTTTCTACGGTATAAAGGACATTAAGATTCAGTATGTACTCTGCTATGTAGAAATAAATATTTGAAGGTAGTGCAAGTTAATAGAAAATGGTAATTGAGATACTTTGTGTCTAATGTTAGTTAGTAAGCTTGGAGAAATTATTTGAAGATCAAAATGGTTATTAGATACCAAAAATGAGTTGGTGAAGAGTATAAAGAAGGAAAGAAATTTATGGAAAATTTTTATGTTGAAAGATTAAACAGCTTAATTGAAATATTGTTAGAAGATAATCTAACAAGTGTTTATTTATATTCATGTGATAAGTGAAGTGGGATCCGAATCAAAAGAAATTTTGAGGTACTATAAAGCAAAAGGAATTGAGTAGAATTTAGTGAGGCATACTATTCAGGGCCAAGGTGAGTGCATTTATATATTTTAAAATTGCAATAAGGAAGGGTACCGAATAATCGACCTTAATTTAAAAATAATATCATTTTATATATGTTGAATTATTGCATGTTATAATAAAAATAGATTAAATAGAATATGAAGTATGAATTATTATTATTATGAAAAAGATGATGATGAGATGTGTTTGCCATGATTATTCATAATAAATCTTGAAACATGATTTAATGTTATATATTACTGGTTACATATGTTATATGATTCATGTTACAAATGTTACATGATTTAATGGCACATGCAAATGAAGTTATATGACACGTGATAGAGAAACATACGATCTACATGATATGATGCATTGTTTGATATGGCAAGCTTGAGGGAACGTGTATAAATAATGATGCATTATGCATACATGAAATATGGATAACGATAAGACTAAAATAAAACAAGATACACCCTGGGAATCCAAGCCCATAGTGCAAATGACACTAACGAGGTGTTTAATATAAGGGGAAAATAACGTCCTTATATGAGGAGCAAAAAGCGTCCTCATGAGTACGTACTCTACAAGGCACTACAGTGCAGATAGGCTACGGGGTTTCCATGGGCCTCTAGCCAGACACGTTAATAATAATATAAGATGGTTATATGATAGATCATGAGCATGCAAATGACTACATGATGATACATGACACAGATGTTACATGATTTCATGATACATGAAAAGAAGTTTCATGATACATGATAGAAATGTTACATGATACTTGTTATACGTTACATGATTGTATGATACATGAATATGAAGGTACATGTTACATGATCGAGAAGCACATGACATACATGAAAGAATACATGTTTTGTAAATGATGGCATAAAAAAAGCATAATCATGATAAAACACATGGTATGCAAATGAATACATGATGAAAGTGATTATGATAGAGTATATGCAAATGACTGCATAATAAAAGTATGACCGTGATAGAATATATATCATGTCAATGTTTGCATGATGAATGCATAAACATGATAAAACATATGTTATACAGATGATAGCACGATAAAAGAATGACCATAATAAATTATACGTTATATAAATAATTGTATAATGGAAACATGTCCATGTTAGGGAAAATGTGATATGCTTTACATGAAAATAATGCTATATGAATTTTATGACATATGATACTTAGTTTACATGATAGAGATGATACATGATATGATAACATTATGACACACTTGCCATGTTATAGAGGAATATGAAATGCACTTTAGTATGCCACACAGTATTTTATCATTTCATGTTTTAATAAATAAGTTTAATTGCCTCACTAAGTTCGTACTTAGCGTGTGTTATTTTACACGTAGGTTAAGTTGGAATACTCGAAGATGAGCCAAACATGTTGATCAAACTACAATATACAAAACATCAGTAAGTCATTCTACTTTATGATAAATTCTAGTGGGCATGTAATTATTAAATCATTAGTAGATCATGTTTAAACGGTTTCAAAATTTATAAATATGTTATTGCATAACGATTTTAAAATCAAAAAAGAGCTTCTGCAACTAATCAAGTTTTCATCTTGAAAAAAAATATCAAGGTTTCTTTAAATGATTTCGTAGCATCTTTAATGTATATTCGATTTACTAGTATGCGTTAAGGGTGTTACAGGAGTATTGATTCATAACTGAAAAAATGGGTGTTGTGTGTCACGGACATACCTTTCATTTACTCGATCAGTACGTCGTACGATACTTGAAGGGGAAGATTCCCGACCAAGTCAGCTTTGTAACCTGTTAATTTGTTTAACATCAACCAAGTAACACATCAGTTCTCAAGCCACAATATAATTCTTCAAGCCACAAGTCGATATTGTAGGGCATAGTGAATGCCCATAGTCGACTCCCACCTTCCTCGAAGGAAAAAAAAGTGATTTTTGTTAAATAAAAGAAATGACCGGGTTACAAAAAAAGACTCACCCACACCATCAACTCGGGCGGTAGGGGTTGGTGTGTAGGATACATACCTTTACCGGTGGGTCAGTCCAAACTCTGTCGACTGTCCATCCCCTACATATATGAGAAAATAACTTTATGAAAACGACCCGAGTAGACATTAAAATGTTTGAGAACAGGACACTATTTCCTAACCATAGAAATACTTAAGAAGACAAAACTTTTCCCTAAAACATCACAATGTTTGAAAAGATGACACTTAACTTCTACCCAGCCACGAGGCCCTATACACAACTGGCCATGGCATGTCTACTCGGTTGTGGCCCTATCCAGGGGATGGCCATAACACCGTGCACGTACATCAGAACCCAATCCTTCAAGTTCCCCCTCAAAGAAAAATAAAGAGCCCCGATATCCACTAAAAACCTCTAAAATAAACATGCGCGTGGGACGATAGCCCCAAGATTTAGCAACCGCCCAAGTAGGGATATAAAATCGTATATTCGGATGGATTTCAGGTCGAATTAAATTAGATCGGGTCAAATATAATGCAGTTGTACTAATAGTTTTGCTTAGACCTACCAATACCATATAGTTGGACTAATAAGCTTGATCCGTCCATTTAAGCGGATTATAGACTGGTAAAATTAAACATTTTATTTTGGATCAATTACTAAAAATAATTGCATCTATCAAACCATGTATATATGTGACTTTTAAAAAAAATGAAATGAAATTATAATAATAGATCTTGACATTCTAACTTATAGAAGAAACTCTTAAAATGTTGATCAATTTAGTAGTTATTATTTATACAAGGTTTAAATATACGTTTGGTACTTAAACTAGACATGTTTTTTAAAGTTGGTACCTAAAGAATTTTTACTCTCAAATTGGTACCTAAACTAGGCACATTCTCCCAAGTCGGTACCTAAAGAATTTTGGTCCCAAGTTGGTACTTGAACTAGACACATTCTCTCAAATTAGTACCAAAACGTATATATTCTATCAATTTGGTCCTAATTTGAAACAGATCAATAAATTTAACCATTTATATTTAAATTTTTTTATCAATTTATTTTTTTGTTATTCTCCTAAATTGTTTGTTCTTCTCCCAAGAATGTTATCTTACTTTCTTGATATAATAAAAGTTAACAATAACTTTTTGTTTTATTGTATAATGCAATTGTCCAACTGTTTCTTTGATCTTATAAACTCGTTTGTTTTGGCAACATCATAATTTCAAATTGATGTAATTTTTAACTATGAAAAGTTAAATTTTTTGAATTGTTTTGAATTAGGATAAAATTGATAGAATGTATAAGTTTTGAGGATTAAATCTGTTAATAAAAATACCAAAACAATGAATGAAATAATAGTTTGGGTGCCAAGTTAAGAACAAAAATTCTTTATGTATCAACTCGGGAAAAAATGTCTAGTCCAGGTACTAGTTTAGGAGCAAAAATTCTCTAAGTGACAATATAAGAGAATGTGCATAGTTCAAGTACTAAATATGTATTTAAGCCTTTATATAATAAAGTCAGAGCATAAAGGGTTTAAAAATATTATATGATCTCGTTGAAAATTATCAGTTTATCAATTCAGAAATTTAGAGGAAAGATGGAATTTTGATTTCTCTCAAATGTAATTTTTCTACTTTTATTTTTATTTTATGCTATAAAATAGAAAAAAAAACCAAAAAAGTTATGATTTAAGAAAAAAACAATAGTGAATAAAACCACAAAAAAAATTAAGTTTGTGTGTATACATATCAATTATATCTTATCAACGTCTTACTAATTTTGAAGTTTTTACTACTTGTTTTTGTTTATCAAACAGTTCGACTTGTTTTGTTATTTGAATAATTTTAAAAAATAATATTTATATATTTAATTAAATTTAAAGAGAAATATATGTGCATTTTGAGTTGAGGTGATCCAAATAGTTGAGTGGTCTTATTCCTGCAATTAAAAGTATAATAACCAAATTAAGTGGTCATTTATGTAATTTATTATAATTTTTTTCTTAAAATTCTATATAAAAAAGGCTTAAATGAAAAGTAGGTGCCCAAAGTATACTATTTTTGAACTTTAGGTGCCTAAAGTATTTTTTATAAAAATAGGTGCCTAAAGTTTCTAAAGTTATAATTTTAGGTGCCTCGGGGTTAACTGTCGTTAAAAAATTGAAATTTTCAAAAAAAAGCCCCCAAATTTCTAAAATTCCAAAAAGCCCCAAATTCCTAAATCCCAAAATACCTAAATCCCTCAATTCGGCCACTCCCGCCACCGTTGGCCACAATTCCGATGACAGAATAGAGCGCCCTCCCTTCTCCCAAACACCCATGCACCAATCGTCGTCATTCAGCCGCCGCTCGTCGCAAATCGTTCGAATGAAATTTTGAATGTTTCAGCCTTCGTTCGACGTTTTGCACGACTTCGGTCCACTTTCCGGTGATGGGATAATAGGGTAAATGACCGTGGTGGTCCGGCGAAGGATGTGGTCGGCGGGGGCGGTGCCATCGGCGACGAAATCCACTTTAATCGTGATTTGAGTTTTGGTGAGTTAGGGATTTTGAATTTAGGGGTAATTTTGTGAATTTTAGAAATTTAGGGTTTTTAACTAAGTTTAAAAAATAAATTAAATTAGAATAAAATAAAATAAAAATATATTTTTTTAAAAAATTAATGGAAAGTTAATCTGGAAACCTAAAATTATAACTTTAAAAACTTTAAACATCTATTTTTAAAAATATTTTTAGTACTTAAAGTTTAAAAATAATACACTTTAAGCACTTATTTTTCATTTAAACTAAAAAAACAATATGTGACCAGAATACTGAGATGGAGAAAGTAGTCCCATTTTTCATGAAAATAAATAAATAAATAAAAGTAAAAGGGGATACTAAGGATGCCGTGTAACCTGAACTATTGCAAATTTGCAATACTACCCACAAGTGTGTTGACCTTTGTACACCTGTACTTAGTCAAGTCAAATCAATTTATTTCCTTCCTACCTTGCGTGTCCTGCTATTCTACGCGTTTGTCGGCCATTGGAGGAATGAAGTATCCCATTTCTGTTCTTTTCAATCATCTAAGTCTCTCTTTTTTTTTAATCAAATTTTCAGTCATCTAACACTTATAAAATCATTCAATAACATATTCGGATATCTTAACAAAAAAAATATTAATTTAAGGATAAGTTTAGAATAAATATCATTTATCAACATATATTATTAATTAATGTATTAATATGTATTACTAATTATTTTATTGATTTTTAAAAATCATGAGATTTAAAGCATGATTTTTTTAGAATAAAATATTTTAAAATAATTTTTTTATCATTTTTCAGATTTTTCAAATTAAAAATTATTTTTTAATTAAAAATAAAACAAAAACTTAAAAAGCGGTCCAAAAAGTGTTTTGCATATTTTATTCTCAAAAAGTATAATCACGCTTTAAGTTTTTATAAATTTAAAAATTATTAAAATAATTAATAATAGGTATAATATATATAATTAGTGATATATATTAGTACATAACATTTGTTCTAAAATTTTCTTTTAAGTAAATATTAGAGTGTATCAAAGTTGTTCTCACATATTTAGGTTACTATTGTGTTCAAATAAAAAATTTAGAGTAAAGTCGGTCATAACAGTCGATGATTTTGTCAGAGTTGGACAACAAGCATCGAGTTTTGACGGTAAACGATAAGAAATGGGGGAACTAAAAGTAAATGGAGGCAAAAAAAAAAAAAAAAAAGTAAATGGAGACCTAAATGAAAAAAAAAAGAAAATAACGAGGATGAAACGAAAGAGTAAAGAAGAGAAGAGTTTATGAAAGTTGAGAAAATAAAAGAGAGGAACAAATCAGATGATGAGCAAGTATATTTAGCTAGTTGATTAAGTTGTTCATCTTTATTCTCTTATATTTTTATAGATTATAAGTTATAGACTCACTAAAATATTATATTTCCTTCTCATCTAGGTAAAAATAAGATTAAAATTAAAATTTGTCAAAAAAACAAATTTTATGAAAAGTATGTAAATCAAAAAAGAAAAGGCATGTGATTGGTATTGGTAATAGGGGTGCGTAACGAAATGAGAAAACTGAAAAATCGACTCGAACCAGGCTATGCGGTTCGGTTCGGATCATGTTTTCATATTGGGTTGGTTTAAAACTCAAGCTTCTCAATTCGGTTCGGTTTCGGGTTTTTCATATGGAACCCATCTATTCTATATCAACCCGAATTAAAAAATACATTATGATCCATATCAAATATATTTTAAAGATAGTCTCTTAAAATATTTTGATTGGTTTTTAAGACATTTTCTTGGAATATTTATATATATTTTTATAATATTAAGTTGATTGAATATTGTGTTTTAAATTGGAATGTGTTTTTATAATATTTATTATTCAATAGTTGTTTTACTATGTTGAATATTTGAGTTTGGTTTTAATCAAACAACATATTAGACTACATGTTTGTGTTCTAAGTTGGTGATGTAGAATCATTGAGTATTGAGTGGATATTAATTAAATAAATATTTTATGTGATTTATTTTTTAGATAGATTGTCTGTTTTGTAATCATCGTTATTTTTAATTCATTTTTACTTGAAATCTTAGATTTGTCAAGAACTCAAGAAATGTGTTTTCTTGTTCTTAATGGCAAAATAAATTGATATTGGAGTGTCTAATGATAAATTAAAATATGTTATGTGTGTTTGCTTTTTTTTTTGAATTTGAAAAAAACACGTTAAAACCGCGGTTTTTAACCGAACCGAACGTCAAAATTCGGTTTTTGGTATTTCGGTTTTTTACCATTCGATTTTGGTTTTCTTTTTAAAAAATCGAAGACTGTGATTCGATTTGTATTTCGTTAAAAAACTGAACCGAACTAAATACATCCCTAATTGGTAGTCTTTTGATGTTCGCGTCTTTGGTGTAGGCCGCTGTATAGTTATATGATATGAGTGTTATCATATGTATTTTTCTCTTCGATTAAATTTAAGATACTTTTTTAATAAAACATGTGGTAATAATTATTGTATATAATTTTCACGTTAATGAAATTTAATTCAATTAAAAAAATATAAAAATGGAAAGTACTGTTGAAAAAACAGAGGGTAAAAAATTGAAGTAAAAACAGTAATATTTAAAAGGGTAAACTACATCAATAGTCACTCAACTATAGATCTGATTCTATTTTGACGTTGAACTATAAATTTTGTCAATTCGATCACATACCTATTAAAATAGTTTCATTCAAACCAATGATCATTTACTTTTTGACCAAAATGATGATGTGACAGTTAAGTAAATTTACATAATTATATATTTGGTGCTCCCTACTTACATATTTTATCAATTTGATTCTAGTTTTAATTTATATCAATAAATTTAACTCACAATTCGATGGTGACAGTGCCCTATTTTTTCTTAATTTTATTATTTTTATTTTAATAAATTTAACGGAAAAGCAAGGAAATAAAATAGGATTATTGCACATTGTGGAATTTGATCCCATACCAGAGGATGGAGGCCAACCTCTTTCGACTTATATATTTTGATAACATGTTTTATTAAAAGTTACTTTGTTGGTGAAAATTAAAAAGAATAAAAGAGAATTGATAGGATTTGAACTTAGGACTAATAAAATATAACAACAATACTAAACAACTAAGCTAATTACTTAGATATTACAACAAAGGAAAACTAATTAACATTTGAAGGTAGTCACTCTCTAAAATACTTTGTTTTCAATTACTTTGATTGCAACGACGTTGGAGCTAGCATTATTTACCGTGATTATGAGCATTTTATCCATTCCCCACTCAAGTGTTTCTTTTTTTCTATCACATCACTCAAATAACTAGAAAATATGAGTAAAACTCAAGATTCGTCTATGCAATTTTCATTCACTATCATTAAAATGAATTGTAAGACATAAATAACTAAGATTATGCCTAGAAATCCATATATCAGTAGCGAGACAAACTCTTTGCTCGAAACTCTTAAAATACTTCTCTTTTTGTTCCAAATAAATTTTCACGCAATATTTTGTTATAGTAAATCTAGAGGAAACTTTGAATCTAGGTTGCATCATTTTGCAAAAATTCCTCATGCTCAACAATCCTAAAAGGCAACTCATCCATAATAATCATCTTAGCCCAACATTTTTTCGCATAATATTTGATCAAATTTCCAAATTATTGAACCTAAAATTTTCCCTCCACCGTCTCTTAAATTGAAATATAAATTTTGTTGTCTTTTATCTACCTTGTTAAAGGGATACATTGTTGCTTAATTGACAAAATTTATAATTCAATGGTCAAAATAAAATTGGACTACTAATTTAGTAGCATTGGAAGCAGTTTACCCAAAATTTTATCATGTCATTTTGTCATGTCAAGTGTCAACTTCCAGGGGCAAATAATCTAAATAGATTAAATATTTTGGAAAATATGGCACCTTAGGGGGTATTTTGGAATTTACGACAAATTCTACAGTGCAGGGAGAAGTCGTCATATACGCCATCTGCAGGTGGCGACTTGGAAGATGACGCCATCTGCAGGTGGCAATTTTCCTTTGACTTGTAATAGTTTAATATTTTTCTTTATCGATTCAAGATAAAATCAAGAGAAAGTCGCCACCTGCAGATGTCGTCTTCTATCAAGTCGCCACCTACAGATGACGACTTCTCCCTACATTATAAAATTTACCGTAGATTCTAAAATATACCCCAACGTCCCCCGAAATTCAAAATATTGTTTGGGTTTACATTATTTTCTAAAATAAATTCAAATTCTGCCTCAACATGAAATGTAAAGTAGTTTGAAAATTCAAAATATTATTTTATTTAAAACCAGGGGTTCAGGAGTAAAAATAATAAGTGTATGAGCTTATTTTAATTTAACCAGAAAACGTGTAAACAAGGTCTAATAATTAAGAACTAGAAACTAAACTATGAAAATAAATTGGCGCCTATTTTGTGAGGGAAAAGTTAATTGTTATGCTTGAGAAGATGTGTAGTCATTAATTCCTCATCGGAAAGGAAAAAGAAAGATCTTGGGACACAAATATGGCAGTACTGCACATCCTATCAGACATGTCTTTTGGGAAGAGGGTAATGGCCCCATGACAAGTGGTATCAGAGCGACCCTTTGACTGTCCGATTTCACGCTGAGCTCCCATGAGTGGGGTAGGCAAGATGAACGACTGTGACAAGGTGGCTCATTACGAGAGCGGAAAGATTGAGTGGGAGAGAATATCACGTCTGAGAAGTAGCGAGATCATTAATCCCACATCGAAAAAGAAAAGGGAGGTCTTGAGATATAAATATGATGACGATGTACATCCTATCAGACATATCTTTTAAGAAGATGGTAATGACCCCGTGACACAATACAATTATATCGTTAAAAATCATGGTAAAAGTTTAACTGTAGTGTTAGTAACAAAACTGTATACTTAAATATTTTTTAAAAATAATAATTTATTCAATATCTACAAATACTAATTAACCGGAACCATAAATTTTTACATCACCAACACATCAATCAATGGAACCAGTGGAGGAGTAACTAGTTTATTATATATATAGAAGAAATCATTCAACTAATATCACGGGCGGAGCAAAAAATTTATTTAAGAGATGTAATTTTTGGAACGATATTTAAGAGGTGTTAATTATTTATAAAGATGTGTTATTTTATTTATAAAGGAGTGTCATCTTTATTTATAATGGGTGTCAATTATAGATTTTTAATTTTTTTATATACAAATTATATAGAAAATACGATTTCCAAAAAAATTTGGGGTGTCTTATGTGGCTCCGCCCATGCCTAATACGATGATTATGTTTGGAAAATAATTTAAGCCAGAATTAGAGGGTTGAACCATTTTTAAAGGTTTGTCCAGTCTAATTTGTTAATTTAGATGTTTGATAAATAGATAATTGTACCAACGGATTGAGGTGAAACTTCTTAAATTAAAAAGGCATTTTTAGGAGCTTTTTGGGTTAGAATTATAGGCATGGCAAAAGGGCGGGTTTTTGACCTTCCCGCCCCGAATTTAAATATTAACTTACACGCCTCAATATACTAACTCCTAAACCAGACCCGCCCACACCAACCCAAAAAATTTAAAAAAATTTATCCTTTATCAACGATAAAGGTTAGATCCGACCAATCCTCCCCTACAATCACAAATTATGAATTTAAAGGACTTTAAACCTATATAAAAAATAAATAAAACCAATTTTAAACCACATGTTAAATTACATATTTAAAAGAATAATCTTGAATCATTGACCCCCAGAATCGAATATATTAAAATTTGAACAACATCTAACAAAATTTTACGATAAGCACAAACCCCCCAAAAGCTTAAAACTCATAAAAGTGTTTACATATAGTGATGTTATATATATAATAAAAATATATCGGTGTGGGGTGGAGAATTTCTAGTATATACCCGAACCTGCCTCGCCCCGATCCCCGAGATTCTAGGAAAAAACCCCAGTCGGGGCACCCCGGGTAGGGTCGGGTCGGGTAATTTTGCCATCCCTAGTTAGAACATTAGATATAAGAGTTGTAAAGACTCTTTTGTCATTGACAATTACAAAAATTTCTCTAAATAAACTAAATTTCAATAACTAATAAAATTAAAAGAATAATTTTATAAATAAGAAACTAACATATACATCTAAATTTAATAATAAATGCAATTATATTAAAATATAATTTCATAAATAAAAAATTAATATATACATCTATATCTAATAATTAATAAAATTATATTAAAAATATCGTTTCATAAATAAGAAATTAATGTATATCATTCAAATATGCTTAGTAATGTTATATTAAAAAATAATTTTCATAATCTAATTAATATTAATATATACAAAATATTGAAAACTAATAAACTTTTCAAACAAGTATTGAATAAAGTTTTGAATATAATCACGTCTTTATATGTCATGTTGCATGTTCAAATAATCAAACACTTATAAACTATCAGTTAATTTTACCAAATAATTTTGTACAGTCAACTAATATAATCCACTAATCAAACTAACTAAAATAATTTATATTAGTTATCAACTAATGTAATCCACTATCAACTATTCCCTAATGGCTAAACAAAATGGCCAACGATAATATCATTACTAAGCGCTTATATAATACATGGAGTATATACGGGTAGGGAAAACTATTGTTTGAAATAAAAAAAGAAGAAGGTATTGCTCGGAATATAAAATAAAATTCTAATGTTAATCAATACTTTATTGTGTAAATTATAAATTTCATCACTCACTCTTTTCCAATTTTTATTTTGGTCATTAAAGTTTAAAGTTTTTTTAATTTAATCACTAAACTTTTGATTTGCTCTTATTTTAGCTACTCGCTTTAAATATTTAAGGTGTTATGACTGGACATCTATCTTAAAAAGTATAAAATAACCCCCAAAACTTTTTTATTTTTTGTGAAAAAACCCATGGTCTGGAATTATAACCCCCAAAACTTTTTTATTTTTTGTGAAAAAAACCCATGGTCTGGGATTACATTTGCTTTCTCGAGGATGGAGAATTTTCTTCCAAATCTTGGGGGGGGGGGTGGAGAAGGTGGAAGCGAGATGCATATCTTGATTTTGTATTGATCGAACATTGGATATTGTAGATTAGAGTGATTTGGGGTTTTCAAGTTTTAGGTTTTGAGTTGAGTTCGTTAGTGTCTCGAGTGGTCGGAGAAGACATCTAAGAATGGTGATTCTAACGTTATCATGAAACAAGGATGAAAGTGTACAACTTTTATCTTTGAGAAAAATAGATAAAATAAAAAAAGGAAAATGACATGGATTACAAGTGGCTTCCATGTCACCTTTCGATTTATGATTTAACGCTCGAGTGACCAAAATATGAGCAAATTAAAAGTTCAATGATTAAATTAAAAATTTTAAATTTTATCGACCATAATAGGAATGAGAAGAAAATTAAGTAATGAAATTTATAATTTATCCGACTTTATTTTAACACTAAGTTTTTTAACCATTAAAACACAATAATTACATGATCACTATAATGTTTAACTTTTAAACATTTTAATTAAGGAAAAATACTTTGATACACAATAATTTTAAGGTGTAGGTTTTAACGTTAGAGTTTAGGGTTTAGGGGTTTAGTGTGTAGGGTGTAGAATTTAAGGTTTATGTTAGAATTTAGAGTTTAGGGTTGAAGGTTTAGGTTTTTAGGGTGCTATGGTTTGGAATTTAAATTTTAAATTCTATAGAAGTGTTGTGTGAATTTTTTTACCCAACATGTGTATCAAAATATATCATTTAATTAATTGATGTAAAAAAACTAGATTAATTGCGTATTATGATAAAAAAGAGTCAATCCAAACACTTAGATAAACTTGTACGAGATTGTATCAACCTAACCAATTTATTAAGTTAAAAACATTAAGAATATAATAACATTAAATACTTGATTGTTATGATCTTACATGATAACATTAGTTTCTGCTTAAATCGACATAACACTCTTATTAAAATGTAGTATAAATTTGAACTCCAGCACATTAACTTCGTCTCTTCAGTCCATCCATCATTTACAAAAGAAAAATTATTTATTTATTATGAAAACATTAAAAAGAAAAAGGAGAAACTAGAAATAAAGAGATGGGATTCCCTCATTGTTTCTCTGAATTTTTTTTGTCATTTCCCCCTCTTCCTCTTATGTGACTGATAATTTTAAAAATGAAAATAAAATTATAAAAGTTCATATGTCCAAGAATCTGGATCAACACCCATTGTTGGGCACTGAAATGGAGGAGATGATAATGAATCAAAAGGTATCTTTCTATCACTATCGCCATCATTATTGATTAGCAAATCCCAGCTGCTGAAATCATCAATATCCCACAAGTTCAAGTTGTTGCTGTCAGTATCGGTGGTGGGGGTGGTGTAGTCTGAGGGCCATTCAAAATCTGCAGGAAAGTAGTACAAATCTTCAAGGAACTTTGAAGAATTTGTACAAGAAGAAGACGAAAGAAGAAGAAGAAGAAGAAGAAGAAGAAGAAGATGTTGATGGTGCAACAGGGAGCAAGATTTCATGGGGTTCAATCAATGGAACTTCATCAATGCAAAAACCATCAATATTAGTATCGTTCATCTCCATTGGGTCAAATAATGTGCTTGTCATGCTCTTATCTTCCTCTTTTGCTTCAGTTACTGTGGATTTGTCAACTTGTTGAGACTTGACACCAGCTTTGGAGACTTGCTTCTTTTGCTCCTGCTGCTCTTCAGACGTTGATAATGGCTTGTGGGTGAGAGGATCAATGCCCATTTTCCTCAGCTTTTTCTTGATGTGGGTGTTCCAGTGGTTCTTGATCTCATTGTCAGTTCTTCCAGGGAGATGAGAAGCAATCTTAGACCATCTGGAATTGTCAAAAATGAAATTAATGAAAAAAAATAAAATATTTAATTAAAAGAAAGCAAGCGTGATGATGTAAAGTAAAATAATGAGTTGAAATTTGGGACCATTACAAAAATGGATGACTTTTTTTGTAGCCACAAGAAAGATCCATGTAAAAGAAATTTGCTTCATTCATCCCTCTAAAGCTTCCATGCTTTTTATTTTTTTTAAAGAATTGTCTACACACATCCATTTTTTAAAAATGAATGTTAGGGACTGTTCCACATTTAAAAATTTTAAATTCTTATATAATTTATATATAGATTTTAATGATGATCTCAGCTTGAACACCTAAAATTTTGTAATTACACACCTTTTACATTTTTAAATGCTCAACATCTAACATAACTAAGGCCTTTTCTCACAAAATTTGTAATCACTATTTGTAATCAATGCTAATTTTAATTAAATCAAAATTAAAATAATAATTAAGCAACAGATGATGATTAAATAAATCAAAGGGAGAGATTTTCAAAGCATATGATTTGGATATGGAAATCATTGCGACAGGAGGATGTGTTTCCAAGGAAAACCAGAACCAAATGATAATATTGTGTTTATTAAATGGTACTGAATGGTGAAAAATAAAGAAATGGGAAATGAATGAACCTGTTGCCAAGTTGAGCATGGAGATCAATCATCATTTGCTCTTCATATTCAGATAAAAGTCCTCTTTTGAGGTCTGGCCTTAAATAATTAGTCCATCTCAGCCTGCAACTCTTCCCACACCTTAACAAACCTGCAAGCTTAGGAAGAGCTCGCCAACAGCATTGGGCATTGATGAGGATGAAGGTGACCAGCTTCTTATCTTCCTCAGCAGTCCATGGCCCTTTCTTCAGCCCTACTTTCTCACAACATGGTTTCCTTCCCATCTTCCCAAACACACAAAAATAATTAGCAAAAATGGAAGAGAGAAACAAGAGAGAGAGAATGGAAGTCTTGATCACAACACACAACTTCACACCTTCCTATTTATAAATGAATATCAGTGAAGCAACGCGTACGCACGTGCCATGTCACTTTCCGAAACCTCATCAAACATACTTTCATACCCCCCGTTCAGTTTCAAGCATGGGATATAGTATAGATCACAAAAAGTAAAGGTAAAAAAACCAACAATATTTAACCTATAAGTTTTTTTATATATATTCTTTTATAACTATTGCTTGTAGACTAATTTAAATATGTACAAGATTTGTTTACTTTTGTCTGATAGTCTTATGTACTAAGTAAAACTGCTCCATTTTTCTACTCCTATCCAAATGTATGTTTGGTAGTGGGATTATTGTTGAGGCAGCATCAGAAACAATTTTAGAATATATTAATCCAGTCATTTATATTTGTCCAACTTCTTTACCTTGAAATGAAGGATGGAAAAAAAATAATGATGAAAAATTTAATAATCAAATGGTTTAAATATAAATTATTTTCTTATTTTGTAATTTAATTATTTTCTTTTATTCTCATTTATTTCAATTTTTCATACCAAGTAAGACGTAAATGATTGTCTATATATATATTAGTTATTAAAAGTGAGTTACGAAAATATCCTATAAATTTATATAAATTAAATAATTATATAGAAAAAATGTGATTAAATTTAAATAAATAGTAAAAATAATATGTTTAAATACTATGAACTTTAACCTAGATTAATCCAATTTTTGCGGGAGAAGAGCCCCTTTTAAACTACTCGCAGTTCCGTCATTGTTGATTGTTGTATTTATTGCCATTCCCGTTTGTTGTGACCCATTTTTTACACTGGTTCTATAATCAGATTTTTATGACTGAGAAAAAAAAAGGTTAAGTAGAAAGAGTTGAAGGGGATTAACTTAAAATTTAAGATTTATATAAAGAAAATGACATTTAGGAAGATTATAAGGATAAAAAGAAAAGATATGTCTAGTTATTTTTTTTAATTAAAATATATTTTAATTTTAATTGTTAAATTAATGATCAATGGTCAAAAAAGGAGTAAAACTCATAGTTTTACATTGAGAATAAAAATATTTTTCTTTTTTTGATGTCTTTTTGTATGTTCTAGCATTAAAAAGTTAAGTTTAGAGTTAAGGTTTATAACTATAATTTTGGGATTAAAGTTTATGTTGTAGGGTTTAAGGTTAGGGTGATTATTTTAGTTTTTAGTGTTAGAATATATATAAGCACAAAAAGACAAGGATTTTTGTTCTTTACATTGATTGTAAGTGAACAGTTTTATATTAAGTGTAAGTGAAATATCTATGGTGAAAAAAGTTATTATGTGATTCACGTTGGCAAAAAAAAAATTAATTTTACCATTGTTTTTAAGGCGATGACATGTGTTATGTTTATTTATTTTTAAAAATTTTTAAAATAATTTAAAGACACATTTTATCATTTTATATATTTGTCCATTTTGACAACAATGCTATACACTTAAATATTAAAATTAAACATTTAAAAAAATTCTCATCACAAATTTTAAAAGCAACAATAAATTAGTCCTAAATCAACTTCTATCGAACTGAATTGTAGCAAAGTCAACTAAGTACATATTGAAGCAGTGGCGAGCTAAAAATTCAAAAATAAAGGTTTAAAATAAATTTTATCTCAAATTGATATACAGATTTTTATTTTTTTTCTCTACGTATTAAATTATTTTTAGAAAAATTTAACACTAAAAGAATTCTCTTAAAAATAAAGTGTAATTTTTCCTCTTCAAAACCATGTTGTTCCGCCTATGTTGAAGAGTTGTGTATCGAGTTTGGAGTTAGACCATGGAACTATGTATTATTTTAGGACAACCTAATATCAACCATAGATTTCTTAAGTATATACATAATAATATCTTAAAAATATATATACATAATAATAAATGATCATACAACCAATTATTTTGTTATAATTTTGTAATTGAAAAAAGATCTCAGTTTTTTATTAATATATATATATATATATATATATAAATAAATTAAAGTATAATCGGTGGATATACATAAAATTATCGTTTACTTGTTGAATAGTCAAATGATATGAATGTTTTTAGAATAAAATTATCTCACGTAAGATTGGGGCCGTTTCTCCCCAGCTAGGGATGGCAACGGGGGAAACAATGGTCACATATGCTGGTTTAAGATATATAATTTAACTTTTTAATAATAATAATAATAATAAAATAAAAACAATAATTTATAATATTAATATGTTGGCATATATAAACCCTTTCACACCCAAAAATATAAAAATATATTAAATTTAATGCCGATAAATGTTAGAGGATATGACCATTATATTTACAAAATATAAAACATAGACTTTAAACTATATAAAAATAAAATAAAACCAATTAAATTATTTTTTGAAAAAAAATACATATTAAAAAAATATGATATATTCATTAAACTTTTAGAACATATATTTGTAAATTTTAAAATATCTAACAAAATTTTATAAACACAAACTAAAAAAATACTTGAACTTTAACTTTATTTTTTGTTATTTTTATAAATTTAATCAAAAATAAATAAAAAATAATAAAAAATACATGGTGGGAATTTTCATATCATACTTTATTTGAAAAAGTTTATTTTTTAAATACTAGACGATTGAAAATTATAAGAAAAAGCTCAATCCGACTTGAATTGTAATTATAATTAGTGGATGGATTTAGTAATTTTGCCATCCCTCCCGATTCTTTTAATCAAAGTAAACAATGGTCCCATATGCTGGTTTAAGATATATTTGACTTTTTTTTTCTATAATAATAATAATTTTTATTATTCAAAAATTTAAATACAAATTTTATAAATTTGAATTGAACTAAAAAATTTAAATAAAATTTGAGTTATAAAATAAAACTTGTCAACTCTACTAATTCAAAGTTTTTAACTTAACTCAATCGAATACTTACACATACATGTTCCAAGACAACAAGTATTTTTTTCCTTTAAACCAAAAACATTTTTTGACGATTAAGGTTATTTATTTGCAAAACAAAGTCATCTGATTTATTAATTATATTTGAAAGGCAAAAGTCGTCGAAATCAAATGATTCTATTCATACGAGTCAAACATTTATTCAAGCAGAAATACAAGAATTTTCGAAACACGGTTTCTCTTGTTCGTTTGGTTTTGACATCGAAAAAAAAAAAAAACAAATAAATAATTTTTTTATGCATAAAAACAACATTTTATCGTACTGATAGTCATTAATTCATATTTCATATTAATATTAAACACGAGACTTAGTGTTTGATTTAATAATAAGTATGAGTTCACCATTCAATTTAAATCAAAGGCTCAATAATGTGCTTATTCTAGACAAATATTATTTTTTTTCTATTTTCGATTCTTTAGACATTTGGTGCGTTATTATTATTATTTTTTTTATAAAATGTCGAAACCATAAAGAAAAGTTGAAGAAAAAAGAGAGATCCAGAATGTGGAAGATAAGGAGAGAAAGTAGAACGCGGTATCTGACGTAGAGAAGGAAGTAAATTTGATGAGTTTCTACAAATAAGACAGCAACAGTAGTTTTCTGATGTTTTTTTCCCAAAAATCTCCATGGAAATTGTGCAAAGGTGCATTAGTGGGGTTTCATACTTTTGAAAAAAAATAGACTTAATGCGTGTATAAATACAAATTTAGATTTTGTCGCGATAATTAGGAGTGTTCAAAAATATACGAATCGAACTATTTGATTTATCGACCTGATCAAAAGTTATCGAGTATTTGTAATAAAGTACTTGAATGAGCGGGTCGGCTACGCGACCTGAATTTTTTCACGTAGTCGGATCGGGTTTGTGCTGAAAATATTTTGTAACTTGGTACCTGACTCGACCCGATATTTTTAGTATATAATATATAATATTTTAAATTTTATTTTTATTTTAGGTTCCTTACTATTTACCCTAAAATTAAATTTTAACTCCTAAGTTTTTTATGCTTGTATTATGTGCTTTTAAGTTTTAAAATTTTCAAAAATATTTATACTAGTTTGTCAATATGAGATTCGAAGGAAAAAACCATGATCAACATTAATATTTTTAAGACATTCTTTTGGTGATAAACTTTAAAATATGTCTAAATATTTCTCTTTTAAAACTAACTACAAATCATTAATTTTTGTGTTTGAATTGTATATTATGAAATTTTGATTTTTACGTGTTTTTTATGTAATTCTTTTTAAAAATTTAATTTTTAAAAATATAAAAAATGAACGGAGTACCCTATACTCAATTTTGCTAGTATCCGAATTTTGTGGATGCCCAAATTGCGGGTACCAAAATTTTTTGAATCAGATCACGAGCCGAGTTTTTGGTGCCCGAAATTTCGGGTACGATATGAACACTCCTTAACGACTATCATCTAGATAAATAAAACTATATTTATAAAAATAGTTTTATTGGAAGGATGATAAGAGATTTTTTTGAAAGAGAACTTTATATAGCTATTTTCTAACAGAATTACTGTCGAATTGACCAGTAATATTAATTTAATATCGAGTGTAGCAATGACGGAAAATAATAAAACTTTATATAATCTTAATTTTACTTAAAGGAAGGAGAATGAACTTTTAAAAAGGAAAAAAATATACTTTTAGTGGGTTTAAAATTCATGACCTAGTGAGTCTAAAACTTATTATTATGTCTCAGTTTTTTTATATACACCCTCATTATTATTTTTTTGAAATTTATAGTTTATGTTTTTATATTTTTTAATTTAAGTAGGTCTTTCAAACTGTTTTGCCAAGATTTATTACCAAAGTTAAGTCTTGATAGCAATTTTATTGAATTTTTCAAGGAAACTGTTTAGTTATATGTGAAAATATTTGAACCTTTAGATTGCATTTGGTTCATAAAAAAGATTATCACCCCTAATAATAATTTTTCCGAAATTGTACTCTCATATTTTGTTTGGGAGGATTTCTCAAGGGGTAGTAATCTTTTTCCTAACATTGAAATCCCCCCACCCATTGTGGGAATAACACTGATTTATAAGAGTATGTAAAAAACGTTTTAGCATGTTAATTTATTTTTTATCTCTACTTTATTACTTTTAGATTTGTTCTATTACTTACTTTAATTTATTTAATAAATTGTAATAAATAATAAAAATTTAAACATATTAAACGTCTAATATTTGACAATTCAAAAAAAAATTAAAAAGTAGGGAGGGTATGTAAATATAGTTCTATGAACTTTTATGCAATTATTTTTAATTTAATCTTAAAAAATGTAAGATGCTAAAAATAAAATATTTACATAAAATTTATGAGTTTATAAATTACAGGTTTGAAATTACAATGTTTGGTTGGAGATTATAATATTAATCATAATATGTCTAAGTAAAATTACATTCTACAAATTTTATTCTAAAAGTAATCTTACATAAAGTTAACCAAACCCTAATATTAGAAAATTACAGCATTTAACCAAATCTATTTTTAAGCATATATGTGTGGGGTTGTTCTATCAAATGACAAATATATATGACTAACGAACATAAAGCCTTTCGCGTTGTCTTTAGACCTTTGGTTTTGTTTGTGGCTAAATCTTCAAGTCTACTCTCCCAGTCTTCTCGTTTCTACTCTATAGGGTTGCTGACTTTGACTGCTCATTATTATTATTATTATTATTATTATTATTATTATATTATTATTATTATTATAGTCTAGTTATAAAGATTTGAAGTTTTGTGGCACGTTTTTTCTCTACTTTGTGTCATGTTTCTATTTTATGACACATTTTCGGTTATTTTTATAGTAGGTTTACGTTCGTGAATACTTTTTTTCACGACGTTCGGCTCTGATTTGTGGTTGTTGATGATCTTTAAGTAGTTTGATCCTCTTTTGTGATTCGTTTACCGATGCAGTCAGATTTATTTTGCGAAGAAGCCTGCAAGAATATTGGTTTCGCTCACTACTCCTACTTCAATCCTTAAACGTGTATGTGGATAGAGACAATGAGTTTTGTTTCATGCTTCCTTTCTCCAGTGTTTTATCTCATCCATGATGTTTCGGTTTCTAATTTTTGGGGTAAACTACACAAATGACCACTTAACTATGATGTTTGTGTCAACTTAACCACTATACTTTCAATTTTGGCAAATGTACCACACAACTATTTAAGTGGTTCCAATCAAGCCACTTGCCGTTAAAACCTAACGGAGATGATGACGTGGAAGTTAATAAAAATAATATAATTACACATTTAATCCATGCTATTTACATATTATATTAATTTAGTTCATATTATTAATTAAATTTAACAAATTCAATCTTCAAATCAAATGATGTCACGTGTCACCGTCTAATTGGTTGATAGTATTATTTATTAATTTATTTTTAATAAAATTTTCATCCAATCGAACAGTAACACATCACTGATTAAACAAAAAGTTTCAAAGCTAAAGCATGCCATTGCTTCCCATGGGGTTTAAACCCCAAGACATGTGCAAAGATATGCCAACGCCCAAGCCATTGAGCTAAACCTATTTTACATGATAAAGTTTACCTATAATTTTATTAAAGGATAATTTATGGTAGAAAGTTAAATAAGTAAAAGTAAAGTTTAGAGGAGAAATTTTTTTATATATTAAATTATTATATGTTTAATAATATTATTAATATACTAATAGTTTAATATAATATTTTAGATATGAAAGTACTAATAAATTTAATAAACTATTTAGTAATAATTTAATAATATTATATTAAACTATTAATATGTTTTATAAAATATTAATATAATATTATTAAACTATTAATAAAATATTAACATATTATTCTAATAAATATAATAGTTTAATAATAATATATTAACAATATAATATTCTTAAACTATTACTGAATAGTTTATTAAATATATTAATAGTTTCGTATCTAAAATATTTTATTAAATATTAATATATTAATACTATTATTAAATATATAATAATTTAATATGTAATTTTTCTCTCTCCTCTAAACTTTATTTTTATTATTTAATTTTCTCTCATAAGTTATCCTTTAATAACATAATTTGTAAACTTCATTACATAAAGTAGGATTGGCTCAATGGCTTTGCCTTTGCCATTTCTTCTTACACATCTATGGGTTTAAACCCCATGGGAAGCAAAGCCATGCTTTGGCTTTCAAAGTTTTCGTTTAATCAGACAGTGATTGTTTGATTGGAAAAAATTTAATTAATATTATGAACTAAATTAATATAAATGTAAATAACAAGGACTAAAATTATAATTATATAAATTTTATTAACTACCACGTCATCATTTCCGTTAAGTTTTAATGGTAAGTGGCTTGATTGGAACCACTTAAATAGTTACATGGCGTAATGGCCAAAAGTGAAAGTATAATGGTCAAACTAACACCAGCCTCATAATTAAATGGTCATCTATGTAGTTTATCTTTTTCAATTTATTTTTATTATTTTTCGACTACATTTTTATTTGGTTTGACATATTTTTCTATTTTAATTTTTAATAAATTCAACCTATATATTTTTAAATAATATATACTAATATTGAAACAAACCAAAATTTATGGAAAATCATGGGTTTATATATTAATTTAGATATTCAAAACTACAAATAGCTCCACCTCTCAACTACAATATAGTTAAATGGGGAAACAATCATTTTTAATTTTCCCCCATCTTTGATTAGTATTTGTTTAAAGGAATTATGTGTATTTGTCTGCATTAAGTCACTAGATTTTCTAAATTATTTAATTATTTTAAATTCAGATTTTGTATGTCATCATATCGTTTGCATGAAGGAAGAAAGAGAGTTTTCGATAAAGGGGAATGCCCACGAGGACCAATGATTTTTGTTGAAAAATAACAAAACAAGAGACCATAGTCAAAGAAAGATGCATGCCATTTATTATAAAGTTGATTAAATTGTTACCATCACCCAATATCAAATTTCACAATCATAGTGGTTTATAATAACTTAATATTTTTTTCAAAAAATAATAGCTTAATATTTGTTGTCTTAGTTCACTAGCACATTATTGTTGTAATGTATAAGAAAGCGTGTATATAAATTCGTTTCGATTTAGAAGTGAATAAGGTTTGAATAATTTAAGCATGGTAAAAAAACAATTTTACACCCAATAATCATTTTGATAATACTTTTATGAAAAAGTTGATAATATTATTATCCAATAGTTAAATGACATTGATATCTCTTTATCTAAGATATGAATCTTATTTTATCCCATCATATATAAAAAAATGTAGTTTAATAATAAAAAGAAGAAGTGACAAATACTAATTTGATTTTTTTAAGAAAAGAAAGAATATGAATTTAAGGAAAAGTACAACAAAGGCAATGGCTTTGTTTGATAGTCAACGGATACCTGATAGTGGATAGCGGATTACATTAGCTGACAGAGGATAGTTAATAGTATTAGATGATTTGACTAGCAGATTACGTTAGCTGATTGTATAAAAGTGTTTGGTAAAATTAACTGATAGCTGATAACTATTTTATTATTTGAACAAGCAAAATGACATATAAAGACATAATTATATTTGATACTTGTTTGAATAATTTATTAGTTATTAATATTTTGTATTTACTAATATTAATTAAATTATGAAAACTATTTTTTTAATATCATTGCTGAGCATATATGAAGATGTACATATTAATTTTTAATTTAATGAAATTACATTTTTAATATAATTTTAATAATTATTAAATTTAGATGTATATATTAATTTCTTATCTACGAAATTATATTTTGAATATAATTTTATTTATTATTAAATTTATATCTATATATTAATTTCTTATTTATGAAATTATTTTTTTAATTTTATTAGTTAATCAAATTTATGTTATTGAGAGAAATTTTTATAATTATCAAGACAAAATAGTCTTTACAAGTCTTTTATCTAAACCTCTAACTCAAAAAGCTCCTAAAATGAGTTTTTTCAAAATGAGAGGCTTCACCTCAATCCGCTATTACAATCCTCTATTTACTAAACATCCAATTTAACGGATTTGACTGGTCAAACCTCTAAAAATGCTTTAAACCTCTAATTTTAGCTCAAAAAACTATTTACCAAACAGAGCCAATATACCTAAATCACTAAAAGAACCTTAGGGACAAGTCTATCAAGAATACTCTTGAAGAAAGAAAAATAAAATATGTTACTCAAAGGGTGTGGAAAAAAATGTTTGAGCTTTCACTTAAATATGTCATTCATCTTTTATAAAAAAAACCAACAATCATCATAAAAATCTCCATGTATCTTCCAACTATAAGCTACATTGATGTATGAGTGGGGATTGAGAAAATAAATCTTGCAGATTGCTCTGCTAACGGTTCTGATTGCATCGATAAACTACCACAAAAAAGATCTAACTATAATGGTTCGTCGACCTTCACTAATCAGAGGGTGTGTTGTGATGACTACTACACAAACGCCAAACTCTCTTAAAGTTAGACAAAAATCTTTTCACAAACCATACAAACAAACATATCAAGAAGTGCAAAAAGAAAGAATTCAAAACAAAGAGATTTATTTGAGATAAAAAATAATACCAATAAAAGAAAGAAAAATTCAGACGACGATATTAAGATCCCGCTGAAGACAACACACTTAAAAAATTATTATTTTTTAAATAAAGAATAAGTGGTCGATACTAATTTTGATTCGTTGAATCTTTATTAAAAGAGTAAGTTAGATATGAAACATTTTTACTATGGTATTAGGTTGGTTAATGGAAGGTATTTCTAAATTTGATCATTAGATATCTCACTATTCGTTTTATCGAAGGTTATTTTACTGTCGAAGTAAAGATTATTAGCTTTAATCTTATGTTTTTAATATGATAACATTTAAGATAAATTTTATTTATTCCTAAGTCATTTTATGAAAATACTATTAAAGAATTTATCAAACATTTTGAAGTATTTAAAACCTTAAAAATATACGGTCTAAGTTGTTTCTATACAATTTAAATGCTTTTGACAACAAATGTCTTGATTTATATTCATTTTCAAAAATATTATTGAATATTTTATTAAATACGTTCATAGCTTTTAAACCCTAACAAATATATAGGGTTTCATTGTATATTTTTCATCAATTCTTTTGAAAACTTTACCCACATATTTACATTTTCTATCCATGGTAAAGAATAAGATCATTTTATTTTATAGATCATTAATGGATTTGTTAAAATGCTTTGGTTGATAAGAAACTAAAAAATAAATGTAAACTTGATAAGAAGCCGAACCCGTATAAATTGACGCGTGCGCTTGTAGCTTTTATTTTATAGATCATTTGTTAATATTTTAATCACCCATCCACCCCTTTTAGATATAATCAAACAAACATAAACTAATTTCATTGAACGGAACAAAACCTCAAGACTAGAAAAGATTTTCCATCAAATAGTTAAGTCATAAGTGTACATGTTCATTTTAATTTTAAATCTAAAACGAAGTAGCTTTACATGACATTGGGACCGATTGACAATTCTTATCTCGGCCGGTCCATTTGCTTTAATTGGGTATACCACGACTGACCCACTTTCAATTGGGTTCTGCACTCAATTCATTATGGACCCATTTTGTTTAGCTTCTCAATCATATTATTGCAAATTACAATGGGTAAAATTCATTAAATGGTTAATTTGGGAGCTGAATTTAAAATATAAAATTATATCGTTGACGGATATAAAACCTTATCCGACACATAGGAGAGTATAAGAAGCATAAAAACAAAGAATGTTATCAAATTCAGTGGAATGAAAACAATCCTCCCTTGGCCCTTCATTCAGAGAATGGAACCGTCCACAACCAGGAGAATGAATAATCCTCTTAGGAACGAATAGAAATTTTATGCCTCTTTTTAGTGTCCCTATTTATGTATTCATACTAAAAAATTAAGTTTAAGAGTAGGTTTAAGGTTAGAGTTTAGGATGAGGGGTATGGTGATTTTTTAGGGTTTAGAGTTTATGATTTAGGATTTAAGATTATGTCTTAAAATTTATTTTTTAGTGTTGATACATAGAAAAAAGGCCCCAAAAAGAGAAAAATGATAGTTTTTTTCCTAGGAACATCAAACATGGGAAATCATCTTATCTTATCCAGCATCATGTACACCAAATATTTTAGGAATACGAAACACAAAAGTAATATTCCTATCCCAAACAATAATGCCATTTTTCTTTATTTAACGAAAATGCTCCAATACTTTATTATTTTCTCTGTATGTGACTCATTCTGTACGATATAAAGTAAAAGAAAATTGTAACTGACAGTTTCACTCTGGTGTTATTTCCTAAGATCTGAGTGATGCAATAGGGATGCTTTTTGCTTTTGTGTGACAGGCCACTTGTTGATGTTCCAGTTAGTGGCTTAAATGCAGATCAAGTACAAGTTTATATAAGCATGAACTGCTGCTGGTTAGTCATAGGACCAGAGGACTCAAAAATAAAGAAATGAGTGAAGGGTAAACAATGTTGCTGAACGTATGAAAAAACAGAAAATGATATTCTGAAAACAATAAGCTTGATCAGGGATCCAACTTTTGAGGCATTACACAATGATCTCCACATACTTTTCCACTTTGCATGGCTGAACATTGATATCTTTTCCTTTGTGAAAAAGTGCAAAGTGCAGTCTGCTTTTTTTTCCATAAGGTTCCACATTCTCTTTTTCTTTCTCGTTTTAGCATGGAAGCAATGTCTCACGCCTGTTAATGAGTCGAAGAACGTTTATTGAGTAACACAAATTTGGGATCATTGGAAATTTCAGGAAATCAACATCATTTTCTTCATTGATGCAGATATTTTGGCATATATTTCACCATGTGGCATGATCTTTTTGGACCAACAAAGCACGAAACCATAACCAGTGCTGGGTTGCTAGAGAAATTGACAGAAGAATAACTAGTGTTTTAGGTCACTTGACCTTTGCATGTGGCTGAACTTTGTTTCCTTTTCGCATATCCCTCAAAAAGTGATAAAAGTGCAGCATCATATTTTATTAAAGATCACTACTCCTTTCCATCCACTATAGAGTGGGGGGGATTAAAGATTTTAGGGATCCTTAGCAAATTAGAATCTTGGTTGAATTATTACAACTGTACGGGAAAAAGAGATGAAACTCTACGAATGGCGTTGCAGAAATGGATTCTGCAGCCTCTAGAATGGAGTAGGACCTCGAGTTGAAGTAAAAAGGAGAGATGATATTCACAGAATGCTACACTTATTCTACACTCCAGCCATGAATTAAGGTCCTCCACTAGCCTTTTAATCTTCTTTCTTTCTTTCCTGATAGCTTTTCCACACTTTTCCCAGCTACATGACAGAGTGTAGTGGATGGTGCATAAATGAGAATATATGATCATTCATTACCATGTACATTGGTATGAATATATGATCTTTCACCCGACATGATTTATGTTAGTACACCAAAATCTGATTCCTCCAAGTTTTAGCTCAATATTTTGAGCCCCGCCCTGTCTCGTAATAACCCTAAATTTTATGCAATTTTTTAAAAAGGGTTATTATTCTATGAAATAAAATATAACACAAGCATTCTTAATTTTTACTTTGGAAACTAAAACTTAAATCTCTAATCCTAAAGCTATAAATTCTAACCCTAATTCTAAACTTTAAAACCTAAATTTTAACCCCAAACCGTAAAACTTAAACCTCTAAACTCTATACTAAACCTCTAAACTCTAAATTGAACTCATTTGTAGAAAATAATTTTTCCACTGTCGCGTATGAAATATTTTCTCTTCTCAACATATCATTGCCTTTAAGTTATAGTTTATATTATTATGATTATTCTTGTCTTTTTATACTTTTATATAATAAATAATTTAAAATTAAGATCCACTAATTCATTGAGTGGTTAAGAATATTTATATTGCCTCATCTTGTATGAATTCGAATCTTTGACATTTACCTTAGAATATAAAACACTCTATCTAATAAAAAAAATTTTAAAGTCCGACAATCAAGAATCAGACACATCCACCAAGACTTATACTATACAAATTCTTTATCATTTTTCCTATAATCATTATTAAATATTTTCGTATTATTTCCCGCATAGTATGTATGCCAAAAGCTACCAATAATAAACATAGGCTTCGTTCGGTACAGCTTTTTAAATGGAGGTTTGGGTGAAAAAGCTCTTTTGGGAGGCACATAAATACTTTTGAGGCGCTCTTATTGATCGTTTAGTACAGCTTTTCCGTTCGACAGTAAAAAATTCGTCGAAAAAGTTGTGCCAAAGGGGCCCCTGGTCTCCGAGGGGTTGGGATTATTTTGCTGACCCTAGCATGAAGATGGTTTTAATGGCAACTACCATAAACGTTTCCTAGAACTGGTGTCTCACTCCAATTTTTGTTACCCATAAATACTGTACCAAACAGAGTGGGAATGGTGTTGGAAGTCAGTATTTGGTCCTAGTTTCTAAAGTGTTGCTTTTTGTACCTTTATTCTGCAATATCAACCATACAGTATGGACATGTAGCAAACATAAAGTTTCTTTAGTGTAAACTTACCTGTCTTAAGGAAGGACATGTTGCTGGTCCAAGGAATCTCAGATATGATAATATATGTTTAGCATACCATTATTGTTCCTGTTCTAATTGCAAAGAACTAAATTCCAAAATTATAGATATACATGTATTTACAAGACACCAGCAGCATGATTTGGATAATCAAAAGAATTACTAAACATAGTATTATCTAATTGATTCAGACCAATTAGATTAAGAAAAGATGCAGCGTCTGCATTAAAGCTTTATTATCAGCTCCTTTTCTTTCTTCATTTAGAACGAAGGTACAATGCCATATCCGGTTTCCGTCATTACTGATGTGGAGAACATATGATCCACCTCAACTTCCGCCTCCGTCCTCTTTGCGAACCGACCCTTAATCCGTGGCCTCATTTCTGCATACGCTTTCCTCGAAGCATACCTTATTGTCTTTTCAAACTTTCTTGTCTTCTTCTTTTCTCTGTATCTCAGGACTCTGGCCTCCCTTTCCATTGGTGCGAGTTGGGTTGGCATCGGACAGGGAGGTCCGGAGAAGAGGTCAATTGTACCTTTAGGAGGCCTTGTGTGTGAGATCGAGATATCGCTCGTAGTCGGTTCTGGCACAATGCTGACATCCACAGAGGAAAGAGATACCTGAGATGGTTAAAGGAATGTTAGAAATATAATCCAATTCTGAATTGAAACATCATTCTAATATTTCATTGAAACATTTCCTAGTCTTGGAAACCTTCTTAGCTTGAGAAAGTGAACATTATAAGCGTGGCTTAAAATTTCAGGCTCAATACCTTTTGATCAGTATGGCTAATGGAACCATTGTAGCTGTATGCAGCTTTGGAGGAATCGAAATCCAGGCCATACTTAAAACTCTGATGCTGTTGCTGCTGTTGAAAGTGGTCTTTGTCTTCTCCCGATTGAACTGGCACAACGCTATCACCCCCATAACTCTTGTGCTGAACACTGTATTGCTGCTGTTGGTTGTACTGTTCAGTGAATTGATTATCGACACTCGAATTGTAATCGATGAGGTCCAGATACTCGTCGACCTCCCCGGTAAGCAAAAACCCTTTATTCTGGTTGGTGCTATTTTTCCCAGGATTCAGGAGTAACCATGAAGCCGCCTCATCCTCATCCTCAGCGATTGTCTCATCTCCATTTGTGGACATAAAGCCGTCTTCTGTCTCGGTTGCAGATGCGATTTTTGGACCGCCTTGATCAGTGGTCAAGGGGCTGTATAGACACCCTGAAATCGGAAGAATCGGGACACGCTGGTGGCGACGTGCAAGCGGATTTGCCGAATGGATTTCGGCATCACACGTAGCGCATAAGGATGCAGCGTCTGCCTTGCACAAGAAGGAGGCCGGGGCACGCTCACATGCCTCACACACCCAGACACGTTCGTGGCGTGAGGCCACCCGGTTCGCAGCATGCACTTGAGCATCACATCCGGCACATAGGTACGCCGAGTCTGCTCGGCAGTACACCGTGCAAGCTGCGGACTGGCACGTGTCGCAGACACGCGCCCAATCGTTTCCACCACCACCAGCATCACTAGTCTCTTGTTTCAACATTTGTTACACACACAAGCTCTCAAAACTCTACAAACTTGGGAGTGTGAGCACATGGAAGGAGAAAGGGAGGTTTAACTGTATAGGGAGGAGAAGAGAATCCATCGATGGACACGTGGAAGCAAGTTAGTGGATGCTAAAAGGGGTTGCATTTTCTTGTGGTTAGCATAGTTTTGGTGTTGTCCCTCGGACCCACATATTCTGCTTTGGCTTATCGAATAATGAAAATAGTACGAAGTTCCCACCCATTTCAAGACCAAGTAGGTCTGTAGATGAAAAGGATTGTAGGCAATCGACAATTTAGGTGATGACACATGGCAGTCAAGCATGGCTTTTGGCCCACTGTTGAGCTGCTAAGATTCTGTATTGACAAGGGTCTGCCCTAGTATATGGTTTCTTTAGATTTTGGTGTGTTGGTTTCTTAATCCACATTTCAAACAATGGTTTTCTTTGTTAAAAGTTGAATATGTATGCAGGGACAGAACTCGGGTTAAGAGTTTGAGATGGTCAATTTATTTTTTTTAGAAAATAAGAGATTTAAGCTAAAACTTTTAAAATTTTTGAGGGTTTAATTAAATTTTTTAATAATTTTAAGTGATTTAATAAGAATTTTTAAAAATAATGAGAGGAGATTTAATTAAAATATTAAAATTTTTGAAGATTTTTAAAAATCTTGAGGGGACTAAATAAAAAACAATTAAATCTCAAGGGCTATTTTGACAAATTTTCAAAATTTAGGGTGGCGTGGCCCCAATGGTCATTCTTTGTGTTTCGCCCCTGTAAGTATGGTTTTCAGCGATGAAATCTTAGTGGTTCATGCTCTTCTTTTATCAAAATTCAGACCGATGGTCTGAACTAGTTAGCAAGTAAGAAAGAAGTTGATGAAATGTGTTAAACTTGTCCCTTCAAATTTCTAGTTTTGGACACATAATATAAGGTTTGGTCAAATGGTAATTTTTAGTTTTGAACATGTAATATTGTAGTGGATTGCTAACAATCTCTAGAAAAAGTGGTTAAAGCTCTCAGTTAATATATTCTTTTCTCTTTAGATAGTTATTGTTCAAAAAGAATATTGTAGTGAATTATGTATTCTAGATTATGTAAACCTATAGTATAAGTTTTGATAAAATGATAATTTTTAGTTTTGAACGTCTTATATTTAATTATCTAATTTGAACTTTTAAGTTTTTAAATTTGTCCATTAGGGTTTTTTTAAGTTGTAAGGTTTATAAAAAATATTTATAGATATTCAAGTATTCCGTGACGCGATTAGTTGGTATTTAATTTTTATAGATATTCAGCTTACGGGTATTCGATGTTCAAGAATCAAACACACAAATTTATATTTTTATTACTCAAAAATTAAGTATTTAAAATTTCAAATATCCGAACGCACGAATAACCGGTTATAAACACTCCATTTTGGCAAGCGGAAAGATAAAAGCAAGTAATTAGCTGAGCTGTACTATCATTTGGATTTGAGTTGGTTGTAGATGGAGAGATTCATCCAGCCAAGAGAAAACTCCCACGTAAGAAGGTATTAGATGAGGATGCAGCTGCACCACAAATTCGAGACTGTGACATTGGCGAGGTGATGTGCAATTTGCTGTGCAACCATCAATGCTCTTAAACTCCAAATTCGTTACTGCTTCTTTGCTTTGTCTTTTGCTGTATTAGATATGACGTAATAGAAATTTATTCTTTTCGTTCTTCTTATTTATACTTCATATTAAAAAATTAAGTTTAGAGTTTAGAGTTTAAGTTTAAACTTAGAGTTTAGGATTAGAATTTAGAGAATTTAAGATAGGGGATATTTTTTAGAGTTTAAAGTTTAGGATTTAGAATTTAGAAGTATAGCTTAAAATTATTTTTTTAGTGTTGGGGCTAGGGGTGCTTATTGAGTTAAGCAGCTCGCAAACAACTCGAGCTCAACTCGGTCAAAATTCGGTTAACGCTCGACTCGAGTTGACTCGACTCGATAAGTTTCTGAGCAGCTCGTTATTTTTTATAATTTTTTTGTGGCTACCTTAAAAAATTAAGTTTTAAGAAGTTTAAATACTAATTGATAACTCTAAAAAAATTCAGTGAATTGTTAAATAATTTACCTATAAAATTTTGGTTTCAAATTTTCAAAATAATTTGTATTTCTCGAAAATTTAAAAAATTAATATGCATTTATAAGAAATTAAATTATAATATGAGTCTTTTCTTTTTTTTATTAAAATCTTTTATAATTATTTTATATATAAAATAAAAAAGAAGAAAGTATTCAGTTTTCACTTTTCATATAAAAAATACGATTAAGATATAAAACTTTAAAATTCTAATCATTTTCTCTTTTGTTGCTCATCGAAGATTGTTGAAAAACTAAAAAGAGTTTCACACTCAATATCGACTTTATCTCTAACTCAGTTATGGCAGGTTGGTTTATTTATTTCTTCAGACCTCGCGTTTTTTTTCCTTCTTCTGAATTTATACATTTATATTAAGAACTAATAGTGTCATTAGATTTTACCTATATTAAAAACAACGTAAAAATTTTGGCGGACTTAATGAGCAACGAATTGAGTCGAGCAACAGAATTTTTTAACGAGCACTAATCGAGCAAAATTTTATTGAGCTTAACGAGTAGTTGAATCGAGTAATAAAATTTTTTAACGAGCACGAATCGTACACTACTCAATCTTCAATCGACTCGATTAATTGAAGCATAGAAAGGAACAACGAAAAGAAGCTAAAGATTTTTGTCCGATTATACGTGTCCAAATATTACATCTTATCTTCACTCGGCTTTCCTTTATTTTTTAATTAAAAATATCATTTAATTATTATATGGTACATATTTGAATCGACTCCAATACTCATGCCGATCATTCAAATACACCGTAATCTCTTTCATCGTGTCAAAAAAATAAAATGTGCTCTACTACACTTGCAGTTAGGCATGTTTGTAACTCGTCATTGTTGGAAAAAGTATGATAAATTGATAATTTATAACTTTGAGCTATATTTTTAATGGATAAAAGTGAAGATTTGAATCATGAAATTATATTCATATTTTATTTTATGAGACCTTTACAACTATATTTAATAAGTTCAAAACGAATGACTGATAAACGAGAAATTGATGTTTAAAATAAATAACTTGGAAATTGTGCAAGGGAAATAAGAAACTCATCTCACATTGTGGGATATCAAGTAGGGAAAGTATTTATAAACATCAACCCACTTGATAGTCATTGAATGACTTTGATTGAGACCTTACCTCTTGAGCAAGTGTAGGGGTGCAAATTCAAGCCCGTTGAACCTCACTGGGTTAGATGCACCCGCATAACATGGGCACAACATGAATGTTTAATTGACTCTAGGAAATGGCCGTGTAAAAGAAAATTACACAAACATGCATACTTAAAATCCAAATTTGGGTAACCTTTTAGGAAACCTTTACTCCCAATCTAACTTGTGAAGCAAACAAACTAACTTGAGAACTATAACAGTACATGAAAGTAAAATTGGATTGGCATAAAAATAGACACATTGAGTTTTGTAAACCATCAAATTTATTGATGGAAAAGATTTCACTATCAAAAGAATCATTTAACTGTGTACATATATAATCTGGTTCGGTACAATTCGTGCTCGACATCTTCAAGAACAAAACAGAAAATTTGAGAATTAACAAATATCATTTCTGCCAGAAGGGGGAAAGAAAAAGAACTAGGGATAAAACCATCAAGCTTAGCTCTGGCAGTTAAACTAAAGAACAGAATAAATTTTGGTGGAATATATCAAGCCGATATGAACAATTGCTAAAACTTGTATTATTGTTACTTGATTATTGAGAGAGGTGCAACAGCAGTTGCATACTTACTAGACTCCAAAATTGCACGTCTGCACAAACTCCATATCATTATCCACATATTTAGTCCAGAGATTCTTGTATCGGTTCATAGCAATATCCAGCCAAGGTTTCATGTTTCCATTATAATGAATGACTGCGGCATTGCTGATCACATCCATGCTAATGCTTGGATTGTATCCAAGCCCGAGTACATGCCAGGATTTGTCCAGTGATTTTGTTAATGAGTAGAAGGTCATCAAGCCGGGTGGAAGAGTACCCGAATTCCACAGAGTCCGATCAACATTCTGAGCAGAAGACCAATTCAAAATTAATTACACATCTACTTTCAAAACTTCAATCCATAATTCACACACCATTAGCTAAACCGAGGTGTATTTGAAATTTGAACGGTTAATTGGTTTCACTCCTAAAAGCTATTTATTTGATAATTTTTAATTTTCAATCCGAAATCCACCCCAATACTAATAAGACTAAGGACTCGTTCTTGACTTACAGTTTGTTGTTAAATTTTGCATCTCTAAGACCAAGCATCATGACAAGTAGCTAACAAATTATTACCTCTATTTCTATTAAAAACCAGTAAGTTCACTTCAAAGAAATAATGTACTAACCAAGTTCTGCCAGCTGTGATACATTTCCGTGCATTGCTCACGCCTCCAAGCATCAAGATCAAAAATATTCATCCCATAAGCCCAAGCACAAGCCTTAGGATTAAACCTCTCCCTAATGAGAGGATTTGAAAAGTTCAAATACTGAGAGAAACGGTGAAACGACCCAAAGCAGGTCTCAACAGCCCCATTCACCTTTCCGGACAAATCTATCTTCCACAACCCTGTCAAGTCCTTCTGAACCACAACATCATCGTCCAAGAACAAAATCTTATGCAAATTAGGGTACATTTCAGGCAAATAAAACCTAAGGTGATTCAACATTGACGTATGCTCAAGATCCCTAAACTTCATGTTATTTCCATCTTTGGTTGCATTCTCCATCTTCTGCTCCAAGTAAAATCTCTTCTTAGCAGACTCAATCTGTCTCAACACTGGCACATAGGCGGAATTCATGAAGTTATAATCTTCTAATGCCTTCACCTCCACATGAGCACCCCCTTCCACATGTCTCATTCTGAACCAAACTTTCATTGCAGCCAAATTCATTCTATCAGTTACCACATGGAATACATGCTTCCAAGGCTCCTCAGTGTTCTTCACCACAGATCTCACCACCACAGAAACCGCAATCACATTATCGGAAAATATTGCATAATGATACAAATCGGGATCCTCAAACTCGGATTTAGGCAAGTCTTCCTCGTACTTTTCCGGATGTGAAATTCTCTCCTCAACAAGCCTCATTGCCAAGCAATGCAAACTCTTAGGAACTGATTTAGCAGCAATGGAGCTCGCAAAAGCTCCATTCTTTTTTGCCTTACCTAATAACTCACTAACTGCGAAAATGGTATCTTTCAACTTCTGAATTTTCAACTGATTATCATAATTCTCTTTAGATTCAGCCATCAACAACCTAGCGAATTTCACTCTATCCTTCACTTCTTTCTCAAACTGCCTTAAGACATCCTCATCTAAGCTACCATCTGTTTCAAACAAAGAGGATTTATACCTAGGTTTTAATGTAATATCTGAGAAATTCTTAGCCAAATCATCAAACATTTTCAATTGCCTTGAAATGTCAAGCTTCAGCTTCCTTGCATAAGCTGCATATGCTTTCACTAATGTGATGTGATCATTGGCTTGCCTGTATATCAAATCTAACCTTGTTTTGAGAGGGTCCGAGTTCAACGCCACATATGTTGTATGCATGTAAGCGTTTCCGCCACTTTGAAGCCTCTGCTAAAAGAAAATGAAAATAGTTAGAACATCTAAAAGGGTATTTAAGAACACCAAAAGATTGAAACTTGAAGTAGTGCAAGCTCTGCCCTAAAGACTAGCAAAAATAACCATAACAAAGATCAGATTCTCAAGTATTAAACGCTCGGCTCATAAAAGGAAAACCCATTTATAAAGCGCCAAACTTTATCTAAAATGCCAAATAGATTTGAAGCACTGAATTAGAGAAATGGATGGTACGTTGCTGAGTCTAAAAAAAGAAAACCCAAGTTAGAAGAAACAAAAGTGTACCCGAAAAAGCGAAAAACAAAACAAAAGACAGAAAATTTAGAAGAAGATAAAAGTGGACGAATTGAATAAAGAGGATGAAGAAGGTAAAATTTACAGAGTGGTGATGAGTTGCAGAAGGACGAGTCGTGAGGAGAACGGTGGCAGTGGCAATGAAGAGAAGCGAAAACATGGCTGAGACAAAGGCCCTGTAAGAAAACAAGCTAACGAAACCAGCTCCAACACCGCCGGATCCGCCACCCCGAGCTCCCCTGGCAGCCACAGCCATCGAAATTCAGCTATATACACTGCTTTGTTTCTGTCTGTCACTTGAACTAATTAATGAAAATTTAAAAAAAATAATGAGAACCAGGATTTGACAATGAAAGGGTTAGAAGATCTGATATCGGTGTGGGTGTTGTAAATTTATGAAGAATGGATGAAAGTTTAGGGTGGGGATGGTGTAGGGATTGTTCGTTGAGATGGTTAGATTTTGTCGGGCTGACTGAAGAGGCTGAGATCATCACAATCACGGGCCGTGGCTAGATGTCTTATGGACCCGGCCCGAACCGAATTATGACCATAATTTTTAAAGAGTAAAGTATATCGGTAGTCATTAAATATTTAGTGTGTTTTTGCTTTAGTTATTAAACAAAAAAAAAACTTTTATTACATTTATTAAAATTTTAATTTATTTTTATTAAAATTTTAATTCGTTTTTATTACGATAATTATCGTTAAAAATATTGAAGTAGCATATTAAATTTTCTTTCCAAAAAGAATCATAATTTTTTATATTTATAATCATTACCAAGATTAAAATTCCTATGAATGGCGATATCACCGGTTAATCCGTATTATAATTTTATGGTTCTAGCCTAGAATGTTATGAAAGATATCGCTATGAGTTTTCGAATTAACATTTCCCATTTCATTTCTGACATAATTTATACAAACCATATTATACTTTTATGTATTGCATCAAATCAGCCGTGAGCAATAAAAGGAAGCTACTCTAGAGTTATGTTACTTCGGTTATTCTTTTCTTTCCTAAGTGAAAAAAATAATTGTATTCAATGCTCTTGTTAAATACATAACTATCCAACAAAATATAGATACGAATAAATCTAACTACATTAATTAACGAACAATAAAAAGAGATCAAACTACTATAAAACCATCAATAATAGCAAATCAGAACCGAACGTTGTAAGAAAACCATCAACGAACGCAAAAGAAAAGTGCTTTAAATATGAGCATAATGTTACGCCCTAAAGAGATGCGAGATATTGACTTCACATCGAAAAAGAGAAAGAGAATGTCTTGAGATATAAAAACGGTGACGCTACGTATCTTATTAGACACGTCTTTCGAGAATAGATGATGGTTTCAAGACAATAAGATATGATCTTTTAAATATTAAAAAAAATGAATAAACCCAATTTTAACTCTCACCGTGGAGTCGGCATGAAAGAGAGATGAAGAAATAAAATACTGAAAACATATTACTGGTATTTAGACCTGGCAAACTTGACCTGAAACTTAAGACCTGAATCAATATAGATTCGAACATGATGGTCTAAACTTGACCCAAATTCGAACCAAAATCGACCCGAATTTAGTTAAACTGAAAAGCAACCCGAATCGAAATTAACCAAAGCCGAAATGAACCCAAATTGAAAGCAACCCGAACCGAAAATCAACTGAACCGAAAGCAACCCAAACTAAAAATTAACTCAAACCGAAAGCAGACTGAATTTAATTTCCTCAAATATGTATGTTTTATTTTCATTTTGTATTATATTACTAATTAATAACTAGCTTTAGTAATATATTAATGGTTTAATATCATCTTCATATATTGACTCAAAATTGAAAGCCGACCGATCCGATATTGTCGCGACCTGAAAAGCAACCAATCCGATATTTGCCCGACTCAAAAAGTAAACCGAGTCGATATAGGCTCGACCTGAAAATCAATCCGACCTGAAGTGACCTGAACCCGATCCGAACAACTCGATTGCCACCTCTACTGTCATTTCCTTAATTCCGTACACCTTAAAGCTAGGCATAGGCTGGTTAACTTCCATCTAAACAGAAGAACCAAAAACTGATAATGGATAAAATAGGACCCTTACCTCTGCCCTAGCCTAGCATATGGATACAATTTTGTGATGAACAGATTGAGACCATATTATCCGGCTTCTTATTTTTCTTAAAATAACCAAGTATAGTATATAGATACATGATCTCTAAATATATCAGAAAACTTAGCTGATATTCATGTCCGGATCCAAATAATATAGGATTTTTGGACTTAGATGTCAAACAAACCGAATTCCAGGGCTACATCTTCCATGTATCTCAAAGTTGAGTAAGGGCTGCTCAGTTGCATATCGGAGAGCATCTGACGGAGTTCAGAGGCTTCCTCTTTGAGCTGAGCATTCTCTTGAACAACCTTATCATGGTGTTCCGAAGCAGTGTTGAGCTTATCTATAAGCTGGTGATTCTCATGCCTGAGCCAAACCAAGTGTGCCCATAGCTCGTCCAGGTGCCTTTGTTTGCGTACGCGTGATCTACGTGCAGATTCTCTATTAGATATCATCCTCCTTTGCTTCCTCTCGTTGATGAGGCTTACCTGCTGCTCGTCGGCTTCATCTGAAGTTGAGTTGCTGCTAATACACGAGGAATGGGGGCTGATTTCGCAGAGCTGCAGAGGGATGTGGAAATTGTAGAGGGGATTTGAGACTCCGTTGGACTCGAATGCAGGTGTATTGGTCTGGTTCATGATGCTGAAATGAGACGAATATGGGGACGGATTTGAAGGAAGTGGGGATTGGAGTCTTGGAACCTCACTGGGATGCATTATCTGGAGCAGGTTGAAAAGGTTGGAGAAGAAATTGAAGTGGCTAAGCTCTTCTTATAGACCAAGATCATGGTCCTATACCCGGCCCCGGCCAAATATTGAATGACGTAAATTTTAACATGATTCAACTTGGTTATTGTCACTTGTGAGGGATATAGACATTGGGAGGGGTTCTTTCTTGTCCTCCACTCACCATTTTTTTTTTTACTTTTGTAATATATAATTTATAATTTATTCCTCCACCTCTCAACATTTATGTAATATATATAGATAAGATCTACTTATACCCTGGTTTAAATGTTTTTTTATGTGTATCAAGTATGCATGTCATGTTCGAGACCCATTAATTTATATTTATTTCTTTTTTCTTGCATTAACAACAAACTAAAATATATATTGTATTTTGTACTTTATATTACAAATGGTCACATGGTTTAGTGGCAAACTCATGCCACTTACGCTTAGGGAATCATGGGTTCAATTTATTCCTAGCCAAGGCAAAACAACTTATTATTTTATTTTCCTCATCCAATCATATGACACGTGTTGGCACCTAATTAAGTGATTAATTTATTTAATTAAATTAAAATTAAGATCAATTTGATGTAATAGATAACTAACATGGACCAAATGTGTAATTATATAAATTTCCCTTTAACAGCCACGCCACCCATTTAACGGCACTTAACTTTGAGTGACCAGAAATTTATAGATCGAAAACGTAAGTGATCTCATCAGTCGAATTTGAAAATCGGTGACCAAAATTGTACTGAAGGAAAACATAAGTGACCATTCCAGTAGTTAACCCATATATATATAATAATTTTTAACAATTATATAAAATATAAAATAAATTTTTTGCTGACTTATCACTCTGTCAAGTCATTTCAAACTATTTACCATTAGTTTTTTTAACAATTTTTATCCACAGAATGGTTGAGGGTTGAATTGCTTCAAAAAAATAGGTGCCAAAGTGACTATTCAGTCAAATATTAGAGGCATTTCTTGACTTTATGCCTTTAATTTATATAGAAAATTATAAAAAAACTGAAAACATTACTAGTAATTAAAACCGAAAAACATAATGAACCCAACAAGTGGTCTCAGTAAAAAAGTGAATGGTGTTCATCTTATATATATATATATAACAGAATGGTTTTCTTTTGCACAACAAATAAAATTTAAATGGGTACTTCAGAGATTAATTGTGGAACTAGAGATGATGCTACAGTAAAAGAGTAAAGTCGCTAAAATAATTAGACAAATGATGATTTTGGGGAAGAAAATTTTTAATTGAGAAATGAAAGAATGAGTTTTTTCTACCGATATGTACCACAGTCATATGTACCGATAAGTATTAATAATTATTTTAATAATTTTTAAAATATTAAAGACCGAAAGCGTGATTATTTTTTTGAGAATAAAATATGTTAAAATATTTTTATGCTATTTTCCAGAATTTTTTTAGTTTATGGTCTTAATGTTTTAATAAAATATTATTATTTTTGCATTAAAAATAAAAAAAAATCTGAAAAAAGTGGCACAAAATATATTTAAACATAATTTATTCTCAAAAAAGAATAATCACGTTTTAAGTCCATATAATTTTAGTTTTTTTTAAAATAATTAATGATATATATCTCTATAGATATTATTACATGTTTACTCTAAAAATTTTCATTGAGTGGGTCAGATTGTGTATATAAATAAGCAAGGAAAATAATTTGGGTGGAAGAGTATGGATCCCATTTAGGTGCAGATAATCAGGACTAACGACAAATTAGGTTTCCATCAAACCTAAAAGTTGATATAATTACCATGCGCATTCCGTGGGTGGGAGAAGGGGGAAAGGTTGCTAATTACATTGCAAAAAATAATTACCATTAATGCTTTTTATAATCTGTGTAGTACGTAGGAACAAAATGTGAAACATCAATAAAATACTACTATCATCTAAATGTGCATTATTGAAACACGTAAAAAAGCACGTAACCGCTCTATTTGGTAAACAACGTTTTAAATTAAAATTAGAGATATTTATTTATTACTGTAAAAAATTTAAAAAATCCTGGACGCTTTTTAATTTTTCTTTCAACCATTGTCGCTTACTTTTTTTTCTTCTTTATTTAATCGGCAGCGACATCAGTCTTTGTATTGATTGTCGACCGTCGGTGATTTAGATCTTATTTATTTTTGTTTATTTGTCTTGTTTTTATTCTTCGCACATTTTGTTGTACCTTCCTATGCCTTTGTGGTACGTTTCTTATGCCTTTATGGCACGTCTCTGCCTTATGACATGCTTCTATGGTTACTTTTGCAGGCTATTGGTGTTCGTACGGTAACCCTCACAATGCTTGTTTTTTATTCGTGTTTGTCAATAACCACGTAGAGTTTGATCCTCTTTTGGGTTGTTTGCCGATGTAATCTATAACGGATCGTTATTTTTGAGAATAGACGTAAAAGGTTGTTGCTGATTTTGGGGGTTTCATCTAGTTCTTGTTTTGACAATTCTTTAGGGACTCTTCTTACAATGGACCGTAGAGATTTTCTTTGGTGCAAAGATGAAGTGTCTGATCTGACTAGTGCAGCGCTTATCTTTTCTATTTAGATTTGTGATTTTCTTTTTTGTTGTTCTTTTGAATGTTCTAAAACCTCTATTATATTTATGTTCTCATTTTATTTTGTTTATCAATAAAATTGTCTGGTTAACGTGTCAAAAAAATAAATTAAAATTAGATGTTTAAACTACTTTTAAATGTTTGACCAATTAAATCTGTTAATTTGGATGTTTGGTAAATAGATAATTGTAACAACGAATTGGGGTGAAACATCTCAAATTAAAAGAGCTACTAATAATAGCTTTTTAGGTTTAGAGGTTTTGACATAAGAGTCTTAAAAATATAGTTATATAAATAAGAAATTAATATATGTATCTATTTGGATACTTTTTATAATTGTTAAGGATAAAAGAGTATCCAAATTTCAAATTAAAAAAACACTAATAAGAGTTTTTTGGGTTTAGAGGTTTTGACATAAGAGTCCTAAAAATATAGTTATATAAATAAAAAATTAATATATATATATATGTATATCTATTTGGATACTTTTTGTAATTGTTAAGGATAAAAGAGTATCCAAATAATATTACTAAGCATATTTATATAACTATATTTTTACAACTTATGTCAAAACTTCTAAAACCCAAAAAGCTCATCTTAGTAACTTTTTACAATTTGAGAGGTTTTACCCAATTCGTTGTTGCAATCCTCTGTCGAACATCCAAATTAACGAATTTGACTGGTCAAACTTTCAAAATAATTAAACACCTAATATTGATTCAAAACGTTGTTTACCAAACATGACCATTTCATGAGTAAAAGATTAGATATTATAATTCAAACGAAAAAAAGTTTGTGTGAAATTTTTGAACACAATCTATAAGACCGTAAACGAACCGAACATTCAAATAACTGTTCGTGAACCGTTTGGCGAGAAGATCGTTTATTTATTAAACGAGCGAACATGAACAAAGTTTTTTGTTCGTTTAATTAAATGAATGAACACGAACAAAAGGCTCGTTCGTTCATTTATGTTTGTGAACGTTCGGTAATTCGTTTGTTTATGGTTCATTTATGTCCGTTCGTCTATGTTTATTTAAATTTATTCACATATGTCTAGGGGTGAGCATTAGATCGAGTCGAGTCAAAATTTTTTGAGTTATTCGATTTGACAAGTCCTATTTTATGACACGTTAAAACTTCTTTCTTATCGGCTAAGAGTGTTCATTGTTCGGTTAACCCGAACTAACCAACCGAACCAAAACAAAATTGGTTAATATGTTAGATAATTTTAGGTTTTGGCTAATAATTAAGAGTTTTTTCAAATTTCAATTATCGGTTAATTCGGTTTAAAATCAGTTAATTAACTGAATTAATCGAACTAACCCAAATATTAAATATTTAACATATTATATATGTTATTTATGTTCGTTTGTGTTTGCTTATGTTCGTTTATCATTTTAACGAACGAACATGAACAAACACGAACAAGCTACATTCCTTAATGAACAAAACGAACAAAAAAAATTGTGTTCGTTTATGTTCGTGTTCGTTCATTTGTTTGGTTAAAGTTAAACAAACAAACATGAACACAGTGGCGAAGTCAGGATTTTCATATAGTTGGGTCAAAGTAGACTTTGATGTATGAGGATTCTCATACCACTATAATATAAATATTATTGACCACATACCCAAACAAATTAAGTAGGGTCAATTCTAATATTTCTATGGAAAAATTTATACTAACTCTTTAAAAACCTCATATAACTCTTTAAAAATCTCATACCACAACAAATCAAGTAGAGTCAATTAACCTCTCTAAATTATATGTGACTCCACCACTGCATAAATACACTCTCATTCGTTATCGTTTTGTTGGTTTAGAGGCCTAACAATCTATATATCTAAACAAAACTCTAAAATACTTGGCAGTGTTATTAAAGTAATGGTAGAGAAGATTCGGCTGTAGAAAAAAATATTTAAAAATATATATTTAATTATTCTCTTGTCGGATAATGAGTAAATCTGGCATCATGATTATCCAGTGAAGTCGAAAATGGAGTTTTAAAATGTCTTCCGTTCTTTTCTGATTTGGCATATCGTCAACCACTAAAACATTATTTTGATGATAAATGTTTAAATCTGAGATAGGAAACGAATCTTTTAGCAACAAAGTTTATCTAGTTTGTACCCAACATCGGTTAATTAAGTTGTTTGTATATTAATTTAACACTTTAATAGGTTTGTGTCTTATACTATGTTTGGATTAAAAGTATTAAAAATAAGGGAAATAGAGGAAAATTAAAGAAAATAAATAGTTATATATTATTTTGTTTAAATAGTTAAAATTAATAAAGGGAAGAACAATAATTGAATAATTGTCTGACTAAATAGAGAAAATGGAAAAGAAACAATTTGTTGGAAAAATAAATTTTAAAAAAACTTTGAGTCATGTTTTCAATCGATAAAAGTGGAATTTTCGAATCGTAAGATTACGATTTTATATTACTTTATGAGACCTTTATAACAGTATATCACATGTTCAAAAAAATTGAATGGTGAATGAAAAATTGATGCTCAGAGTGAGCCACTTATAAATTATGTTGAAAAAAATGAAAAACTTATATCCTACATTGATTGGATATTAAGCAAAAACAACGAAAATAACGATCTTTTTCGTGACATCATAAATGTTTTTCCAAAAAACCAACTCAAGAATAACAAGAAGAGTAGCATTTGGAGTAGGGGTGTATACGGTTCGGTTTCGGTTTAATTCGGTAAGCTATTTTAGTAACCATCGGCTTTCATTTTGGTTAACCTCGGTTTTTGGTTTTTCCACATTAACGTTAGTTTTTAAAATTTCATATTTTATTTTGACAAAATAGCTTTATTTGATAACTTCTAAACATTAAAAGTTAGAGTTTTAAAGTATTTTTTATAAATATTTATTAAAAACTTAATTTTTAAAGTAAAAAATAATAATTAAAAATGCATCTATAGTATTTTAAGTATAAAATACTTATTTTTACATTATAAAAATAACTATAAATTAAATAAAAAATCAAATTCGGTTAACCACGGTTCGTAAACTTATGAACCATATATCGTCCAAACGCCTCGGTTCGGATCGGTTTTCGATTTTGTGATTAACCATGCTCAGCCCTAATTTGGAGGAATAGATACTCCATGATTTTAAATTTTGATACACTCATACCAGCCCTTGATTACTTGTTCTGAAAGGAAAGAAAAAAAGTTGGTATATCCCATTCATGTTGTTATATATAGATACTCCTTAATCAAAGTACTCCAAAGTTTTTATATGATTCAATTTACTATTTCACTAAACTAGGTACTTATAGCCTCCCTTTTATTTCATTTCCCCCTCTTTGGATAAAAAACCTTCATGTTTTCTGAATGCTTCAGAAAACACATGCAAATATCATACCATTTCATTCATTCTTTCATTAAATTTGACACCTATAACATCCTTTTTCTCTTTTCTTTTTGGACAGCTAAAACTTCATGTTCTCTAAATGTTCCTATTAAACATCATCGGAATATTGCACCGAGAAGTAACCTATGTTCATTGGCGAATCTACATGTAATGTAGGGTGGGCTTGTGATCACCTTGAACTTTTTAAAGTTCATACATTTGTTTTCAATTTTTTTTAATTTTTATGAATTAATTCTTAATTTTTTGTAATATTTATGATTTGTGTCTACTCTAAAATTTTGAAAATTTATGTATGCTCAAACTATTCATGTTTGATAATTTCGGAATTTAATTAGGTATGAACTTTAAAATCTTTTTGATTTTGGGTTAAAAATCCAATTTCAAAAGTAGAAGTTCTCTCTAATTTCGACTCCGTTCAACAGAGCTGGCAAAATAAAAATTTAGAGTGAAGAAGCAACATTTGGAAGAAATTAGAAATTCTAATTTTTAAAAACGGGTATTTGAGACCAAAATTAGACATAAAAAATACGATGAGAAAGCGTAAACACAAAATGTTTAACAGACATTTTTTGTTCGATAGCTAAAAGTTTTTTTAAAAAATTGCGCCGAACCGACCCTTCATCTGTCTCGGAATGATTTTGCGTTTAGCACGCAATTTTCCCTCAAAAGCGCGTCTAGAAGCGTTGCCCGAGGGGGCCTACACTCAAAGAAACAAACACCCGCCAAAGCATGACAACAGCATGGCTTATAAAATTTCTCACTTCAACTTCCAAAAACTCCTCTTTTCTCACCCCTCTCCCAAAGCACATCTCCTTAAAACTTTCTTTGTTTCTACTCTAGCGACAACCCAAACTATACCCAGGAAGAAAAAAACATTTTCCCATATTTTCCAAGAATGTTCGAACCAAACATCCTTAAACCCAGGCAAACAAGCTCACTGTCAAATGATAATATCTGGGTTTGTCCCAAGAGTCTTTGTCGCCAATTGTTTGATCCAGGTGTAAGTTAAATGTGGACATTTGGATATGCTAATAAAATGTCTCAACGAGATGTTGTGTCCTGGGATGCAATGGTTTTCGGGAATGCTATTAATGGGATGATGGGGATTGCAAGGAGATATTTTGATGATATGCCTGAAAAGGACGTTATTTTGTGGAATTCATTGATTTCAGGATACCTGAAGAATGGTGAGTGTTTGAAATCCATTTTGGTTTTCCTGGAAATGAGGAAGGAGGGAGTTGGGTTTGATTGGACAACCTTTGCTGTTGTTTTGAAATGTTGTGCTGTTTTGGAAGAGTTTGATGTGGGGGTACAAGTTCATGGTGTGTCGGTTAAAGTTGCTTTTGATAAAGATGTCGTCACAGGAAGTGCTTTGGTGGATTTGTATGGAAAATGTAGGATGTTAGATGATTCAATTAGGTTCTTTTATCAAATGCCCGAGAAGAATTGGGTTTCTTGGAGTTCTGTCATTGCAGGTTGTGTTCAAAATGATAAGTTTATTAAGGGTGTTGAGTTGTTCAAAGAAATGCAAAGGGAAGGTATTGGGGTTTAGTCAGTCAACTTATGCTAGTGTGTCATGTGCTGGGTTCTCTGCATTTTGGTTAGGTAGGCAGTTGCATGGTCATTCATTGAAGACGAATTTTGCATCGGATTTGATTGTAGGAACAGCAATTTTAGATATGTACGCAAAATGATGTAGCATGATTGAAGCTCAAAAGATATTTAACTTGTTTTCAATTCGCAATTTGCAATCTTTTAATGCCATAATTATTTGTTATGCCCAAAGTTGTCAGGCCATTCAAGCTTTGCATTTATTTCGAGATTTGCTCAAGTCTGATCTTGTTTTTGATGAAATAAGTTTATCGGGAGCCTTTAGTGCTTGTGCAGTCATTAAAGGGTATTTGGAGGGCGTTCAAGTACACGCCTTAGCAAAACTACTATTGAGTCAAACATTTGTATGGCCAATGCTATTCTTGACATGTACGGTAAATCTGGAGCTTTAGCCGAAGCATGTCGTGTTTTCAATGAAATAGAGAAAAGGGATGCTATTTCTTGGAATGCAGTTATTGCAGCGCATGAACAGAATGGAAATGAAGAGGCGACACTTTCTCATTTTGTTTCCATGCTGCATTCCGGGATGGAACCTGATGAGTTCACTTATGGCAGTGTCTTAAAAGCTTGTGCCGGTCAAAAAGCCTTGAATTATGGCATGGAGATCCATAACAGAACAATTACATCTGGAATAGGGTTGCATTCGTTCGTTGGAAGTGCTCTTGTTGACATGTACTGCAAATGTGGGATGATGGAAGAGGCAGAAAAGATCCATGACAGAATAGAGCAGCAAACCGTGGTCTGTTGGAATGCAATAATTTCCGGATTTTCTCTACAGAAAGAAAGTGAAGAAGCTCAGAATTTTTTTTTTCCCGAATGTTGGAAATGGGGGTAAAGCCAGATCACTTCACTTATGCAACAGTTCTTGATACCTGTATTAATTTGGCTACTGTTGGACTTGTTAAGCAAATTCATGCTCAAACCATCAAGCTTGAACTGCAATCGGATGTATACATATGCAGCATCCTTGTGGATATGTACTCAAAATGTGGAAACATGTATGATTCCAAGCTCATATTTGAGAAAGCAACTAATCGGGATTTTGTAACATGGAATGCCATGATTTGTGGGTATGCTCAACATGGCCTCGGAGAAGAGGCCCTTCAAATTTTTGAGAATATGATTATCAAGAATGTGACGCCAAACCATGCAACATTTGTTTCAGTCCTTCGAGCCTGTGCACATATAGGGCTGGTAGAAAAGGGATTGCATTATTTTGCCTTGATGTCAACTGACTATGGTTTAGCTCCTCAGTTGGAGCACTATTCGTGTATGGTGGATATAATGGGAAGGGCAGGCCAAATTAATAAGGCATTGAGGCTCATAAATGATATGCCTTTGAACCGGATGATGTTATATGGAGAACTCTGCTTAGTATTTGTAAGATCCATGGGAATGTAGAGGTGGCTGAGAAAGTGGCAGATTCTCTTTTGCAATTGGACCAGCAAGATTCATCTGCTTATATTCTTCTATCAAACATTTATGCCGATGCCGGATTGTGGGACAAGGTTTCGTATATGAGGAAGATGATGAGGTATAATAAGCTGAAGAAGGAACCTGGGTGTAGTTGGATTGAAATTAAAGATGAGGTTCATGCCTTCCTTGTTGGTGAAAAGGCTCATCCAAGATGCAAAGAGATATATGAGATGCTTAGCATCTTAGTTGATGAAATGAGATGTTACGTGGCTGATATAGATTTTTTACTTGAAGAGGCAAACCAATTACAGGGCCAAGAAGAGCTGAAAATCAGCTTGTGTAATATTTAAATTTTTACAGGAAATTCAGCTTTAAACAACTATTACCTTCATTTTTCTTACCTTGCATGGAGAGCAAAGTGTACAGTATCAGAAAGTTTTAGATTTCTAAGATCCCCCGAACCAAGGGGAAGGAATGGAAATAAAAATGTAACCACCAATTCTACAGGGTGCTGTCTTGAGCACCATCAGGCACTAGCTTGACCTTCATGCGGGCACTACCTCAACCACACCATCGGACGCCAACCAGGGCCTTCGCACAGGCACCGCCTTGACCACAACCGAGCACCTGTTATTCAAGTTAAGGTGACAATGTTGCTAGAACTTGGCCTTTACAGCCTTGTTATTTATTTCGGTTTCTCGGAGATGATAGGATGAGATTTGTTCACTATTATTTCATGAAGGATGCAAGCAGATTTTTTTCACCTCAAAGAAAGTATTGCAGTGACTGTATTTACACTATAAAAATTCAAATCCTAAATTCCTAACCCTAACCCTAAACCTTAAACCCTATGCACTAAATTCTAAACACTAACCTTAAATTCTAAACCATACAACCTAAACCCCTAAACCCTAAACTAAAACCCTAACCCCTAAAACTAAAACCTTAAATTCTCAAAAAATATATGTTTATGTTTGTGTGACAAGAAAGAAAGGGAAATGCCATTAGTATGTTAAAGAAAAAGAACCCTTCAATGATCTACATATCACCGCATCATTGCGTTCAAATCTACGATACTCCTCAAAATTAATACAAGCTCATTGCGTAATGTTTTACTACCACTAGTCGGAAAATGTACGTTGAAGCCAATATCTTAATGAACATCTAGGAAAGCCATGAAAAAACTAATCTTTCACTGCAGAGACAATTCTGATGTATAATGACACCTCATATGAAAAATGAATCTCATAACAATGCAGATTCTTCCCTCAAAACGAAAATTCAGAGTAAAATTTTTCAGTGAAGATTACATATACTAAAAGTTTGAGGCTTCATACAGTTTCAGCTTCGGTGAAATCAGATTCCAACCTTTGAACAGATTCTTAGGATGAATGCATGTCCCATCAATAAAAAGGGTTTTTCTGCATCTGGAAGTAGTAAGCAACTGCTGTTAAAGTTAGCACGACGAGCAATGCCAAGGAAATATGCTTGAAGCTAAGCAATCTTGCATCTATTGTCCTCACAGTCACATACTCAGATGCGGCATCTGCAGGTCTCACATCGGATTCACCAACAGATTCAGCAGCCTTGTCCGGCTGGAACAACATTTAATTTGAGTCAATTATGGAAAACAGAAATCTTCGCAAAACACAGCCAACAAAAATAAAAGAATTACGATGGAGGACCTTATCTAATTTTAGGAGGGATTTTACATTAGGGTTTTAGGCAACTCATAAAATTTGTAACTTAAAGCTAAATAGTCAAATCAGTTTTTGGACTGTTTAGAATCAAATATATAGACTCAAGATTTTTTTTCTACTAGTAACTTTCTTCTAGTTCTTGTGTTATTTCCTCTCGTTTCCTCTTTCTTTCTTTTTTTCTACTTTCCACCTCTTTGCCTACATGTGCATTTAAAAGATAGCCATAAACTTGACTCCTTCACAAGGGACTTTATGTCAGTCCTTTTATAAACATATTAATCAACCATATACTATCCTCTCAAAATCTAATTGACCAATGAGGCAGATAGATGGTCATAAACATGCATATTTGAAGTGACCTATGTCCAACCTAAGTATCATCTATACGAGTATTTTTATAACAATGAAGCATAACATGAAGATCATACGTATGGGGAAGACATTTTAAACTTCACCAACTGATATGAGAGATAAATTAGGAAAAAACTACCTCAGAACCACTGGCTGTCGACTTCGTTATTTCTTCCTTAGCTTCTATTGAAGAAGCAGCACTGGAGTCTTGCTTTGAGAAAAAAATATCCTTGACGTTCTCCTTATGGCCCGCAATAATAGAGGGGTCCTGGTTTGTTTGCTTCAACTTCACTACCAAAATCTTATTTTCCTTGGCTAATCTAGATATCTGCTTGACAAGACGGGTATTTCAGGTAGAGTGCTAAAATAATTAAAACTTGTCAGAAACCCAGTTTATGTTCAGCAAACATGTTTCAAATCTTTAGTTGGTACAATAATTAAAATCTGATTAAGAATTCTTAAATGGATTCTTATTCATATTTCTTTCTAGAACACTTTGTTCTGCTCTGAATAACTACATCCACACGCCATCACAGGATTCACACCATATTGGCTGATTCACAAAGGTTAAAGCAGGTTTGGTAGAATAACCATTATTTATTATGCTCATTAAAGTGAACTAAGTAGGATAGTTATCGATGCCTTTGAGTCATTTTCAATCTTAATTATAGCTCATACCAATAGATGTGATCAACAGAAAGGCAAACATGTGGCATGTCCCAGCTAGAAATGCACATTGAAAATGAAAACTAAGGTAAGTCGGAAGAAAAGTTAAGCATACCTGCTGGCGTAGGCGCTCTCTTTCAAATCCCAATTGCATAAGCAAATCTGCTATCAATTTGGTACGAATGCCTATGTCTCTTGCAGTTTCCATTTTCATTTCCTCGGCCTGATTTAGAGATGCCTCCAAGCAACCCAGTCTACTCCTCAAGAAACGCAACTCTTCACTTAGCTCTGCATTAGTTTCAGATAATATGATACACTTATCTTCTGCACTATCAGCTCTATTTTCAGCTTTTGAAACCTTCAACTTTAGATCCTCAATTAAGTTTTCCATATCTCCAATTGTAGAATACAACATATTTTGCTTCTCCTGACTAGCTTCAGCAGAAGCTACAGCATTCATTAACTGGATCTCAGATTCATTCAATAGCTTCTCAAGTAACTCCACCTTCTCAGATGCTATATCCTGGCCTTTAAGAAGACTCAGCTCCTCATTAAGTTCCATGTTAGCATCACCTAACAATTTGCATTTAGATTCAGCATTATCTGCTCTTTTCTCAGCTTCAAATAATCTCTCTCTCAAATCAGTAGTTTCATCTTCCAAAGTCTGGAGCTGAGAGCATAAATTATCATTTTGTTCCCGACTTTCATCAAGAGAAATGTTTGCATTGAAAAAGTTCATCTCAGATTCCTTAAGTTGTTTATCATATGAATCTGCCTTCTCACGCATAGTGAATGCCTCAGAATCAGCAAGAATGAACTTATGTTCAACTTCAGCCAACTTCGCTTTTAAGGTGTCTACCTGAGCCATAAGAAAATCATTGAGTCTAGTATCACTGCTTGCAAGCTTCCGCAATGCACTTTCTTTGGCTTTCAACTTCTCTGTGGCCTTTTCAAGCTTCGATCTTGTCTCAGTTTCTCGATGAACCGACTTATTCAAATTAAACTGGACAAGTTGAAGTCGACTTAGTAGCTCCTTTGAAATCCCCATAAACACCATTGCTGCATTCTGTTCTTCAAACAACCTTTCATTAACATCCATTGCCTCTTCCTCCATGCTGACCATCCCTTGTTCTAAAGAGAGTACCCTTGGTTTCAGCTCCTCCTCAATTTGCCTAGATTCTGCAAACCTCTTTTCCAAGTCAATTTCCCGAGCCAAAGATTTCTCAAGCATTCTCAAAATATGCCTTTGCTGTTTAATAGTTTGCATTTTTATCTTTGCATTGTCGGTGGAGGATTGATCAGCTACGGATATGTTCACACCATCTTCATCATTCCCTAGTGATAGGCACATATTAGGAAAAGTCATAAAAAAATATTTTTATAATTTTTTCCTTGTCCTTTAACCTATTAAGAGGGCGGAAAAAGAAAAGATTCATAAAAATTTCATCCAGATCCAGCAGAATAAGTCAGTCAAAATAAGAATATTCCCCCAAAACATATTTTCCTTCTTTTGGACAAAATCTTTGATATGTAGGTGGTTCAGCAACAAAAGAGACAAATACGAGTAATATTGGCAAAAATCTCTCTACTATTTGACCTTTGTATTTTGATAGGCAGATTCAAAAGAAAGACATCTAGTCTATTTTATAAACTTGTAAAGCATATGCCCAGAGTTAGTTCTTTAATTCCATCAATGGAAAACTATAAACACAATATAAAATTAGTAACAGATCTGTAGCTTACCATTATCATTTCCTTGAAGACGTGAAATAATCCTGTGGAAACCAACAGCCTGCATCTTAATTTCTGAGACCTGATCTCGTGACTGCTTCAATGATTCTTCATAATCAAGTAGCTTTTCCTCCACTTTGAAGAAAGTTTCTCCCAAGTGCTTGAATGAAGATATTGTTTCACGGGAACTAATAATGTAAGTTTCAAGATGCTTCATAAACTTATCCAGTTCTTTAACCTCTGTATCTAAAATTCCAGATAAGAGATCAAATTCCACAGCCTTCTCCATAGATTCAACTTGCATATTGTCTTTATCTGACATAAATGATTCGAAGTCAGCTTCCCTAGTTGCCACGTGCATTGTAAGTACACTCAAGTTAACCAATTTCTCCGAGGAACATGCTAAATCCAAATCTACTCTTGTTAGAATCTCGCTAGCCCTTCCTAATTCTTCATTCACCTCTCCATCAGATGATATCCCGTCAGGTATGTCAGCCCTACTTGATCCTGCCTCTGGTTCCATACTATTGAATTCATCACCAGAAACACCTTCTTCATGAAGGACATCAACATCCATATCAAGGGTCTGTTTGCTGCTCTATTTCAAAACCAAATATCATTAACAAAGTCGAAAAATTGGTCAGAGGAGGTCATGAGAGAAAACCAAACTAGGGTCTTTGCAAATAATATCATGAGATGATTTCATTATACATCAAAAGTTGACAATTCCATACTAGGATTTAACTCAAAGCAATACATTTGTCTCTCAAGTTTGACACACTGTCTCAAACACAGAACTTAGTCTGTTTTACAATCAAACACCTCTACATAAAGGGGATAAGAAATCATAATACAAATTTAACATTTTTCAGTTGAATCTAAAGAAATGGATGGGCATGTAATGTTTAGAAATGGTATTGTTCATCCTCTCAAACCGATCACTAAAAAAATCTGCCTAATAAATACAAGCACATTTAGTATAATTTTGTATAAATTAATATAATTATAAGCACACTAGAAAGCTAACTCATTTATTGTAAATTGATGGAATCAATTTTTACAACTAAGAATGTAAATCTATGGCTAACTCATTTACTATAGATTTATGACATATCAATTGAATATAAGAAATGAAAAAATGAAAGTGTGATCCTCCAAAGAAAAAAGACCATAACGTGAGATAGTAATTTAATTTCTACAAGATGATTCAATATCAAATCAAATAAATCAAACCCATTTCTATCCCTGTCCTGCAATTATCATGATTAAGCGGAAACATAACAAAAGCCTAACTGCAGATTAATAAAAAGGTTATCTCTTTCAAGAACCTAAAATACCCATCCACAGTACTCAAACAAATATTTTTAAAAAAGATAAAAAGAAAGTGATTTCTGTCAGTTTCTCAAGAAACCCAAGTTCAAAAAAAGTATAAAAATGGGAAATTCGTTACCTTCTGGAAAGTTGGAAGGTGTTGGAGGCTTGACAAAGTTGCAGAGAAGAGCAACAAGAAAAACAAAGGGAAGTTTTGTAATGAAACCAAAAGAATAAAAAGGATTTAAGAAAGACACAAATACTCCATCGGTGAGATTTAAAAACAAAATAAATAAATAAAAGGAAAGAAAACTTTTAATTTATTATCGATTTATCAATTTATTACATTTTAATTATATTATCGTTTTATTACATTTTAGACATTAAACAGTTAATCATAACATGTTAGTTAAAATAATTATTTTTTAATTTAACTCTTAAATTTTAAATAAAATAAAAATTTATTCTTTTAACTTTTTTTCTTCTTTTCATTTTCACCCTTTTTTTCTCAAAATTTGTTTGCTTTCATCCCATCATCTTTAAAATATTTGGTCTTAAATAAATCTTAATTGTCGTTTCTTTTTTGTTGTCGTCTTCATTTGGTGATCTCTTCAACAAAAAAATGACATCAAATCTAAACTATGCTATTTTTCTCCATATATTATTAGTTTAGTCCTGTGTGATAATTTGATTGATTATTAATCCATATTAGTTCTAATTCGAATAAAACTCAGTTCCAATCAGTTAATTTGATATCTCTAGTTCGGTTCTTGACTAGACCAAGTTAGGAGCGTTACATAGCTTTCTTTGGCCACATCTTTACGTCAGATGGTATTCGAGTTGGTCCAGCTAGTGCTAGATTGGAAATTGTCAAATGAATGTCTTTGTTGTTTTTTCTCCATATATTAAAAGGGTTTAGGCTATGGCTAGTTGTATGATGAAGATAGTTAATTTGAATAAAATTATTAATCCATAAGACTATTCTAATGGAGGCATCAGTATTAAGTATTAAAGTCAAGGAAAGATGTGTTCTTATTCAAGAAGGGGAGTTGGTCGCGTATGCATCGAGACAAATCATGTTTCATGATTGTTAATGACTTTCTTTGACTTTGTAAAGAAAATGTGGTCAGGTCGTTTTAGATTTGAAACTGATTTCAGGGTTAATGTCTTTGAGTTATTAGCTAATTTTTTGAGAAGAATGGGATTAGATTTTTATTTTAATAAATATATATTAAACAAAAGACAGTTCTGAAGGTTTCCCATTCTGAGAAACAATAAACGGCAAAAAAGAGAAAAGTAAATATTGAAAGACTATTCTAATGGAGATTTCATGATTTATTTAATAAGTTTTTTTTTATTTTGAGATAAATATTCTTATTCATAGAAATCTAAATTGTTGGTCAAAAGTAAGACAAAATCATGTTTCCAAAAACGATTTTGAAAATAAGATAAAGAATAAGATAATCAACTGTCAGATCACTAAAAGCTGCTCTATTAATGACAAGTGTCAAAGGAGGAAGAAAGAGCTCAACCATTGGACAGCAAAGTGCTAACATGCACCATCCTCCATTCGTGCTTTATTGAAATAAAGACCAAAATCATTTTATTATTAGTACATTCTAATTTTATACTCTCCTTGTTTAATTATACGTTGAATTGAGAGGATCAGATAAACACTATATTTTCCTTGCAACTCTCTGGTCGTATGAGTCCCTCTCAATTCTTCTATTTCAAGGCTCATACATTTGATTGTTTATCTTTCTTTGTCTGGTCAAATTTTGGTCCTTCTTTTCTGGGTTAGTCTTAAATTGGGATTTTAAGCTTTTTATTTCAAACACTCAATCTTGTCTCTTTTTTTCTTCAACCTCAAAAGGATTTTGTGAGGTTGTTTAGGTTTTTGCATTAGAAGTTGAATGTTTTAGAGCTTTTGGTGATGTAGATGATGGCAGCTGGGGATACAACACCGAAGGAAGAGAGGAGTCCGATGGGGAGCAAACATGTTGCTGATGAGAAACATCCCTTGCTGCCTAAGCAACAAGATGAAGATGGTGTTCATGGTGAATTCAATGGAGCTTCTTTCTCTGGGGCAGTGTTTTCTTGTCAACAACAATTGAGGGTGCAGGGATCATGGCCTTGCCCGCCACGATGAAGGTCCTCGGACTAATTCTCGGGGTTGCTCTTATCATCTTTATGGCATTCTTAACCGATGCCTAGATTGAGTTGTTGTTAAGGTTTAGTAAGGCTGCAAAAGCAACTTCTTATGGAGGTCTCATGGGGGATGCATTTGGAAAGTATGGGAAAATCTTGTTGCAGGTCTCTATTTTAGTCAACACTCATTGTGTTTATGATCATTATTGGTATGATTTCATTTCATTCAACTTCAAATTGCACATCTCATTTTTCTTATGGTTTGTTGTTTCTTGAAGGTGATGTGCTCGGGTGGTGTTCACCATGCCGGTGTCCTTGAAGGTTGGTTCGGGCAACATTTTGTGCTTTTCGTTGTAATCACGACACCCCCAAGCAACCCCCAATTGCCTATAAATAGGAGGCATGGGGTGAGTAAAAGCATGAGGAAGTAGTAGTTAATTTAAAATTGTGTTTTTTGGTTTGTATGTTTATTTATGTTTTAGATTAATATTTATTATGTATTAAATTTATATTTTATATTAATATTTTATTTATGTTAGATTTGTTTTTATTTATGAGTTAGATTAATATTTATGTATGTATGTTTTAGATTAGTATTTTATTTATGTTAGATTTGTTTTTATTTATGTGTTAAATTAATAGTTATGTATGTATGTTTTAGATTAGTATTTTATTTATGTTATATTAGTATTTTATTCTGCTAGTATTTATTTATATTTTTATCGCAATGTATTTATTTATATTTGCCATGTTTTTTTAAGTTTGCATAACGGATATATATTTTGTCAATGCGGTTCCCTTTTATCCGAGCGTAAATGGGGCCAGTATCAGGCGTAGTGATAGTAGTTGGGAGTTTATTCTTGGATAACGGGGCTTTTAAAATTTACTCGCACTTATAATCACATTTTATTTTAATCGTCACTTTAATCCGAAAAGTTTAATATTAATAAAGCGGTAATTATTAAAGTACCAATTTTGGGCGGTGTGGGGTGCTAATCCTCCCCATCCGTAACCGACTCCCGAACCTGACATTTTGAAATCTCTGGTTTTTTACGGTGTCCGGTCCACCTTGAGTGATCGGTGGTGACTCAATTTTTAAATAAAATACGGGTTTTATAGAACTCCACGCGGAAGATATTATTTTCAAAATAAAATAAAATAAAAACAACTTTTTTTAGCGAGGGGGACATCGTTACAGATGGTGACTCCGCTGGGGAAATTTTTGTTTTTTCAAAAAATAAGAGAGTCAAGCTTTTTTCAAATAATTACCGCTTTATTAATATCAAAAATTTCGGATTAAAGTGACTATTAAATTAACATTCGGTTATAATTGCACGTTTATTTAACGCATTTAAAATTTGGCATATAAATCCGTATTTTATAAGTGGGGGAAAACGCTAATGCTTTCGTGAGGATATCGTTCCTCCGTGTAGGCCTAGCAAGTACCTTTGGGGTTCAGTACCTTATGCTTTCGTAAGGATATCGTTCCTTCGTCCAGACATAAGCGAATGGGTCCCCCTGAATTGAACCCAGTTGAAAGGAGCCTATAATGGGTGATGACCGGAGGCCTTGCTACTCTTAGTAGAGGACAGCAAGGACAATTCGGGTACCGCTTAGCACCAAAACTGCATATAGTGAGCCGTAGGAGCCAACCCTTTAGAGCCATATGAAACTCTGCCCAATTGGTGGTCACCCTATTTAGGCTCTGGTGCCTTATTTCTTGTTTATGTACAGTTTTTTTATTACTCTATTTTTGTTATATTTATCATTTGTTTTATTTAATCATTTTATTCGATACTACCTCGTTTCATTTTCATTTTCATCATATCAATTTCAATTGCATCATTACACAACATCATCACAATCTTAATTTTGCATTGCATTCACATAAATCATTTTGCATTTAAGACACATTTTGTATATAGATGCATCAATTTTAAAGTCGGTCCTCGGGTTGCCCCAGTAAATACAACGAAGTTGGTCGATCTAGCACCTTATAGAGCCTCTTACAAAAGTTTGGTCTTGGGGCATGTCCAAAAGCACTCCCACATCTTTTACAAACATTACGCCTCTAACAAGGCCTCAGCCTAGGGGCATCCTTTGCCAAGGTCCAGCCTTCATTGCCGAGTCAAACCCTTGCACCCCTGAAATGTCTACATTGACCACAGTCTGTAAAATTGCATCCAATCCAAAAAATAATGAGCTGCCATGAACCAACACAATTTATGAACCCAACTTAGGGGCAACAGAATCCACACTCAAAGTGTCAAATTCAAGAGCAGTTTCAGACGATGGCATAAGAACGAAAAAATGTTAGGGCATGCACCCAGATGACTGATCGAACCCAAGAAGAGGTTGGGGCACCGTCACATACAAAAGACCAAGATCCTGACAGGACCAGTGAGGAGTCAGGGGCATCCCTCTGAGGACCAAAAATCACATTCACACGTTCAAATCAGTTTGCATGTAGGATAAAATACATACATCTTACATACATTTAAGTCGTCATACATTTAGGATAGACACATGCATTTAGGCATAAAATTAGATGCATTCATGCATTTTCGCTTGTACATAACAAGTATACGAAAGGGATCGAAGAGCCTCAACATAGGGGCAACAACACAACGGCCAACCTTAGTCTTAGAGGAGGCCAAACACAAAGAGGATGCTGAAACATCAATAAAAGGTAACAGTGACAAATTTTGTGAACATTTACTGATTAATATATTTTTTTTTTCCATTTTCAGGTTATACCTCTCCGCCAGTAGAGCAACAGAAGTAGCCTTTTTCAGATCTTGCCTTCGTCATTGTTGATAGGCCAACATTTCCAAATTTTACTTTACCGCTGATGGTGCAGCAACATAGACATCCTGAAGATCTTGTTTCTCCGTTGATGGTGCAACAGATCCGAACCTTTTCCCAAGTAGATCAAATTTCTATTCAGGTCTTGTTTCTCCGCTGACGGTGCAGCCAGACCTACTTTTTTCTCGAGTTTTACTTCTTTGTACAGTTCAAGAAAAAAGAAAAAATCATCAAAAAAAAAGAAATGAAAAATTTTGAAAAAAATAGAAGAATTCAAAGAAAAATTGAAGAAAATTGAAAAAATCAAAAAAAGGAAAAAAAATAAAAAATCGAAAAAAATCAAAAATCAAAAGAAAATTTATCAACTTTCATCATCTGATCCAGTCCTCCGCTGATGGAGTGGCCGGGTCCAAGCTCTCGTCGTCCTAAATTCTTGCTCTCCACTGATGGTGTAGTCGATTCCTGGTCATCATTATCGGATCTAATCCTCCGCTGATGGAGCGGCCGGGTCCAAGCTCTCGTCGTCCTCAGATCCAGCTCTCCGCTGATGGTGTAGCTGGTTCCAGGTTGTCATTGTCCAATCCAGTCCTCCGCTGATGGAGTGGTCGGGTCCAAGCTCCCGTCGTCCTCAGATCTTCTTCTCCGCTGATGGTGTAGCCGGTTCCAGGTCGTCATTGTCTAATCCAGTCCTCCGCTAATGGAGTGGCCGGGTCCAAGCTCTCATCGTCCTCAGATCCTACTCTCCGCTGATGGTGTAGCCGGTTCCAAGTCGTCATTATCCAATCCAATCCTCCGCTGATGGAGTGGCCAGGTCCAAGCTCCCGTCGTCCTCAGATCATGCTCTCCGCTAATGGTGTAGCCGGTTCCAGGTCGTCATTGTCCAATCCAGTCCTCTGCTAATGGAGTGGTCGGGTCTAGCTCCCGTCGTCCTCAAATCCCGCTCTCCGCTGATGGTGTAGCCGATTCCAGGTCGTCATTGTCCAATCCAGTCCTTCGCTGATGGAGTGGCCGGGTCTAAGCTCTCGTCGTCCTCAGATCCTGCTCTCTGTGATGGTGTAACCGATTCCAGGTCGTCATTGTCCAATTTGGTCCTCCGCTGATGGAGTGGCCGGGTCCAAGCTCCCATCCTCAGATCCTACTCTCTGTGATGGTGTAGCCGGTTCCAGGTTGTCATTGTCCAATCCGGTCCTCCGCTGATGGAGTGGTCGGGTCCAAGCTCCTGTCGTCCTCAGATCCTGCTCTTCGCTGATGGTGTAGCCGGTTCCAGGTCGTCATTATCCAATCCAGTCCTCCACTGATAGAGTGGTCAAGTCCAAGTTCCCGTCGTCCTCAGATCCTGCTCTCCGCTGATGGTGTAGCCGGTTCCAGGCCATCATTATCCGATCCAGTCCTCCGCTGATGGCGTGGCTGAGGTCCAAGTTGCTGCTATCCTACTTCTCCGATGATGGTGCAGTAGGGTTCCAATTAATGTTCTACTTCTTCGTTGAGGGCGAGGTAGAATCCAAGTTACAATTCGATCTTACCCCTCCGTTGATGGTGTGGTTAGATCCAAGTTTACTGACTTTCAAGTTCTCTTTATTGATGTTGCAGCTAAAAAAGAATAAAAAAGAAAATGAAAAAAATGAAAAATTCAAAAGCAAAAAAAAAGAAAAAGAAAGAAAAGAATGAAAAAAGAAGAAAAAAGAGAAAAAAATGAAAAAGAAAATAATGGAAAAAAGGAAAATCAAAATGAGCTTTCAATCTTTTGATCCTGCCTCTTTGTCAGAGTTGTAGCTGGATCAGACATCAGAACTTTCGTCCATCGATCCTGCCTCTTCGTTAGTGTTGTAGCTGGATCAAATTTTCTTCGTCGGTATTGCAGCCGGGTCAAGTTCTCTTTAGGTATTAACTTATTATCAATAATGTGGCGAGTTGGACTCATTTTGCTTCCCCAACAAACAACCACCCATTTTGAAGGTTTTGCTTCCCCAAGAGTGACAATGTGGATCAATCAAGACAAGAAAGAAGACTTGCGCCGAAGAAAAATAAGATCTATCGAAAAAAGAAGACACGCGTCAAAAGGAGAGAAGTTCAGCCAGATCGGACAAAAATGGTTATTCTTGTCTTTGCTCTATTCCTGTTACACAGCAAAGAGGGGCAACTGTAACCACTCATTTTTGTCCAGGTTTTTAGTATTATTATAATAATAATATTATTAATTTAAAATATAGTAATAATAATAATAATAATTAAAAAAAGAATGGGGGGAAGCTCCACGTCACCCCAAGCAACCCCCAATTGCCTATAAATAGGAGGCATGGGGGGGTGAGTAAAAGCATGAGCCGTCAGTGGTGCCAATAAGAGAGCCATGCTCTCGGGCTGCCAAGGACCGGGGCAGTGCCCTCGGTCCTAACCAGTTCGATCGGGGTCCTATTTTAGGTCCGATCTAGTTAATATTTTTGGAGAGGTCGTGGTAGATCTTGGTGGGTTTCAGTCGGGGTTCGTCATTCGAGCTCTTAGTTAGATATATTTTCTTTCCTTTTTATTTGTGTTGTAATTTTTATGATTTAATGAAGTAGTAGTTAATTTAAAATTGTGTTTTTTAGTTTGTATGTTTATTTATGTTTTAGATTAGTATTTATTATGTTTTAAATTTATGTTTTATATTAATATTTTATTTATGTTAGATTAATATTTATGTATGTATATTTTAGATTAGTATTTTATTTATGTTAGATTTGTTTTTATTTATGTGTTAAATTAATAGTTATGTATGTATGTTTTAGATTAGTATTTTATTTATGTTATATTAGTATTTTATTCTGTTAGTATTTATTTATATTTTTATCGCAATGTATTTATTTATATTTGCCATGTTTTTTAAGTTTGCATAACGGATATATATTTTGTCAATGCGGTGCCCTTTTATCCGAGCGTAAATGGGGCTAGTATCAGGCGTAGTGATAGTGGTTGGACGTTTACTCTCGGATAACGGGGCTTTTAAAATTTACTCGCACTTATAATCAAATTTTAATTTAATCGTCACTTTAATCCGGAAAGTTTAATATTAATAAAGAGGTAATTATTTAAGTACCAATTTTGGGCGGTGTGGGGTGCTAATCCTTCCTCATCCCTAACCGACTCCCGAACCTGATATTTTGAAATCTCTGGTTTTTTACGGTGTCCGGTCCACCTTGAGTGGCCGGTGGCGACTCCATTTTTAAATAAAATATGAGTTTTATAAAACTCAACGCAGAAGACATTATTTTCAAAATAAAGTAAAATAAAATAAAAACAACTTTTTTTAGCGAGGGGAACATCGCTACATTCGTCACAACAATTGGCATATTCTCTCCATTGGCATGTTTTAAGCGCATCGGTTAGTGGTCTTGTTGTGCTAATGTGTGCTGAATTTTATCTGATATTGCATGACACTAACTTGATGTTGTGCTTTCTAATGTTGCAGATTCCTTAAGATTTTCTTCCTCACTATCAGTTGCTCTGGCTATTGCGTTTCTGGTCATCACCCTGGGAATAGCAATTTTCAAGTTGGTTACTGGAACTATAACAATGCCGAACTTGCTACCGGATGTCACCGATTTGACCTCATTCGGGAAGCTCTTCACTGTATTCCTGTTCTAGTCACCGCATATAACTGCCACTATAATGGTATGCAAGTCGATTCCGCAATTGAACACCGGACTTAAGTGATGTGTTTTTCATCTTTACTTGGGTGCGGGTTAATACAAATGGCTGATATTCTTGTGTGTTTAACAATTTGCAGTTCACAATATAGCTAATGAACTCAAAGGCTCAACCCAGATGGGACTAGTTGTTCGAGTTTCTCTTGCTTCATGCGCGGTTGTCTACATATTGATAACCTTTTTTGGATTTCTTCTATTCGGAGATGCGACATCGGAGGATGTGCTCGCCAACTTCGATACTGATCTTGGCATTCCCTATAGTTCCCTACTTAACGATGCCGTCCGTGTTTGTTATGCAGCTCACCTCATGTTTGTATTTCCCGTCATCTTCTATCCGCATAGACTCAACATAGATGGCCTCTTCTTCCCTTCCGCGGCACCTTTAGCTCGGTCCAACACGAGGTTTGCTTTGGTTAGCTCTGGACTCATCACAATGATCTTCTTGGGTGCAAATTTCATACCCAGCATCTGGGATGCCTTCCAATTCACTGGAGCAACCGCTGCAGTTTGCCTTGGTTTCATTTTTCCTGCTGCCGTAACGCTTCGGTGAGATTTTCAATCACTCCTTTAATTCACCTTTGGTTTTAAATTAGATGTTACCATCGAATCATACTCTTGTTTTCAGGGATCGCCATGCTATATCGACGAAGCAGGACAGGGTGTTAGCTATTGTCATGATTGTGCTGGCTGTGTTCTCAAACCTGGTGGCAATATATAGTAATGCCTTGGCCTTTTTTGAGAAGAATGAAGGAGCATGAGTGAGGGCATGATCTAACTGCCTGTCCTGTTCCCCGGATTGCAAGAAACTGAGACTTACGGTCATGTTTTACTTGAAGAGCACCGAGTGATAGAACCGGTGATTCGAGTTTGAGTATTTCGAAGGAGGTTTAATTAGATGAACTTGTCTTTCAAAAATCAAAACAATTAGATTGATTGGGGGAGTGAATGTAGCTGTATACATCATCGCACAGTATGTAATGTCCTAGTGCTTCATAAATGAATTTGGATAATGCTACAGCCTTAAAATCAACTTGTAAAATGGGTATGTTCGGATTTGTAAAACTATCTGATTCGGGCATCATTATCCATTTGTGTTAAACCCAAAGTTTAATCGATTAAATCAACCAAGGTCTATTAACTTTAAAATATATATTTTTTTCAAAATAAGTACATAAAATATTATTTTGTCAAGATAGATGTTTAAATTATTTTTTTTGTTTTATTCTAAAAAGTTATATTTCTTTGTTAAAATAGGTACTTAGAGTATATTTTTTTTGTTAAAAGTTATACGTAATATATTTTTTAATCAATATCACATAACAACTTTTAAGAATCTAGATGAAATATATATACTTTAAGTACATATTTTGATCAAAATATATATTTCATGTTCTTACTTTGATAAAAAATTATTTTGTTACTTATTTTGACAAAAAATACTTTAAACACTTAATTTAATTAAAAAATATATTTTAAATATTTATTTTAATTAAAAATACTTTAAATACTTAAATAAAAAGATTTATATATTTTAAATACTTATTTATAATATAACCCTAGTATTTTTATAAAATTCCTTTGCCGTTTGCTTAATCAGATCTCATCGCTGAAGAAACCGAACACAAACAATTATTTGGGTCGCAGCCATGGCTGACAAAGAACCAGAGGTCCCAGACGAGCTTGCCGAGTCGTTCAACGATCTCTTCACGAGCCTCTCCTCCATGGTCAAATCTGAACTCCAGGTTCCCCTCCCTCCAAACAACAAAAAACAAATCATTTCAAATCATATATTTTTCTCTCTGAAACTTCAATAGGTTGAATAAAATCCAGAAACGTGGCTGGGTTTTTTTTCCCAATCTTTTGAAGATGACCCATACATATTTTTGTTTGGTGCAGGGGACCAACAATATTTTGGAGCTATTGGAGAAGATGAATGTGAGAGTGGCGGAAGAATACAAAGGATTTGGGGATGTGGCATCTGGGTTAAGGGTCTTTGTTGAACAGCTGAAAAACAAAAGTGGTAACTTTGATGAATATGTTCAACAGATTGATACAATAGAACAGCAAGTGACTGAGTTTGAAGCTGTGATTTCTGTTCTCGATAGATATGTCTCTTTGTTGGAATCTAAAGTACAATCTGTTTACCAACATCCACCTCCATAAGTAGATTTTTCTTTGCTTTGTCTATAAAATAAAATGAATTGTTGGTTGAATGTAAAATGTCTGCTTTTCTGGTCTTTTACTCATCTGTTTTGTGGTATTGTGTGGAGAATTTTCGAGTTCTAGAACTGCAAATTTAGGCCAAAAGTTGAACTCCTTTGCCGTGTTATAAATATTCTGATATTAACTATGCTTTGATATTTAGTGAGATTTGAAAGCATCACAAATTCTTCTATTGTTGTCTATGTTTGATACTTTGATTGAGAACTTAATTTTCAACTATCTTTATGAGGAAACATGGATATGAGTCAGTTTCTTCACTCAGTACTCTACAATACATTGTTAAGAAGATGGTTTAAATGATTCTAAGTGCAAGGATTCTCTGTTTGACAATGGCGGTAACAACTCCTTGTTTAGGGTCTGTAGATAGGAAGTTGTTTGAGTAATTGAAGAATTCAAATCTCCTGAAAAGCTGGAACAAGGGCCAGTTTTGAAATATTGATTTTTGCCTAGTTGGAACATTAATTCACTGACCTTGTAGATTTGGTTTTGGCCCTGTGGTGATGCGATGAAACGACTCTGGAAGTGTATTTGAAAACGTTGTGGTTGCTAATGACAAGATTGATTTTTGATGTTGATCCATTCCTTTTCTTTCTAATGGTGCTTTCTCGGTGAGAATTGGCTATGGAGGTCATGGATGCTCTTCACTTATATTGGCATCCTATTTGTTGAAATCAGAAATGATGACTTATGTCATGTTGTTCATGAATCCTATTGCTTTGCTGATGATAGAGGGGTTAATCGGCAGTGTTTGTTCATGGTTTGGCGGTCTGATGCTATGTATATAGTTTATTCTTTTATTTTGGATGTGTAACGGGGTGATGCTTTGTACCGACTGGCTTGTTTCCTGGCTCTTTGTATTTATGAATAAAGGTTAAAAGAGATGTTCAAAGGCATGAAAGGAAGTGATGTGAAATTAATCATACGAAAGAATTTGAGGGAGCACCGAGAATCGATTCAAGCTCGAGTTTCTTGCAGAGGAAGACAAGAACGTTCCGAGACAAGGCGGTAGAGAGAGTATGTATTTGAAACCGAGGGATATGGGATATGAAGAAGCTAACAGGAAACTTTGCTCCCTGTGCGTATCTCTGTGTTGTGACTGGAAATCAGAGGTAGCTGATGTGATTCACGTTTGGTCATCGTGCTCTCCTAGTTATTCATCAAAAGAAGGAAGCTGAAGCCAAAAGTATTCATTTCAAAATCAAGGCACATTGAATGGAATACATTGTTCTTGATTAGATGAACCTGGATGGTGCACGTTGAATCCAGAATCCAGAGAAGCTGCAAAATTAAACTCACCAGTTTGGTTTTGAAGAACAAACCTCATGTCGACAGCATTCGACTGGATATCCTTTACACCATCGACATTTAGCTTAAGATACCCCGGAGCCGGAGCTTTCCAACAGCGATCACTTGTGAAATTTCTAACTTTTAGTTTTTTTAAAAATCTTTTTTTAATAAAATAACTCATTTGTATATTATCAATTCTTCTATATTTTTAAAAATAATTTCTAAAACAAACAATTAATCCAAAAGCATTTTTCACTGTACTCTAAAAACAAGACCAAATTGATCTTACATCACCCACCATAATTATAATTATTAATTTAGATACTAATAAATAAATCATTGCCAAACTAAAAGATCATAACTCATTGCCCTAATCTAAAATGACTCGAAAATACGTGATAATAAGATTATACAATGTATCTTAATATTATTGGTAAAGCGAGGATACGATTATAAGGATCTGATCTTCTTACATGCAAAAGAATGAAAAGCCTTTTTGCCAGCGCGCTGCTGCTTGAACCTCTCGATGATTCGTTCGGCTTCGTAATTATCATTGGGCCAAATGTCAGATTTCTGTTTGTCTTGTTCATAGATGATGACCAGCATCTTGATATCACAAAGAACTGATAACTCGTTTGCCTTCTTCAACAAATACTTCCTTCTTTTTTCGAAAACCTTGTCACGAGCCTTTCGATCCTCTATCAGTTGCATCTCCGTCCTATGTTTTCCCATTGAGTTACCTGGCTTGTAGGAAACTTGAAGGCAAGAGGAGGAGAGGACAGAGCCTTGTCTGGTGGCGGGGAGATGTGAAGGGAGACAGGAACTTGTTAGTTGGGAATCATGTTATAAATAAGTTGGTCAACTTCTATTTAGGGTAATATCAACATATAAAAGTACCGAGTTGTTTTATGTAGCTAGCTATTTATGGAAGGGGGAATCAGATTAAGCGGTTTACTTTTGCCGCCTTAATTTTCAGATTTCTTTGTAACTAATATAATGATTGGATTCATCGACTTTGGGAAAGAGGACAAGGAAAGGAGAGACTTGACGGTCAAGGAACTGGAATGCATGCCAGCGTCAGTAGACACGGGAACGAGGTTTTAGTTTTATTAATCAGTAGACACGGTTAAAGCTCGGCCAACACTCGATTTAAATTCTTAACGAGCCGAGTTGAGCTACTCGATACACGATTTGAAAAACTTACAAGCTACTCGAAAATATAAGATACTAAATTTTTTGATTTTTTAAATTTAAAATCTAAACTCATAAACTTAAACCCTAAAACATAAATCCTAAACTCTAAAATCTAAATCCTAAATTATAAATCAACAACCTAAACCCTAAACCCTAAACTAACACTATAAACCCTAAAATTAACAAATTTGTGTAAATTAAACACAACTTGTGTATCAATGTTTTTTTCTAATAGGGCTTTAAATGAGACGAGACAGATCGCGAGCTACTCGAGTCCGACTCGGTCAAAGCTCGGTCAACACTCGACTCGATTGAACACGACTCAAGCTCGAACTCGGCTCGAGATCTTAACGAGCTGAGTCGAGCTCAAATTATTCAGGTTTGTTAAAACTACTCAAGCACAAACTCCACTCAAATTCTTAACGAGCTGAGTCGAGCTCAACACTACTCGAGCTTGACTCGGTTCGTTTACACCCTTAGGTGGAGATCCTTTTAAAACCCTTCAGTCTTATCCAGAATGAATACCTAAACGGACTTCGACCCTTCAAACTTGATTCCTTCAAAATTTAAAAGGATTTGAACGAAGAGTACACTGGCGGTGGAAAAAAGTTTTTACAAGCGTTTTAGTTTTAAGATTTAGAATTTAATTTAGAGGTTTAAAATTTAAGAGTTGGGATTCGAATTTATGATTTATAAGTTAAAACCTAAAACTTAATCATATTACTCTAAACCCTAACCTCTAACATAAATTCTAATTTTAAACTCTAAATTTTGATCGTAATTCTTAAATTCTATACTGTTCAAAAATTTCTAAAACTTAAATATTTGTGAAAACGTTTCCTTTTTCACCGTCAATGTAAGTCCTTTAACAAATTATGAAACTTGAAATACAAATTTAAACAAAAAAAAGTCTAATTCAAAATGAACCATCATTGAACATAAAATTTTGAACTAAGCCCGACCTAATACGAATAAATATTAATAATTTTTTGTTTTGATTAATATTTTAATCAACATATCATAAATATAAATTATGTATTTAACAATTTTATTTGTAAGTATTTAAGTCTTAAATTCAAAGATCACCAATAAACCTAAATATTATAATGATTTTATTTTTAAGCATTTAAGTCTTAAATTCAAAGATCACCAATAAACCTAAATATTATAATAATTTTGTTTTTAAGTATTAAAAGTTGAAAATAAGAGGTTTTTAAAGAAAGAAAAATAGGGGTGTTTAATCTTATATATCCATTTCACTCATCTAATGACCATGAATTAGTGTAAAATCAATTAAGTTTTACATAGTGTAATGGATCCTAACCCTATTTATAAATGTTGGTATAATGAAATAAAACGTTAGATTATTTGAGTAACATCAGATGATCAAATCTTGACTTTGTTTATAGAGCAAACTGAATTGGAATAGTGGCCTTCATGGACCTCACATCTAAATTAGTTAACCAATAACTTGAGTACTGTGATTATACCAAATTTCAGTGACTAGTACTATACGAGGAATATTATCAATTCATAGTTTCCTAAATTAATGTAATATATGTTAAACTATAATTAAAATAATCCTTATTATATTACAATAACATTTAAATTTAAAATCAAAATACAAATGAATTATAAAAATAGAAAATATAATCCCAATGGAAAATAAATATATAGTTTTTCCATATTTTAAGATTTTCCAATTGCATTTCAAGTGAATTATTTAAAATATAAATATTACAATATTTTACGACAAAACTAATTAAAATAATGTATATTGCACTATGCAAAATCCAATTTGTTTTATAATAATTTAAACTAACGGTCACATATGTAGAAGTTAACGGTTTTGTAGGTCAACGTTGGTCAAGGACCTAATTGTCAGGGGATAAATTATTTATTTAGGTCGAACTTAGGGCTAAAAATTAGGGGTGTTCATTCTCGAGTACTACATATGTCGGCCCGTGTCCCAGCCCGCTTTAGCCGGGTACCCGGAAAATGGGATAACGGGTACCCGATTCACACTTTTATTTATTTATTTATTAAATTTAAAAGTTTTAAAAAATTATATAGTAAACACATAAAATTTAAAAATTCATAATACATAATTAAAACACAAAAATTAGTTATTTAAAGTTAGCTTTAAAATGAAATATTTGGATATATTTATATATTAAAGTTTATAACCAAAAATACATTAAAAATATTAATTTCATTTTTTCTTTCGAAACTCGGTATGATAATGTAATACCTCTCTATTTAATCAAAAAAATATAATTAAAATTTTTAAAACTTAAAAATACATAATACAAATATAGAAATAATTTAGAGATTTAAATTTAGTTTTAGGTAAAAATGTTAAGGAACCTAAAATAAAAATATAATTTAAAACTAAAAAAATAAATATATTAAAAATATTGGGTCAGGTCGGGTACCCGGTTACTAAAAAAAAGCGGCTCAGACGCGTCCCAACTACCCAGAAAAAATCTTTGGTCGAGTATCCGGCCCGATCGGATAATTTTTTTAAAAAATTACCTGACTTTTTAGCGTTCGGGTCATCGAGTCAGATTAATCGAATCGGGTATTTTTGAACACCCTACTAAAAATATCCTTTTAGCCTATATGAATTAAGATGTTTTTATAATCAATATGTTAGTTAGTAAGTAACCTGCTTTTGCATTAGTGAGGTTTTTAATGTGAAAGACCAACTAGAAACTGTGAGCGTCCAATTTGAGATATATTTTTATGAATGATGTATAATATTTGCACAGCTGTGAATCAATTCATCATTAATGTATAATTAAGATTGATTTACACGAATACTGAGATTTTTTTTGGGTGGGATAAAAATAAAATAAAAGCAGTGTAACAACTGTTGATTGGAATATAGAATTTAAGGTTAAAAATTGAACATTTATGTTAGAATCAAAATATATATTTAATACGAATATAAACCCAAGATTAATACATGCCAAATCATTAAGAACATGATTAGATTTGCGAAAACGTACATGAATTCATTGATGAATTTTTTGCAGAGAGGGTTTGATCTTCTAAGATAATAGATATCTCTTGCCACACAACTCTCTGACGGAGAATGAGAAATATGCAAGTTAACGTATATCTTGGGGACCACTACCCTTATATAAACTGAATTAAAAGTAGTTTATTAATATTCACAACTATGACCCTTATTGAGTTATGAATATAATTTATGGTATCTACACTTTTAAATACATGACAATTTAATAATTATAACACTTGTAACATAATTGGTCACTTAATTTCGTGTCATACTTTATAATAGCAACATACATTATACATATGTGCCAACAATTACGGATTTTAATCCAACAATTTAAAGTTTAGCCGTCTAAATTTTGCTTTTAGGGTTAGTTAAGGTTCAGTGTTCAGAAAATATACTGCGAAGGTTAAGTAATAATTAGAGTATTTATGGTTGAAAGTTTAATATTTAATTTTTAGTATTTAATAATTAAGGCTTAAATTGTATAATTTTTTTTAAAACTATTCTATGTAATAGGCTTAAGTGTCAAAATTTATCTAAATCTTTTTTTAATATTTTGGCGTGATTAATATCTGTTCTTTATTTTTTAGCCTTATAAAAAGGCATATATATCATGCAGACATAGTTATTCGAACTCAAATCACTTAAAAGAACAATATCACCTGTTACTATTAAGATCACTTAATAGATTCAAAATTAACCTAAATATTATTTAAGAATATTTTTGTATCTTTTTAATGAATTAATGCATTTACGAGAATGTGACACCTAACTTAGGACTTAGTCTCCAAATAAATGATGAGACCTACGTGTGACACCAAATTTCTAAATAGTGGGATCTATAGAATTAAATTGTGATTGTGATCTCTGTAAGTAGGGTTGGGCTTTTAATCGAGTCAAGTCGAGTCGAGTTAATTTTTTTTTAGTTATTCGAGTTTGCAAGTTTTATTTTACGATTCAAACTTTATTTGAATTTTTTCGAATCGAGTCGAGTTTTCGAGTTTCTATGCAAATTTAATTGTACATATATATTTCTTCATATATATCTCTATATGCATATACTTAGGGGTACACATATATATTTCTATATGCATATACTTAGGGATGGGCAGTGCACATATTGATTCAAATTTGAACGACTTTCTATATGCATATATAATATACATATATATATATATATTTCTTCATATTTTCATATGTGATATACATAATATATCATGCGAAATTAAAAAAAGTCGACTCGAATATGAAAACTGATCAACTAATTACTAAAATTTTTGAGTTATTCGAATTTCCATTTCATAACTCAAACTTTATTTGAAACTTTTTCGAGTCGAGTCAAGTTTATGAAATTTCGAGTCGAGTCAAAATGAGTCAGTTATTTTCGCCTCGAATCGAGTCGAATAATTCAATTTTTTTGAGTCGAATCGAATTTTGCCCAGCCCTATCTATAAGGGTTGTGGTGTCGTGATAGCAAACGTTACGTAATGCGTAACGACTGTTGCAGTAGTGATTTGTTTCTAAAAAATCACAACTCTATAAAATATTATATATATATATTGCAATAATATTTTAAGGTTCTAATATTAATATACTCTTATATGTATTTTATTTAATTTATAGATAAAAATATAGAGTATACAAACATTATATTTTAACATGAAAAATATATTTTATATGACTTATAAAAAATTATGCATGCATGACTGAGTTACACCATATATATATATATTTTACTCATAAGGTTGTTTTTTTACAAGGTAAATTAAATTTTTATGAATACCAATTAAGATCTCATAAATGATATTACAAAAACAAGGGATAACTAAGTCATAGACATCCTCGAGATTTTCTAACACCAATAACTGAGGTCACCTATACTAGGGCTTGTTTTTGGTTGCTTCTAACAACCTAGAAGCACTTTTTAAGTGATTTTACTTAAAATAGGTTGTTTTTGTTGCTTTTAAAAGTATTTTTCCACCCAAACAAAAAAACTAGATTTTATAATTTTTGTGGTGGAAAAGTTAGTTTAAAAATAAAATTACGTTTATACTCTTATAATTTAATATTAAAATAATATTTATGCATACATAATGTCACGACCCAAATCTTTTGGTCCGAGACAGTTGCGCAAGGATCCGCCCAAGAGGTTCAAAGCGGATCATCGGACTTGCCAAGACCACCAGACTTGGCCTAACACTTGGAGAATGCTAGAGAGCATGATCACACTAGCTCTTCGGAAATGGCAAGAGACAAGAAGTCAAACGAGGAATCTTGCCATATCGGGTGTGATAAACTAACTGAGGAAAGAAACCTATTAATTGATGTAATTAGGTAGGATTTGATATTCTTTCCTAGATTAGAGATTCTTGTAAGGATTTGGGCTAATCCTGGCCATCCATGTAAATCGATCCGAACCATTGATTGAGTGGGAGCTCAACTATAAATAGAGAGCCTCCCACTCTCATTTGTATCATCCATCCAATTTCATTCATTCTCTCATTTGAGAAGAGTAATAAGACTCTGAGGCATTTACTCTATTTCTCCTCTTGTTCTTTCAATTGTCTTTGTCTCCAAAGCTCTTCGAGCTAGTTACCTCTCGAGTGGCCAAGAGTAGCAACCATAGTGCTTAAAGCGCTTCCGCATCCATCGAAGCCTGGAGGGCTTGTCCGAGCCGTTGCCGAGCAGGAGTACTCGCAAGGCTGGTTGAAGGCTTACTTAGGCGCGGGAATCGACCGATTAGCGTCAAGGGCGTCTAAGGCCGCACGGATCACTAGGGTTGAGCCCTAGCCCCGTGACAAGTGGTATCAGAGCGAGACGAGGGAGCTTGCGTTCGAGCCTACTTGGTGTTGCAGTCAAGTTAGGCGAGGATTTGCGTTCGAGCTAGTCAGAGTGAACAAGCTAGTTTGTGGCAAAGAAGTGACCGAGATGGCATCACAATGGAGAAGAATGACAATGAACGAGGTAAAAGATTTCATTGAAGATCTTGATGATAGAACATTCACTCTCAGGTCTCAGATAAAGGACTTGTCTAAGAAGGTGGATTCTTTCAAGGAGGAAATCACCAAAGAGACCCGAGAATCTATTAACTTGACGATTGAACAGATCAAACGTCATTCTGAGTGGGTACCGCCGTTGACAAAGAGGGTATGTAGGCTTGAAGAATCCGAAGAGGAAGCCAAGCAAACCCAAGGTGTTTTCGAGTCATGCCTTAACCAAGTGGAGTCCATGGAGGGCCGGTTCAAGGACGAGACGCGACGAGTTTTCAGCGAGTTGGTGAATGTTCGACAGAGTAATGCTTGCGAAGCCGAGGTGAAGGCTTTGCGGATCGAGGTGAATGAGCTCAAGGAAGAGCTACTCAGTTGCAAGAGTGCAATGAGTGAATGAGGTGCGTTTGCCACCATCTTCGAGGGAATTAGGCCTGGGGCAAAGCTTGCATTGGAGCAAGGAGGTGCCCAGATTCGGGAGGCCAATGATGCGGCCGAGTTGCTGACCGAGCCTGCGGGAGACAAGCTAGTCAGTGCCGAGACGTCCAAGCCCACGACGAGTAACTATGAGAATGGCGAGGCTAAGTCCGTGCCAAAGAAGAAGGCGAGCAGGAAGATGAAGTGCTACTTCTGCGATGGCCCACATGTGATAAGGAGCTGTCCCGAAAAGAATCGCCCTGCTGCACTCATTAAGAGAGGAGATGAGCCAGAAGGGGGAGTAGCGCAACTTGACGCAATTGCGAGTGTCAATGAGCCAAGGGAAATCCAATGTGCGACTACTAGTGCCAAAGTAGTCAAGCCAAGGTTGAGCTGCGGTGCGACAGCAAATGAGAAAGGCGTCAAGCCGAGGTGAAGAAGAAGCAATTGGAGTGCTACCAGTGTAAGGGGCCTCACAAGTTGCGCAGATGCCCAGTTCGAGCCAAAAAGTCCAAGATGAGGGACAAGCCCGAGGGAAGCGAGGCTACAAAGCTTGGTTCGAAGCCGTCTAGTTCTGCCAAGGCCAAGGGAGACCGAAAGCAGAAAAAGGTGAACATGTCCAGGAAGGCTAGGAGAGTGCTTACCGAGGATGTTCGGGGAAAGAACATCGCTTTTGAGACCAATGGAGCGTCGAAGGGGGCCAAGCCGAGGGACATTGCAACCGGGGAGACACCACCTATGGGCAAGGTGGGGAACGAGCGAAGGACTTCGGGGAAGAAGTGCCAACGCAAGAGGAAGCATCGAACTTCGAGGAAGAAGGGTCGATGCAAAAAGAGTGCACCAAACTTCAAGTCAGAGGGGCGAGTGCAACGAGGGGCAATAGACCTTAGGCAAAAGGTGTCGATGCATGCAAAGAACTTCAATGAGGGAGGTTCGATGCAAAGGGGGCCAGACTTCGTGGAGACAGAAGGGCTAACCCATTTTAGAGTAAATGCAACCGAGAGAAAGGTACATCTCAAACACAACTCTAGTGTTTTTAAGTTTGATGAGCGTAGGTCGAGTTGGACCTAACCATCGGTGCGGAAGAGAAAAAGCTTGGAAGGGACCTTTCAGAGTTCTAAGGAGCCAAACTGATGGGCCGACGAGTCTGAGAGTTCGTCCGGTGTTCAACGTGGTGACACCCAAGACTTTACCGCGGAATCAAGGCAAACCAAGGCTTGTAGGAGAAAGCTCCTACAACGGCAATGTACCCGAAGGCGTCATAGCACGCAACATCACTTGGCGGGAAGAGTCGGAGTGAGCAGTCCTTATGGGGAGACATGAGCAAGCCGAGACGTCGAGAAGCCACCAAGACGATGTGAGTAATGGTGCAGAGGATCGAAGGATTCCAAGGCGGCAGGAGCCGAGGCGAGCAATTCATATGGGGGAACAGCACCAAGCCGAGGCAACAAGTAGCAGCATCCAATGAGGCCCTACCCAGGATCGTTCTAGTGCAGCGACGAGGGCGTCGCCAAGTTCAGTGGGGGAGAATGTCACGGCCCAAATCTTTTGGTCCGAGACAGTTGCCAAGGATCCGCCCAAGAGGTTCAAAGCGGATCATCGGACTTGCCAAGACAACCAGACTTGGCCCAACACTTGGAGAATGCTAGAGAGCCCGATCACACTAACTCTTCGGAAATGGCAAGAGACAAGAAGTCAAACGAGGAATCTTGCCATATCGGGTGTGATCAACTAACTAAGGAAAAAAACCTATTAATTGATGTAATTAGGTAGGATTTGATATTCTTTCCTAGATTAGAGATTCTTGTAAGGATTTGGGCTAATCCTGGCCATCCATGTAAATCGATCCGAACCATTGTTTGAGTGGGAGCTCAACTATAAATAGAGAGCCTCCCACTCTCATTTGTATCATCCATCCAATTCCATTCATTCTCTCATTTGAGAAGAGTAATAAGACTCTGAGGTATTTACTCTATTTCTCCTCTTGTTCTTTCAATTGTCTTTGTCTCCAAAGCTCTTCGAGCTAGTTGCCTCTCGAGTGGCCAAGAGTAGCAACCATAGTGCTTAAAGCGCTTCTGCATCCATCGAAGCCTGGAGGGCTTGTCCGAGCCGTTGCCGAGCATGAGTACTCGCAAGGCTGGTTGAAGGCTTACTTAGGCGCGGGAATCGACCGTTTAGCGTCAAGGGCGTCTAAGGCCGCACGGATCACTAGGGTTGAGCCCTAGCCCCGTGACAATAACTATAAAATAATATATATTTTATAATATTTATATTGAGAAAAAATTATTTTATTTGTAATTTATTTGTAATTTATTATTAATTTGTAATTGTTATGTTCATATATAATCTAGAATATGGTTTATATTTTTAAATTAAATTTTACAAAAAAATTAAAAAATTTATTATAATTTAAGTTAATTTATTTCATATATCATAATATTAACGAATTTGAACATCACTCAACTTCACTTTTACTTTACAATATCATGTCTAAAATAGACATTTTATCTTCTCAAAATCACTTTTTTGACATTAATGACAAACACTAAAATCTCTAACCAACTTTTTAAAATTATTTTTCTACAACACTTTTAAAATTATTTTTTCAACCACACTTTTTAAAAGTAATATCAAACTAAGCCTAAAAAGGTTATTAACAATAGAATTGCACAAAATATAAAACAAGAACATCCAACAAAAGATGCCAAAACAACCAACATTTCGATGCCATAACAACAAATCTGAAATAAGACAACTCAGTGCACAGAGCTATATGATCTTAGTTCATGAGGTCAATTGATGTCAAATCAGTATAGTTAATTGTTAAATTTAAAAATATTTAAATATTTTATTTATAAAATTTTATATTTATTATCATTTAAAAATTTACTGTGACGTTGCGACGTAATATATGACACACTATAGTGTTACATAACAATTTTAAATCGTAAAAATTATGATAGTTCTTTCATTATGTTACACAGATATTGTTTTGCAATGACCTAAAAAAACATTAAGCTGCGACCTGCCCACATTTTGTAAACCGTAAACTGTAAAGTCTTGAGCAGTTACCATTCCCAACTCCTATAAATTGTGCCACAAGTCATGCCCCCAAACGCACAAAATACCATTTAAGACAAGAGAAGAGAAGAAAAAGGAAGATGAGGAGGGTTTCCTTTGTTGCCTTATGTGTGGTGGCACTGGCGGTGGTGATGTTTTCAGGCAGGGCGGAGGCAGTGACATGTAATCCCTCAGAGCTTAGCGCCTGCTTACCGGCGTTCACGTCGTCGGCAGCTCCAACAGGCACTTGTTGCAGCAAGCTGAAGGAGCAGCAGCCATGCCTTTGTGGGTACCTTAAGAACCCAGCTCTTAAACAGTATGTCAGCAGCCCCAACGCGAAAAAAGTGCTTAGCAGTTGCAAAGTCCCATACCCGAAGTGTTGAATCTTGCTTAATCAACCGACAGCAAATGGGGCTTGTTTTTGCTGTCAGCTACTATTATAAATAAAACTTAATTACCGAGAGGTATTACATAAAATTAAGTAAACATGTTACTGTTTTATATAATGATAGTATTGGTTAATGTTTATTGTGAAAATATGGTTCATCTTTTTCTTGTTTTCATTTTTCAATATTTAACGACTAAAATTTCTCACTATTTTTTTTATTTTTACTAAGGGCATTTTTTACTCTTAAACCTAATAATAAAGCTCAAGAATTTATAATTTCCTTTGAACAACATCGGGAACTTCGTTGTTTTATAAGTTATTTTGTAACAATAATAAAGCTTTAGGAATTATGAAAAATCTTAAGGAATTGGTAGTTTTGTAAGCAAATTCTGTAATCGTAAACCTAAAACCCTTGGTTGGTTATTTAGTGGCATAATACCACAAAAAAGCCTTAATGTTTGACACATATTTTAATTGAGCCTTTGAAGACTTTGAGGCAATTCAAACCATAGTATTTCAAATGTCATATGGCATGATACCTTATTTTTTTTCAAATCATCGCTGACTGTGAATATTGTTAAAGATGATATATAAATTATAAATTATAAAAGTTTACAATTAAAAAATTATGAAAATATTTTAAAGATTTTAGAAAATATTAAAAATTATATAATTTTTTAAATAATGTTGGTGACATTAATACTTTGACAATGCTACATGGCACAACAAATCTATACTTGTATATATAAAAGGGGTCTCTATGGATTCTCCAACTGTTCATTTGGTTGGGTTTATTTGCCTTTGGTTTTCCACTCCACTGCTTGGGCTTCGATTTAATATTTTTGAGTCAGTTGATGGGCTAAATTAATCATTCGGTCTGGTTTATTTTACACGTGCGTTTTAGGCATCTTCCGTTTAGTATTTTAGGTCAGTTGATGGGTTAAATTAGTTTTTTTAAATAATTCCACGAGTAAAATAAAATATTATTCCGTCTTTATGTTATTTTTAAAAGATTTAAAAACAATCCAAACAAACACACCATTGATTTAATTATGTTTGTAGAATTTTAAAAACTCTACCCACAATGTATAGAATAATAATCCTAATTAAATTGGTTTACGTGTTGATTATTGAGTTGGTACAAACTATTTGAAGAATTTTGAAGAAATTATAAACTTTCAGTGACCAAAATATATTTGAGAGTAAAGTTCAATAATGATTTTGGAAATGGTTGAATTTTTTAGTTTTTGATTATTCAAATTTGAATTTTATTTTATATAAATTGTTTTTTATCTTTAAAATTATTATAAATTTAAATTTCATCATGAATAAATTTGTTCAGCATCGATATATTAAGCTCAGTCTTTCATTTTTCTATTAATTCCAGTACTTAGTAATCTAAAGTTAAACAGCTTGAAAAAATTTCGATACACTGACCGTGTAAATTTTAGTTTACACGTGCCTTTTAATTTTAAGGGTTGGAATTTTAATTTAAAGTTTAGGAATTTAAGTTATAAGGTTTAGAATTTAAGGTTATAACGAGCCAAATTAAGCTCAACTTTACTCGACTCAGCTCAGCTAAAATTACCCCCATAAAATTTTGAGATTTGAGACCCGTTGAAATTAAGTTTAATTGCTTTATTTTAAAAGTCTATGTTTAGACCCATTGAAAAGTAGGTCAAAAGTGCCGTGTTATATCTTAGAAACTTTACGAACCATTTGAAAAGTAAAACCAAGATCACTCATAATTGAAAACTTGAACTTGATTTCTTGGACAGCACTCATTCTTAAGCCTTCCTATATAAAGATTTTACATTTCAATTCTTTACACCATAAATCAAAAGCAAAACCCCAAAACGATGGAAGGATCAACAATTCTCTACTCATTTCTTTCTTTTATATTTCTCATCATTAGTTTGAACTACTTGTTTCAATGGAAAAAACACCCTAAAAACCTGCCCCCAAGCCCACCTTCCCTCCCCATAATTGGCCACCTTCACCTCCTAAAACCCCCCATCCATCGTTTGCACCATAGTTTTTCTCTCAAAAATATGGTCCAATCTTCTCCCTCAAGCTCGGTTCCCGCCTCATGGTCGTGCTCTCATCTTCCACCGCAGCCGAGGAATGCTTGGTCAAGAACGACATCGTTTTCGCAAACCGACCCAAGTTCATCATCGCCAAGCATTTAGGCTACAATTACACCACCGTTACCTCCTCGTCTTACGGTGATCATTGGCGCAACTTACGTCGAATCGGTGCCAACGAGATCTTCTCGCCGGCTCGTCTAAACGCCACCTTAAATGCTCGGAGAGACGAAATGAGTCGCTTATTGATAAGACTATCGAATGAATCGCGTGAAGACTTTGCCAAAGTGGAGCTGAAATCCATGCTTTCCGACTTGTCACTTAACAACATAATGAGGACGGTGGCGGGAAAACGGTTCTACGGAGACGAAATGGCGAACGAAGACGAAGCGAGGGAGTTTAGGGAGCTTATGGTGGAGATATCTAAGAAGAGTGGGACGGGGAATCCAGCAGATTACTTGCCTATTCTGAACTGGTTTGGTTTAGGGTTTGAAAAGGAGCTGAAAAAGCTTGGACAAAGAATGGATGTGTTCTTGCAAAAGTTGATCGACGAACACCGAAGTAAGAAGCTGCAAAATAATAGTATGATTCATCATCTTCTTTCCATGCAACAATCTGATCCTCTTTACTACACCGATGAAATTATCAAAGGCTTCATAATGGTTAGTTTCAAATCCTTAACCGTATCGAACACATTCTCGTATCGATCCGAAAACTCGGTTAACAAATTAACATTGTTCTGTGCATGCAGGTGATCATATTTGCAGGGACTGATACATCATCAGTGACAATAGAATGGGCAATGGCCAATTTGTTAAATCACCCACAAGTATTGAAGAAAGCCAGAGATGAAATCGACAGTTTAATTGGTCAAGAAAACTTGATCGAAGAATCAGATGTTCCCAAACTGCATTACCTTCAAAGTATCATGTATGAGACACTTAGGTTATACCCTGCAGTTCCTCTTCTGATCCCACACATGCCGTCCACTGATTGTACTATAGGCGGATACGACGTGCCGAGTGGCACGGTCGTGTTGGTGAACGCGTGGGCGATTCATCGGGACCCGAAAGTATGGGATGATCCGGAAAGCTTTAAGCCGGAGAGGTTTGATGATTATGGTGAGAAGATAGAGCATTCGCACAAGCTGTTGCCGTTTGGGTTGGGAAGGAGGGCATGCCCCGGGGCAAATTTAGCTCAACGAATGGTGGGGTTGGCGTTAGGATCATTGATTCAATGCTTTGAATGGGAAAGGATTGATGGGAAGGAAATTGATATGGTTGAAGGTAAAGGAACCACCATGCCTAAAGCTCACTCATTGCAAGCTTTGTGTAAAGCTCGACCCATTGTGAACAAGGTTTTTAATTAGGATATTTTGAGTAAATTTGTTTAAATGTTTGACACATTTGGTTGAATATACTGGAAAAAAAGTTTTTACTTATGTAGTATACATATTTATTTCTTACCATTATTTACTACGGTTAGTATTATGTTATTCTTGTATAACATATAGATATTTGTATTGTATGTAATTTTAACAAGTGATTGCAATGTCTGAAATAAAACTTATGGAGAATTATTGTATATATTTCAATTATTTTTCCATTTCAAATAAAATGTTTCTCATAATTTCTTATCCAAATTGATTTATGCAACGTGAATAAGGAAAATTCTATCGCGAGAGTCGAACACCGCTGAACACTATTAACGTTGAACACCGCTGAACATCATTAAATTGATTAATAAAGATTACAAATCTCAAAGACTCAATATATAATTAATAATTATTTAAAATAAAATTACAATTAAATTATTTTTCATATATATTATATTTTTTAATTTTTTCAAATAATTGGATCAAATGCCAACCATAGTCAATCCCTAAATTAAAAAACCCTATAATTTTTTGCCATCCCAGCCGCAGTTAGTCACCGTCCGCCGACAAGATTGTCACCGCCGCGTCTTTGTCCCTGCGTGACCGCCGTTTGAACATGGTTGCCGTTCCCCGTTGTTCCCCTCTGTCTCTAAATTTCATGTCTCGGGAAGAGCACACTTTAATCTTTTAAACTTGATTATAATGTCTCGGGAACAACCACCAAGCTCGAACAACGATCACGCAAGGACGGAGGCGCGACGACGATAATCTCGTCGGCAGACGGTAACTAACGGCGATGACGGCTAGAATGACAAAGAAAAAAGATTTAATATTTTTTAATTTAAGGATTAACTATGGTTGGTATTTGATTCAATTATCTGGAAAAAAAATAAAATATATAATATATAGAGTTAATTGCATCACACTTCCCCAAACTGTGAGCCTCATTCTAAATTAGTCCCTAAACTTTGGAATGTTCCAATTTCATCCCCAATCTATGACTCTCATTCTAAATTGATCCCTAAACTTTTGAATGTTCCATTTTCATCCCCAAACTATGTCCCTCATTCTAAATTAATCCCCAAACTTTTTGAATATTCCTATTTCATCCTCAAGTTATTATTTATACAACAACATTTTATTACATAATACAATCAATGTTCCATGACAATTAACAATTTTTACAACGGTTTTATTAACATAAGATATGATTAGAGTACAATGATAATTTGGGGATAAAATTAGAACATTTAAAAAGTTTGAGGACCAATCTAGAATGAGAGTCATAGTTTGAGGATAAAACTAGAATGTTCAAAAGTTTGGGGACCAATTTAGAATGAAGGTCATAGTTTGAGGATGAAATTGGAATGTTTAAAAGTTTAGGGACCAATTTAGAATGAGTGTCATAGTTTAGGGACGTGTGGTGCAATTAACTCTAATATATATATAAATAATTTAATTAAAATTTTATTTTAATAATTATTAATTATATGTTGAGTCCTTAAGGTTTTTAATCTTTATTAATCAATTTAATAGTGTTCAGCAATGTTTGGCGAGACTCGTCCTATTTTTTAAAACAAAACAATACGACTCCATTTGATTTCAGAAAATATAGGTCATTTTTACTTTCATTCCTTAGAAAATGGAAGAAAATATGTTTGATTAAAAAATCGAAAATATGTAAAATTTAGAAAACAATAAAAACGTTGTTTTCATTGTTTATAATATAAATGATTTATAAACTTGAAAAAAATAAAAAATAAAGATTTTTTTAACTTAATGAAATGACTCAGGTTTAAATATATGTAAACATAAAAACATTCATTTTACAACAATTCTTAAATATTAAATAGATGATTGTGGTTCGAATCCATATAAATGTAGAATTTTTTATTTTAGTTATCATGTTTCTATTATAAGTTACTAAACTTATTTTCCGGTTTCTAAAAATATATATATATATATATATTTGAAAATGAAAATAGAAAAAGTTTACAAAATCAAACCTGCCTAAACTTTGTTAAATTTCGATAGAAATAAATCCTTTAGGGGGGGAATAAAAAAATATTGTTTAATCTAATTGGATTAACTTGAATTTAGGTCAACTGTAAATGGGTAGGGGTGGATTGTGTTTCGATGTTTCAGGCGGCCTTTGAGGTTGAGCCTCGTTAGGGGTGGTTGCGACGCAGAGGGGCAGTGGTGTTTTGCTTGGGTCGAGTTGGGGCTGTTTTGTCTAGTAGTTTGTTATGTGGAGTTGGGTCTGGTTGGGGTGTGATTTTTGCGTCGTTTAGCAGCTGGGGGTTTGATTGTTGTTTTGTTTCCTTTTGTCGGTTGGCTTTGTTGTCGTCGACAGGGGGTGTTGGGTCTTGCTTTGGTGTTCGTTTATAACATCGTCATGCTTGTACTATTTTCTTTGAATATAAATTTTCTGTTCTTTTTTAGTATTTTTTTATGTTCACATTAAAAAATTAAATTTGGGATTTAAGATTAAAATTTAGGATTAAAGTTTAGAGAATTAAAAGTATAGTGTATTTTTAGAGTTTAAGATTTAAAATTTAATTTTTAATGTTGTGACATAAAAAAAAGACACCAAAAAAGGATTAAAAAATTTTGTCCATTTTTTTAGGGTTTTGAGAGGTTTTGAATGAGTTACATGAAGATGTTATGACATGAATAATTTTCCTTAATAAAATCATATTTTTTGTTGATAAAAAAATTAGGCGTTTGGCTAGTGCGGAACGTGGGTGAAAGTGTTTGTGGGCTTAACATTTAGGTTTAAATTATAATTTTCAAAAATTTTAAATTATGGAAAGAAATTAATTAAAAAATATTTAAAATTTTGGAAGCTTTAATATGATTTTTTTAGGGGGCTTCGTTGGATTCATTTTGAGACATCAAGGTGGGGTTATCGTAAAGGGCATGCGTGAGGTGTTGGTCGTAGGTTCGGATTGGGAAATCCATTTTGAATTGGCAGGCGTTTTCAGTTCTTGTATATTTGATGTTAAAATTTGGCGTCTGGAATTTTGATTTGGCTGCATGGTTGAGATAATGCTTTTATTTCGGAAGTGATGTGTTTATATACGGCAGTGTTGATCTGGGGAAGTTTCAAACTGCCTTCCGGGGAGAATGGTGTAGAATATTGCTTGCCTTAGTTGAATGGGACAAATGTGATGTTCTTGATTGGAAAATGGGAATGATGTGTGGCCGTTGGCGACTTTTCTCGGCTATTGTTCGAATGATTGATTGTCGTGTTGGTAGTTGGTGAACTCTATAGGCGTTGCTATGTGTGGTTTATGTTTATTAGGAGTTTTATTTATTTATATATTGGGTAAATTTTTTATATACATACTGTGTAAAATTAAATTTATATAAACTTGCATATTTATACTATAAAATTTATATCCTAAATTTCTAATTCTAACCCTAAAAAATTAAATCCTAAAATTTAAACCATATATCTTAAATTTTAAACACTAACTTTAAATTCTAAATCTTACAATCTAAACCCCAAGCTTTAAAATCTAAACTAAAAGGTTAATCCATAAAACTAAAAGACACGTGTAAACTAAAGTTTACACTGCCTGTGTATCAAAGTTTTTTCGAATATATTTATATTAATAGGAAATTTAAAATGGAATCATGCACCGTAAGCTGTCTACTTGTCGATCATGATTCCCCACACTTATGGCCATGAACTTAAATTCGAAATTGATCATTAATTATGCTTTCAATTATTCTTCCGACTCCAATCGGTTCGACCTACAACATTGGTTGTAATATTAAAAACCTTAAAACTATAAACAGTGCGTCTACCAACGCATTATTGTTACTCAAGTTGTTGGTTTGTTATATATCTGACAAAATCTTTTCACCACAATGTTATCTTATATTTTATTCTTTTTGTCTACAATATTTAAACTAAACACAAATCATACCCAATAAATAGTTCCAACACTAAAAAAATTAAAATTTAATTTTAACCCTAAATTTTAAATGTTAAACCTAAAAATACATCTTACTCTTAATTTTTAAAATTTTAATCTTAAACTATAAATCTATTTTTTTTAGGGTGGGGACATAAATAGAGACATGGAGAGGGAACATGCACGATTTGAATTATGTATTTCTAGTGTTACTCTATCAAAAATCAAATATATAACTCATTTTGTATAAGGGACAAATCATGTCTTGATTCACTATACAATCTATGGTATATCCATAACAATGTTTGTACTAAATTCAATTACGTAAGACATTTGATTACATCAAAATACATGTGTAATAGTTGTGATCGCATAGGCCCTGAAAATGAGGGCTCCAAAAAGTATTGACTTAAATGTTTACGATAGAAAAAAATAAAAAGATTAGTTATAGATTAATTATAAAATACATGAGAAAAAATTAAGAGTTTTATTTTAGTTAACTGGGCACGACACTTAAATCTTTAAATCACCCCTAATAGTGATCTAAACTCAAAAAGATCATACGCACCATTATAATCGGATTTTTAAATTAGGATGGATTATAATCGGATTTTTTATAAACAAATTTTTGGGTATTTAGATCTAATTCAACCAAGTTAAACAATCATCATTTTTTTCCTTTGGCAAATTACAAGTTAGGGGGATTATAAACGTTTGAATCTTGATATAAAATATACCAACAAAAGACCTATATTGTTGTATCTCTATACTGTTCACAACCATCAACACCTTAAACTTTAAGAATATTATGACCTAATTATTGTAACAAAAAAATGAACTTAATTTCCTAAATGTAGCATGTATGGTTTTGGAGCAAATATTTTTAATACTTTTGTCAAGTCTTATTCAACAAATAATGGATATGTTAGAAAAAGTAATGGAGGTTATCTAATGTTTTAGCAGCTGACTTCACGTAATTTCTTGACAAGACATCCAACATGATTTTAGGAATTAATTAATTAATTACATATGACATGTCTCCCAAACAAAATTTATGTAACGATACGAATTTGAACCTAAAACTGTATTATTTTATAGTTATATATAGATGTTAATTCTTTGTTTGCTTATGATAGCTAAGAGGAAATATCCAACTCATGGAGACATGGATGGATCGAAAGAGTATTAGGGCAGTTACATCTATTGAAAATTTTAAATTTTAAATTTTTATTTTATATTAATAATATAATTTTGTACCTCCTAAAATTTTTAAATTCTCATATAATTTTATTAAGTATAAAAATTTACATTTTCTAACATAAAATTTTATATATAAAACCCTGGGGTTTAAAGACTATGGATACACGAGAGCTTATGCTGGTAATCTCTATATATCATGTAATTAGATAAAGAGCAGATGTTTTGAAAAAGTCCGTCGTTGCTCCGCGTTTTTATTTTTTGGAACATATTTGTATCGAAATACCTAAAACAGATATGGATACGATATCTTAAAATATAAAAAAAAATCTTAAAAGCTAAAAAATTAAATAAAGTAGAGAAATGCTAAGGTAAAGCATCTTAAGGTGGGTTAAAATACGGTCTTACATAAATTTTTATTGGGTAATAATTTAGTTAGAACTAAAATTCTTACTAACTAGGTAAGAATTTGTGTAGCTACATATATTTTTATTAACTGGGTAAAATTTGTGTAAATTTTACCTTAAGTAAAAATTTGTGTAATTACACAAATTCTCATGTTATTATCTAAATTATTACTCAAATAGTAAAAATTTATGTAGATTCTCCTTATTTTAGTTGAACTCTAAATGTGCCTCACTCTTGAACTACCCAATAAAATCATGTTGATTTAATTAAAAAAATAAAAAATAAAGTCATGTTGAAAATATACAAGTGATTGATTCCTTGAGAACTAGGTAATGGAACTTGACCAATACATTTTGGCAGCATTAATTCAAGAATTTGGGTTCGGAGATAGACACAGAATTTTTGGGTTCGGAAATAGACACAAAATTTTATGTTAAAAAGTGAATTTACAAAAAATTTTAAGATAAACTTATAAAATTTTAGAGTATAAATATATTTTTACTAAAAAATATATAAAACTTTAAAAAATATATTTAATTTATATAAATTTTAAATTTTTAAGAGTCGATCGTGTGTCAAGCCCTTTGGTCCATCATTGGGGTCCTGTGTTTGTCGTTTACAACCCAAACGCTTTAAGTTTAGAACAAGTTTCAGATCTCATTTCAAACCAATTTCCCAGAAATTAAAGTATAGCGGAACCAATGAGCATTGGAGATTAGGTGTCTAAATTTAAACCGCTGATATATATTTTGAAGTTACAATCCCAAGTCATACACTTCCATGATTACAGTTAGATTCTTAATCAGTACAATGGATTAATAGAATTAGAAATACAATTAATACATTTGTATTATTACAATTAAAACTAATTATTACAAAAATATAAATAAACGAATTAATAACTGAAATTTATCACCATAAAACTTTATTTATATTTAGCTCTGTTAGTTAACATGAATCATTCTAAAGGAATGGTATGAACTTGAGGGCGTGGCCGTTCAAAATGATAAAAAAAATAGATTTATTAAAAATTGAGTATTTTTTCATTTTAAGATAATATATATTTTCAAATTTTAGTTTAGTTTATTCTTGTAGAAATTGTATAAAATTAAATATTATTAAAAATAATATTTTAAAAATTACAATTAGTTATTGAATATTTTACTATTTAAAATATTTAACAAACAATACTTTTTAGAATAAAAATTCCACAATAACATGTTAGAAAATTATAACATCTGAATTCTGTTAAATATAAGTGGCCACTTTCAAAAACTTCTCTTCTTAGTTTTCTTTTTGGCTTAAATAAAATATAAGTTCCAAAAATTATGTTATTTATTTGCTTTTAGCTTTTAAATTATTTTTTGTCAAAATAAGTTTTAAGCTCGGCCATTATTTAAGTTAAAAATATATTTTAAATAATTAAAAGTTGACACGTCACAAAGATTTAGGTACTTGTTTTGACCCAAAAGATAATTTAGAGACTAAAAAGAAACAAAAAAATATAGGTAAGGTATTTATTTGACCAAAAAATAATTTAAATACTAATAGTGGTCAGAAATAATAGTTTAAGTATTTATTTTGACAAAAAATTAATTTGGAGACTAAAAGTAAAAAAATACATAATTTATAGAATGATTTTTTATTAGTTCTTTTCTTTTTCTTTGTTTTTATGTTTTTCTATCTTATTCTTCATTGGTTGTTTTGACATATTCTTTGTGTACCGTTGGACACGTTTTGTCTATCATTTTAGCATGTTAATGACTGAAGACTATATAATATGGTGCACATTTTTTTGAAGACGGTTGACAATATACCTAGCGCGTAGATTTTGAATTAAAGATATCAAATTTCAGTTAAAATTTATTGCATAACAATATGCAAGATTGCTAGGGACTTCTGGTTTAACAAAGAGGTGTATCATAATTATTTATATGATATGCGCTTTTTACCGTGTGCGTTCTTCGTTTTTAATTATGGTGCTGAATTTTATGAACAAGGAAAGAATTATTATTTACTTTTTTAAATTTTCATATCCTTTTAAATTTTTAGATTGCAACTTTTTTTTTTTTCTTAACTTTGTTTTCAGATTTCTCTATTCAGTTCACCGCCTCTGGTTTAAATAAAATAATTTTAAATAGGACTGACTTAGTCAATAGTCCATCACGTTGTTTTCATTTTTTTAGTGTGTCAAAAGATACAGCCGTCAGGAAGAAGTATATCACAGTCCCTTAAGAATGGGCCACGTGTCTTCTCATTTTTCAATCCGCCCGGTCAACGTTGATGTCCTCCATTTAACTCCTAATCACTAGTGATAAGGTATATTGAAATTTTAAAGTGTAAATTTAAATTCAACCTTTATAAATAATAGTAATAATAACAATAATAGAAAGAAAAATTACAATTACTAACATAACTTATAAAATTAATAGTTTGAAAAAAAAAAAAAGGGAAAATACATTTGCCGTCACTCCAACACTTGACCCATGTGCTTAATATTTGTGTATATTTATTATGTTTATATTATTGCAATAAAAATTTTGATACAATTATTAAATCGTAGTATCAATTTCAAAAATTTTTTTTTTTTATCTTTCTTGGTATAAAATCCTAAATTTAATTTGACGCCAATATTATTAAGAAGAGTCACGCAAAAAATTATAAAATTAAATAAATATACCAATTAGGTGCTTATCGAGCGAGTCGATCGCGAGTTAAGTAGTGCTCAACTCGTGCTCATTAAAAAAATTCGTTGTTCGACTTGATTCGTTGCTCGTTAAGCTCTATAAAATTTTGCTCGACTCGTGCTCGTTAAAAAATCTCGTTGCTCGACTCAACTCGTTGTTTGTTAAGCTAGCCAACAATTTTAACTTGTTTTTTAATATAGGTAAAATCTAGTAATACTATTAGAGCTTAATATAAACATAGAAATTAAGAAAAAAATGTGAGGTCTCAAGAGATAAATAAACGAACCTGTCATGACCGAGTTAGAGATGAAGTCGATATTCGAGTTAGATAATGCCTTAGGAATTTCGAGGTTTCAACTTTCATTCGTATTTTTTATATGGGAAGTGAAAACTGAAGATTTTTCTCCTTTTTATACATAATGTAATAATAAAAGAAAAGGAAAATACTCATTATTATAATTAAATTTCTTATTTTAATTCTCAGGAATACAAAACGTTTTTGAAATTTGAAACCAAAATTTTATGGGTAAATTACCTAGCAATTCATTAAACTTTTCTAGAGTTTTCGACTAGTATTTAAACTTCTTGGAACATAATTTTTTAAGGTGACCACCAAAAAATCATAAACTTATTTATATAAAAATAATGAACTGCTCACAAACTCAATGAGTTGAGTTGGACCTTGCTCGACTTGACTTGTTAAGATCTCGAGTCGATTCAATTCGAGTCGAGCGTTAACTGAGTTTTGACCAAGCCGAGTTTGAGTTATTTACGAACTGCTCAACTCAATAAGCACCCCTAAATTACCAATAAAAATACTTATGCTTTTCATATCAGCTATGTTCGTACTTCAAAAATATATTAGCCATGTTCGAGTTCATTCTTTTAATTTAAATGGACGTGTACATTACTATGTTTATTAACACATACTTAAATATACTTGTAAAGAATTGAAAATATGTTGATGAACAATCAATTTAGAAATCTAAATGAAATTAGAAAAACGCATAAAAATCTTTTAAAAATAAAACATAAATATATTATTATATTACAAGTGAAATAAAATGTTTTCAAAATAACCCAATTTTAAGTAACTTATTAAAACAAGCTTAAAAATGTATAAATAAGTTAGTTCACGAATGAGGCCAATGACTTCCATTAAAATGAAGTTTAATATGACATTAAGTGGTGGATTTGAAAGCAACCCCACCTTCTTCATATAAAAAAACTGTTCACAAATCTATATACGATACCTAAATGTTTATTTTAATATCTCTATTAAAAAATATTTTAAATGTAACACCCACGACCCGGATGTTACATTTGGGCCTTACACCTGAAACCAAATCAAATAATTTTGACCTAGTTTAGCCCAATCCACAAATCCATTATGAAAATCCATTTAATTACAACCCAATAAGACGTAATAATATTTGAAAACATATACAGTGGAGCTCCTTTTAAAATTACATTATAAACCTTTTACTCGATTGTTTGAAAATCCAAATATGATTTACATTATACAATAGGTTCCTACGAATACATAGCCCAATGATCTAAATACTGTACTCTGATGAGACGAGGCACTTGAATCCTTCCCCGATGGTGCTCCTCCAAGAACGAGCCAAACCTACTAACCTGCGAACAAAAACAACAATTCTGAACGCTGAGCTAACAAAGCTCAGTGGATACACCGCCACTCAACCATGCTTCATGCAAATCATAAATAAAGCAATGCAACATGAATGGCATCATGGCAAGATAACAATAGCGTTACTATAACCGCCTAAACACATGGAATTATGAATGTATGATTACACACACGACCCATACTAGAACCTCATACATTTACCTAGCACCACATAGATAACACCAACAACATTAAGTGAGGTCTGCGTCCACAAAGCATCGGAATCCTACACTTGAGTGAAGCCCGCATCCACAAAGCATCGGGATTCTACACTACGAGTAAGGCCCGCGTCCACATAGCATCGAGATCCTATATTCAAGAGGATGAGGCCCGCGTCCACAAAGCATTGGGATCCTACATCCATGCTTGGAATCTCTCATCAAGCATCTTCGAATGAGGGTCGCGTCCACAAAGCATCGGGATCCTACATTCGGGAGTCTTCAAGGTGTTGCAACACACTTAAGGTATCCAAATCCCAACAACAAGGGATGACTCGACTATCTAGGCGTCCCATCAGCACACAGCAAGGACCCTAGTCACCACACAACACTTAACCTCGACACAAGGGTCTTACCGCATACAGCTCTAACACCCTTACCATCGCCCCATGGTTTCTATCAATTATTATACCACCCTATTGAGCTTATCTATTTATTTAGTATGTTATGAAGGTGCACATTAGCCGTTCTCATTAATTTATCTTATTATTCAATAAGACTTAACCTTATAGGCGCCCCTTCCGCACACAACAAGGACCCTAATTACCATACAACATCAATCGATCCACCTAGGATCCCTATGGGTTACTGCCTCACACAACTTACTCAAAATATACCGAGTCATTAGCCATTTCATTCATAAATGGGGTTTAAATCCCTATTTCTCAGTTTTAATATTCATTTTGCACCTTAACTAACCTTAGGGCCCTTTGCCTCGAATTATAGAACCACGAACATAAACTCAACATTATTGGGCGAGCGCCCAAATACCGATAATATTAATCTTAAGTACCGATACTCAATTTAAACTATGGTACAACAAACCGATACGCTAAAATCGATACTCAATTTAGGTTGAAAGAACTAAACCCTCACCAATACGCCCTACCCCGTATCGTCGCATCATCATCCGGTACTCACCGATCTAACCAAAGCTCCTACACTAGCGTATCGACACGCTAAGCCAGCAATGTAACGGTGAGTGCAGACGCCTAGCGTGCAATTTATAGGGGTACCGATACACGATAGGCGTGCGGTACTCCCCTCACAACCCTCTCCTTTTATACTAAGGTGTGATATGCTTTTTAGCCCGATTTTTTTTTTAGAAACCCCTGTTTAACCCCATGGTTAAACCCCAAATCATTCTTATAAGTTATGATGATAATATTAAGTAGATTACTACCGAAATTAAGCCATGGCAACATCAAATCCACACTTTACCATTAAAGAGGTCAACTAAAGCATATCAACCCATAAATACTCAAATCATGCACAAAGCTTAATTTTATGAGGTCAAATATATTTTATGTTTTAACTTGTAATTGTAATATTATTGTGAAAATAACAGAATTTGAAGTTAGAACATGAGCTAATTTTGCATTTGGATTTCACAACTGTTTTAATATTTTTATGTAAAAATTCACAAAAAATTATAATGAAAGAGAATAATTGCTCGAGTTCAAAATTTAGAGAGACCTAAAGAGGGCTTAAACCCAAAATATTTAAGCCAATTAATACAATTTTAATCTTTTGAACCAAAATATTATCTTTTTCAAACATATAAAAACTAAAGCATTTCTTTTTATAATAGAGATACACTAAAATAAACTACTACAACACTTTAACAAAAAAAACCAAACATATTATATTCAAATTTGATTAATTTTAAAAACTAAATCTAAAATTCTTACCGTCTAATCCGGCTGGATATTATTATTATTATCATTATTATCATCATCATTATTTTGAGAAAATTGGAGTACTTTTCTGTTGAAGGGGTCAAACAATGTCCTTTTCTTAATTGCAAGTTGCATTTTATTAACGATGTAAATTGACGCGGGCTTAGTATCTGCCATTTTACCAAATAGTGATTACTCAATCCTCATTGGACTTTTTTAATCGAAAAGTCCTCATTGGACTTACCAAAATATATAATTTACATCTATACTGCTAAATTTAATTTAATAACACGCCTTGTGTTTAAGCTTTTTTGGGTTTTCCACTTTTCATTAAAATATAAAGATCAAGCTTCTTTGATCCTTTCCATCATCATCAGCCAGGTCTAATCTAAACCAAGGTTTCCTTTTTCTTTTTCCCTGAAAATAAAGGGCGTATTTAAGTTAGATATGGAGAATTTGATGGGATTGTTGAGAATTCATGTGCACAGAGGGGTGAATCTTGCTATCAGAGATGTTGTAAGCAGTGATCCCTATGTTGTTGTCCGGATGGGACATCAGGTAATTTTAGAGCTTCTTTTTCTTTCTTTTTGAAGAATTTCAGATTCTGGGTTTTGTCTGTATAGATTTTGTTAGAGTTCCAGGTTGAACCACAAAAATTGTGTGTTTTGATCCTCAAAAGACAAACCTTTTCCTTCCTGATTTACTAATCTGTCTGGAAATTGGATGAGTGCAGAAACTAAAAACTCGCGTGATAAAGAAGAATGTGAATCCAAAGTGGAACGACGACTTGACTCTTTCCATTGCAGACCCTACTCTTCCAGTTAAGCTTGTAAGTAATTCCCACAATTTCATTAACCTCGACTCATTCACAATTTCTTTCCTCTTTTCTGATGACGTGAATATTGTATATTTTGGCAGACGGTATATGATAAAGACACGTTCAGTTTAGATGATAAAATGGGGGATGCAGAGTTCGAAATCGGCCCATTTCTAGATGCTGTAAAGATGCGTCTGCAGGGTCTTCCCAATGGAACCATAATTACCAAAGTCCAGCCAAACAGGCAGAACTGTCTATCACAAGAGAGTTGCATCATTTGGAGCAATGGGAAAGTTGTTCAAGACATGTTCCTCAGGCTCAGGAACGTGGAGACCGGGGAAGTTGAGCTTCAACTGGAATGGATTGATGTTCCTGGTTCAAGGGGAATTTAGTTACCTAGTTAGAATCTATAAAAAGATGGGTGTTTCACACACATTCCGACACGAGTCTATTCGAGTAATTTAGCTTAGATTAAGTAATTTAAGCTGTTATAGTTGTTGGGGAGGCTATTTAAGGCATAAGGTGCATATATGGTAGATTTTTGAGTGCCATAAGCTGGCTCCATTCGGCAGTTACTTCTTTGTTCATACATGCCGAGGAAATGGATTGTGTTTATTACGAATGTTTTGCTGAATTTTATTGTACCAGTGACTGCTTTCTTGATGTTTTGTATTATAATTTTTCTTTTTATTTTATAAATCCTAATCCTATCTAGAGACGAGAGGAAGGGAAATTTTAGGGAAAGGAAAGTGAGTATTCCCAATGGGTCTAGAACTCATGACCCTAAAAAAGAAATAAAAATAAAGATAAGCAGCTTGACCAACCGGCCAAATATGTTTGCTCTTGTATCATAATTTTTCTAAAAAAATCATGGAAGTTATCAAATGCTACAAAGTTTTCTACTAACAAGTTTCAAGACTTGTGTTTCAGTTTGTAAATTCAAATATTTTGTTTGGATACCAAATCAAAGGATTGCACCAAATATCAAAATTAGACTTTAAAATTCTTTTATTTCTCGGTATTGTTTTTTTAAGAGGATAATAAAATTAAAAAGCGCATGATTATCCATAAATTTAAAAAATGGTGGAATAATTGTAATGATGAAAAATATATAATTTTCAATATATCTTTAGATGTTTCAACGGGAATCGAAATTATATAAATATGCGGTCCTAAATAAAGACAACCAAATTCCTTCAAGAAAAGTCTATTGGCAGCATGTTATCATCTTATACCAAAGGGCGAGTCTAGGGGAAAGCTTGAACCCATTTCCTACGCCGATGAATATAAGTGCAATTGGAATTCATGGGGAGTTATGTATTTGTTCAATTATATGATCATTCACTATTTTCTGAAGCTCGATCTCTCTCGGATGAGCCATATAGTTAAGAGAAATCATAAACCATAATAGAAGAGTTTGCCCCACAGATCTAGTATGGATTGTACATGGATGGTGGTTAAAGTCGGCAGCTCCTCTGTCAAGTTGACCTCTGAATTCAACCAAAGTCTCCTGCCGTTGACAACCACTTTCCACCGTCGTTGGTCATCGTCATTCACCACCGACTATCGCTGTCGATGACCGTTGGATCCCAAGTTCCAGTTCACTTGCTTTTTGCGTCCTGAACACAAATTTATTGTTTGTTTTACTGAAAAATGTCTCAACTCAACAAATCTAATCCATAACCTTTAGATTTTCTTTAAAATTAAATCATCATAACAAATCCATCATTAATATTTCTTTAAAATTTTATGTTAAGAATTACAAAGCTTAAAGGAAAGGTCAACTATTATCAATCTTATTGGAGATTTGCTCCTATCTTTAGTACCACAATTCTTACCTTGTAAATAGAAATTAAATCTGTAATTGCTTAATGTTAGGAGCTGATTTATTCTACTGTACACTATATATGCTTGTATTCCTACTATGTTAATGCACAACTCAATTAACCATTTTCTTTACATGGTGTCAGAGCGTGGTTAAAACCCTGTTGAATTTTTTTTTTTCTTTTTCTTCCTTTTCAAGCCAGATAAATATGATAGAAACAAACGGTTTTCAAAACTCAGCCAAGCATGAGATCAACCGATTTGACAATCCAAACGATCCATTTTACCTTCATCATTCAGGTCAGCTAGGCTTAGTATTGGTTACACAACATCTAAATGAAGAAAATTACAGCACATGGAGTCGTGCAATGTACATGACTCTAAACATTAAGAATAAAGTAGGCTTTTTGAATGGTGCCATCAAACAACCCTCGCAGACTTCTCCAACAGAGTATCAACAATGAAAACGTTATAATGATCTTGTGAGAGCATGAATTTTCAATTCAATCTCACAGGATATTGGAGCAAACATAATCTATAATGAAAGTGCTTGTGAAATTTGGACCGATTTAAAGGAGTGTTTCTCTCGTACTAATGGTGTTCATCTTTTTCATGTTGAAGAAGCCATCCACAACATCAAACAAGAGAATATGAGCATTGACGTCTATTATACAAAGCTTAAAGGTCTTTGGAATAAGCGAGATGCATTATGCAATATTCTCACTTGCACATGTGGTATCGTGAAAGAAGTTTTGTTTTTTTCAACAGCAAAAAACCATAAAATTCTTAATGGGACTCAACGAAATTTATGTCAGCGTTCGAGGACAGATCCTCCTGATAGAACCATTTTCTAATGTCAATAAAACCTACTCTTATTCTTCAAGAAAAAAAATAAAGGGATATCGAAGGGCAGAACTACTATCGACCGAAGTTTCAGCATTTGCAGTGAAGAAGAATTCAAGAAATGTCGAAAGAAAATTCACACCCAAAAACCCTCATCGGAAATGTGAGACATGTGACAAGATTGGGCACACTGCTAAGATGTGCATATCACACTTAAAATGTGATTATTGTGTTTGGCATGGTCATACCGTTGATATATCTCGAAAATTACAAAAGATAAACTCTACAAATAACGAGATTGATCAACGAGAATACAACAGTTCAACTTCAAAAGCAAATCAGACAAGTGCAACCCCTGGCACATTTAGTCTCACAACTGAACAATATCAAAATCTTATGGCGTTACTCAACAAAAGTAAGTCCAATCTCATGATTAATCATGTCAGCAGTGCTTCAGCCCTGAGGGACATTTCAGGTATGATTTTTGTGCCACTGCTATTAATAATGAAGTACATTGTATTGTTGACACTGGAGCCACTGATCACATGATTTGTTCACCTAACTTGTTAACAACATATCGTGTTACTAATCATACAGTACAACTTTCAAATGATGAAAATGTTGCTGTCACACACATAGGCAACATTCATTTTACTAATTTTATTTTACAAGATGTGCTATGTGTTTCATCATTCAAACTAAACCTAATATCCATAAAGAAACTTTTTTACAATTTTTATAAATGTGCAATTTTCACTGATAAATCACGTATGTTGCAAGACCAACAATCGGGGGAGATGATTGGGATGAGAATTGAGCGAGAAGGACTATACTATCTTGATAATTCACAAAGACCTAAAAGCAATATTGTCACTTCAACAAATGAGAGAAATTCAAAAGTTTGGCACCAACGTCTTGGTCATTTATCAAATAAAGTTTTTTCATTTAATTTCTTGTTTAGATGCAATCATTAAATTTTTTGATTGCATGATTTGCCCTTTCAGCTAAACAAACTCGTTCCCCTTTGGGGTCGTTCAATTCGTAGTAAAGCAGCATTTGAATTGATTCATGTTGATACTTAGGGAGGATATCATGTTTGTTCTATAACTGGTGCTCTATATTTTCTTACCATAGTTGATGACTATACTCGATACATATGGATTTATTTGATGAATCAAAAAGCTGATACTGTTGGATATGTTATTATGTTCATAAATTATGTGGAAGCACAATTTTCTTTCAGGGTTAAGATTGACAATAGTCCTGAATTTATAATGAAGAATTTCTACTCGGAGAAGAGAATCATCCACCAAACAAGTTGTGTCTCCACTTCACAACAAAATAGAGTAGCAAAAAAGAAACATCGACATCTATTTAATGTTGTCAGATCCAAGTTGTTTCAAGCCAATCTTTCTAATAAATTTTGAGGAGAAGCTATCCTAATCGCTGCCTACCTCATTAATCGAACTCCTTCAAGGAAACCCCCCATTTGAGGTATTATTTAAAAAACAATCAACATACAATCATTTGCGTGTTTTTGGATGCCTTTGTTTTTGTCTCAACACACCACTATAAACCCACTAAGTTTGATGCTAGAGCTTCTCGGTGTATTTTCTTAGACTATCCATATTCACAAAAAGGATACAAGATTTATGACCTCACAACTAATAAGATTTTTATTTTTCATGAGAATATTTTTTTCTCTTTCCTCGTCTACGGCCATTCATACTTTTCCACCTCATCTTTTATCAACATATGATGGTGATCAGACAACTCCACATTTTTCTCCTAACATCACAGAAATGACCCTGTCAAAAATTTTAATAAAAAGAATTATCTTTCAAGCATCGTGTTTTTACTGTTTCTTTGTCTGCAGAAAAAGAACCATCATCTTTTGCGCAGGCTGTTTGTGACCCTAAATGGCGCCTTGCCATGCAACAAGAACTTGATGCACTTGAAGCTAATGAAACATGGTCCCTCCTTCCATTGCCTCATGGAAAGAAACTTATAGGATGTAAGTGAGTTTACAAGATAAAACTCCATTCAGATGGCACTGTGGAACGCTACAAGGCCAGATTTGTTGCAAAAGGATACAACTAGATTGAAGGATTTGATTATCAAGAAACCTTTGCCCCTGTTGCAAAGTTTGTAACCATTCGGCTTCTTCTCGCTATAGCTTCGACGCAAAATTGGCATCTTCACCAAGTAGATGTCAATAATGCATTTTTATATGGCACATTTCATGAAGACGTGTACATGCAATTACCTTTTGATTTCGGACAAAAGAAAGAGACACGTGTTTGTAAACTCCATAAATTATTATACGGTCTTAAATAGACCTCCCCCGTCAATGATTTATTAAATTATCTTCTACTCTCAAAGAAACTAATTTTAAACAATTAAAGTCATATTATTTTGTATTTGTTCGATCACAAATCGATAAATTTACTGCTCTACTCATTTATGTAGATGACATAATTTTGGCTGGAAGTAATTTACAGGATATTGAAGCAACAAAGATGTTCTTAAAGAAACAATTCAAGTTGAAGGACCTAGGACAATTGAAGTATTTCTTGGGCATAAGAGTTGCAAGGTCTAACAAAAGAATTACGATCTCACAACAGAAATATGCACTTGAGATTCTTGAAGATACAAGATATCTTGGTGCCAAACCAGCCTTTTTTTCCATGGAACAAAACTTGTCACTAAGCAATTTTGAGGGTGATTTCATTGAGGATTCTTCATCATACAGAAGACTCATTGGAAGGATAATTTATCTAACTATTACAAGACCTGATTTAACATATGCAGTTTATGTTTTAAGTCAGTTCATGGAAAGACCGTGAGTGCCACATCTAGATGCAGCCCAACGAGTTCTAAGATATGTGAAACAAATTCCGAGGCAAGAATCATTTTTTCCTACAACAAGCTCAATTCAACTCAATGCATTTTGTGATGCTGATTTGGCTAGGTGTCGAGATACTAGATGATCAGTTACGGGATATTATATCATTAATTTCTTGAAAAATAAAGAAGCAAACAACGGTGTCACGGTCTAGTGTTGAAGCTGAATATCGGTCTATGGCCAGCACTTGTTGTGAAGTCATATGACTTAAGGCAATCTTACAAGACTTGGGCATAGAACATCCGCTTCCTACAAATTTTTATTGTGATAACCAAGCGGCACTCCACATCACTTCGAATCCGATTTAACATGAGCGTACAAAACATATAGAGGTCGACTGTCATCTTATACGAGAGAAAGTTAAAGGTGTGATCAAGATGAGTTATATATCCGCAACAAATCAACCAGCAGGCATTTTAACAAAGCCGCTAAGTTTTCAACGTTTTTCAACACTTCTTAGCAAGTTAGGAATTATCAATATCCATTCCAAACTTGAGGGGGTGTTAAGAATTACAAAGCTAAAAGGAAAGGTCAACTATTACCAATTTTATTCGAGTTTTGCTCTCATCTTTAGTACCACAATTCTTGCCTTGTAAATAGAAATTAAATCTGTAATTGCTTAATGTTAGGAGCTGATTTATTCTTCTATACACTATATATATGCTTGTATTCCTACTATGTTAATACACAACTCAATTAATTATTTTCTTTGCATTTTAGATTTAATTATGATATAGATTTAGATTTTCAATGTCCTTATTTTTAAAGAAATATCAATGTTAACATCACAGAGTATCCGGTTTCATATCATAATCGAATTCAAGTATACGAATATCTATCTTTCTATACAAACACATGTATACATAGGTTTACTGTGCAAATTTCTGGGTTTAAAAGCTCTATGGTTCAACAATCTAAGCGCATGCAGTAAAACTGAGTAGTCATACTCATATATATGGCAAAAAATGTTCCAATTATGAGTATTCGAACATTGATTAGGAATCGGAGAAGCACAGGCAATTACAAAAGCAGTTACAGTGGCAAGCATTTCGCACAACCTGACTGCGAATTGCACCTATTGATTTCGGGATAATCTGGCATCAAGTCCACTAAGATACGGGCAAAACTAAGTTACAGGAGCTCAAAGACGGAACATTTTAACCACCCGCCACACTATGTTGCTCTGATACGTATATGGACATGGGTACGAGTACAAAAAGAGGGACGAGTACGAAAAATATAAAATAAATTTTAAATTCTAAAAAAAATGTAAATATAAGTCATAAAAAATCATGCGAACATGACATCGCACTTACTTATATACTTATAATTGAATCATGTGAGCAAGAAAAAAAAAAAAAAAAATGATAGAAAAAGAGTGGTAGAATATAAGAAAAAAATAATAGAGATAATAAATACTTGCGTATCTAAGTCGTACCTAATATTTCTACTGTAAGAAAACGTACAGGGCACATGGTACGGCTTTAGATTTGAAGTACAGCTACAGATATGTGATAGACCAGTACCCCGAGTAAAGATATTTGGAGTTACCTAACCCGTCGACCCAATGTTATAAATTACGATATTTTTATCCCCATAAAAATTTATATTTAGCATGTTCACATAATTTAAAGTAATCGGACCAGTACATGAAATATTTTGCCATAATCTAATAACAAGACTAACAAGAATCGGAAAATGAACAAAAATCCAAAGAACAAAAAGAAAACCTAAAGTTAAAAAAATGGGTTTCCATGTTTAAAAGCGTTGGTGAGAGGGAGATTCGACCATAGTTATAGCTTGAGAGATGAAAATTTTATTTACTGAGATTTAGGTTGATATTTCATATTATTTGACAAGTTTTCTGAAAAATTAAACTAAAAAAAGAAGAGACAATCGCTTTGGTGCCATCATCGATCAGAAATGGACCACCGGTTCTCCTTCATTAACAACTGTTGGGAAGAAGAAAATGAATGGTTAAAATCAGGTTAAGGGTTTCAATCGGAATTAAAAACGGTGGGGAGCTATGTTGTAATGATACGGGGACGAAAACAATAATTTATAAAATTATATGGTACATATATAGTAAGAGTACGAAATATAAAATAAATTTTAAAATTTTAAATAGATGTAAAAAATTCATAAATATTTATTGAAGTCCATACTTTAGTTTTAAAAGGCGCAAGGCGTGCAAGTGTCCTTAGAACCGAGGCACAAAGTCACGCCTTTTGTAGGCTAGAAACATTTTTTGTATTTATGGTTTATAGTTCATGTTTAGAGTTTAGATTTTTAAGACTAAAGATTTAAGTTAAGAATTTAAATTTTAAAATTTAAAATTTTATAATTAAAATTAGATCGTGTATTTTTACACAATTTGTATATTAAAAAATAACTCATAAATTAAATGTTTTCTTGAAATAAAAGACTATAATATAAATAAAATGTTAATCTAAATTACTTATATCTTCTATTTCAAATGAATATTGCTTGAATAAAATAGATCAATTGAATAAAAAATAATTTAGTTTTTAATAAACATATTTTTATCATGGTCTTCATTTCCAAAATAAAAAATAAAAAAATCAGAATTTTGCTTAATATTTTTTCTTTAAAAATAGTCTCATACATGTCCAATTATAAAATAAAAAATAAAATGGGATGCAGGCCCAATTATATAAGAAATAAAGTAAATTGGAATTTAGGTTAATAAAAATGGGCCCGTTTTTAATTAGTAATAAGTGTTAAAATTAGGTTCCTTTCTCACATACATTAACCTTTATTTGCCGCTATCCCTTCTTCAACCTTCCACCTTAATAAAAACAGAGAACAACGTAAAAACAGAGATAGACATCGAAACGTCTCCAGGGATGCATGTGAAAGTCCTATGCCGTTTTTGAAACGTCCTCAGGTAAATGTCGAATGTCTCTGACTCCGTTTAGTCGTACTCCACCAACGTAACACATTCTCGATACGTACCCCAACTGTACCCGTCCTGTACTCATGTTGGGGAAGTATTGGATACTTGAAACGGTGCTACTATGATCGTACCCGTACTTTCTAGGTGGGGAGATGGTAATGAAGATGATGAAGGATTTTTTAGTTTTTGTTTAATTAAATATATTTATCGATATTACTAATTTAATAGAAATGAGGTAAATATGAATTAAATTAAAATAATATTAAAATGTTAGGGGTTAATTTGTTAGAATTAAGATCAAATTAATTAAAGTGTAAAAGTTGAGAATTAAATTTGTTATTATAGTAAAATATTCAACTCCATCAACTTTTTGACCGGAATTGTTTTTATTTTAAAATTGGGTGATCAAATTTATAACTTATCATGATCAGATGAATCAATAAAAAAAAAATCTTATACTCTGAGTACTATTTATATAGTTTATCCTTGATTTTCCTGATAATGGAAAGATTAATTCTCCAAGGGATCCGACATTAACTTTTTCTTTTTTTTGTTTTTTTTTAATGATAAGAATCTGTAGGTGGTTAAACTGTTACTTCTTGTCTTTTAATTGCTTTTCAACGTTTTTTTTTTCTTGTCAATGGAAAGAACAGAAAGCTCTTTCTATTGGCCACAATTTTATTTCTTCTGTGCTTACTTATCTAATGACTAATCCAACCAAAATAATTATTTGTTTATCATTCACATTAACAACTAATACCTGCTGACTACCAAAGTGATTTGATTTGAAATTCGAATTCTAACACCAACAGAGAGTTCGAAAAACTTAATGGAACTCCGAACGCATTCGAATGGAAATCAGTAGTTTTTCATGAGTACAGAGGAATCATTGTATGTACTATGTACATGCAACCAGCTTTCATCAGACCCCTTTTCCTATTTACACTTCCAATACCTTTTTTCCTGTTCCAATGCCTAAAATTTTATGGTCAAGCAAGCAAGCAAGCAAAGAAAAGGGTGTGGGTGAAAAATCCGGTAGATGAAAAAATGATAGATGATCTTTCACCGACAATAAAGGTGATCATCGTCCTCAAACTCCGAAACTCCTAGCATTGCCAAGGCTATGTGACTCTTCATCTCACTTTTCGACTGTGGCAATTGAGAGTAACAATCAACAATTCCAGAGAAATTGGACTTCTTCCTGAATGAATAAAACGGTTCTTCTTCACCTCTCAATATCGAGATAATTTCATCGATGCTTGGTCTTCGTGATTCTTCATTGCTTATGCAGGCTGCTGCAGCTTGAATCGTTCCTGCTATTTGAGTTGAATTTTTCAATGTACATTTGAGTCTTGGGTCGAGTAATTCTTCAATGGCTGCCATTCCTCTATGCAAGAGAGGTTTTGCCTGAAAATGGGAAGAAACTTCAAGATTACAATTTTAACTTTACAGCTAAAAGAACAAACTATTATCATGAAAATGTATGTGCTAAGTTAATGGTGAACTTGTGTTGCAAAGTGTTGCAATGACTGAATAATGTCAGCTAACTAAGAAGGAACTCACAAGCATATCATGGCTATGTTCCAAAGCATCGAATCATTGAAGCACAAAAAGCGGAAAACATATATGAATTCTAGTAAAGATAAGAGTTGCGAAAAAGGAAGTTCAAGTGCTTGTTAAAACTTAAGATGTGATGGTTAAAGAGCAAGTAGTGATTTAGGCTCTATGGACCACTTTCAGAAGAAATTCATTATCAAATGGTCATCATCCATAACAGGTTAAGTATTTTCATTACTGTCGGTTCCAATGTAAAGACATTTGTTAGGTGAACCATTGTTTCAACTTTCACAAACTTGGTGCAAAGTAGAAATTAGTACAACCTACCCATAGGACCAAGTTCTCTTCTCCTGGAGGCCATCTTGCCTCGATTGGTTTCCGTCCGGTTATCAGCTCCAACAAGACAACCCCCAAAGCATAAACATCAGTTTTATCAGATACTTTCCCATGTTGGAAGTACTCGGGTGCCAAATACCTACATACCAAAAATATGAGAAAAACTAATCTTTACTGAGCATTTCATGAAGCAAAATAAAATATTTTAGCTTCTACAAGAAACAGTTGTTGACATCATACCCAAATGTTCCTTTAACAGTTTTGCAAAGAAATGGAATCGAAGGTGCGGATGTCCAAGTTGCTAATCCAAAATCACACAACTGCAACCATTACAATTACAGATATCATATAATCAATTGCAAAACGACGAGACCGACTTCGATTCTTTTTCTACTAAAGAATTACAGACAAAGATCCTTACCTTGGGTGTTTTCTTGGAAGAAAGAAGAATGTTAGAGGGCTTGATGTCTCTATGAACAACACATCTTTCGGTTCCGTTGTGTAGATATGCAACAGCCTCTGCAATTCCTATGGCAACCTTATACCTAACAGACCATGGAAGAGTCGAAGGTCGTCCTTTTACTCCCTTCTTCTTGTCTGCAAAATAGTATCCCCTACATCATATCAAAATGCATCACAAATCCAAACAAAACTCCCATGAGAAAACAAAGTGAAAACTTTACCATGGAGATGGCGTTCTAAGCTTCCACCAGAGACAAACTTATACACCAAAAACAAGCCTTGTTCAGGATCAATGCAAAACCCCAGAAGAGGGACAATATTAGGGTGATGCAAAGAGCTAGCAATCATCAGTTCTCTGCAAAAGGCCTTAGCAGATTCCTTATCTTCTTTATCTAACCTCTTAATAGCCACAGTTGTCTTCAATAGTCCAACTCTGCCTCTGAAAACAAAGCTCAATGCTCCTCTCCCCAAAACTCTCTCTACACCATTTTCCAATAAAAAACAATCAAAACCCCAAAACAGAAATAGGAATTAAAGAAACAATTGAACACAGGAAAGAAACCAAATCTATGAAGTTCATACCTTTGGAAAAATTTCTAGTAGCTGAAACAATTTCACCATAGTTGAACCTAACCAAAGACTTGGCCACTGGTGAAATGCTTCTTTCCAAAGACTCAATCCTTCTACATTTCAATTCTTTAGCTCTATCATCACTAACCCCGTTATCCAAATTCACCATCAAAACAGTAGCTGAACTCAAAGAATTTGCAGCCATGGTTTCTAGTTCAACTTGAGAACAAAAACTAAACCTGAAAGATGAGTGAACTGATTGTGGATCAGTACTAGTCAACTCAGCTCCTCCTCCACCCGACTCAGCCAACAACCAAGCCTTGTTATGCTCGAAATTGTTTCCTTTCTTTTCACCATTGTTTTTCTGCTTCATTCCCGAACCTTTCCTCTGATAACCAGGAAGAAAACACCCGAGACCAAAATCCCAAATCATTTTTGTTAAAAAAGATTTGATTTTTACCTCATTGCAATCACTATGGTGACCTGCAGATGAAGTAGAGGTAGCTGCATACAGAGCAATCGAGCCATTTCTTGTAGTCCTAGAGTTTGTGCCAGTTTCTTTGTACAAACCCATTGCTTTGAAACAGATCTCAATGCCCCCAGAAACCCCAAAAACAAGTAAGAGAAAGTTAAAATAAAAGAAAGGTCGAGTCTTTGAGAATAAAAAGAAAGTGAGAGCTGCCTTGCTTGAAGAGTGGGGGAGAATTTCCCCAGAAAAAAAGGAGAGACAAAGAGAGGTGGGTAACTAATATAAAGGGTATGGGGCAATGTAATGCAAACATAAATAATGCTAATGGAAGGGAATCAAAGATTAAAACTTGTCCGGGAAAAAACATACTATAAATTTTGAGACTATAAATCAAAGAAGGTTAACATCGGACAAATAAAATTTTTTTAAGGGTAAAGTCTACAAATAGTCACTAAACTATCCCAAGAAATACAAAATGGTCACCAAACTTTTAAAAGTTGCATATAGGCATTAAACTTTAGTTTTTGTTATAAAACAGTCACTGAGCCGTTAATTGTCGTTCATTGAATGACGTGACAGTTACGAAAATTTGAATAATAATATATTTAATCCTCCATATTTATACATTCAATCAATTTATTCTTAATTCAACCCTCATTCTTAATGTCTAAATTGATTGAATGTGTAAATATTGAGGATTAGATGTGTTGTTATTCAAACTTTCGTAACAGTCATGTCACCCAGTTAATAACAGTTAACGGTTCAATGATCATTTTGTAATAACAGTTAACGGTTCAATGATCATTCCGTAAGATTTCAGTTATTAATTATGGATTTTGAATCCTTTTCAAAATTACAGAACATATATATTCATGTTGTAACTTAGTATCTGTTCATACTTATTTTTAACTTTTTGACAATGTGCATACACTTTATAGACAAAGTTATTTGAACCCGTATTTTTTAAGATGAACACCATCTGCTTTTTCCACTTATTCATACATATATATATTTGATGATCGAATGTTGAATCTAACTAATGGTTTATTAGAATAATAACTTTAAGGTAATTTAGTGTTTATATTATTCAGATCATTTTTCACCTATAAATTAGAGGATAATAAGTGCTTAAATATTCTCGAGTGTGCGTCCTCTTATAAATTGTATTAATAATATACCAACAAAATTAAACTTAACCGGAGTTGTTGTATAATTTTGAGACAAAGGAGGATGAATTATGAACTCAAACCATGCTTTACCAAAATTAAATGTAGTTTGGTGGCCATCCAAGACCATATAATATCTCCCCATCAACCACCTCCCCTTATTTTATTCACAACCACTTAACCTTTTATATAAATAATCCAAATACAATCCACACATTAAATTAATATATATTGTTTTCTAACACGTTTAATCTTTCTTTTTACAATGGTTAATCATTTGTTTTGCGTTCATATTTGCATGATTAGTATGAAAAGTAATTACAGAACATACTTGAATTACCATGTCTAACCTTAGCCTATGCTAAGCTAAATTTGCAAAAACAGAAAACCATACTCAAACTTTTTTAAGAATGCATGTACAAAGAAAACAAGTTTCACCAATTACTTCTTCTAGTAATTTGGAAAGTTTAATTAAAACACATTCAACCTATGGATATTTTTACTACTTTTTATATTTTTGAAAAATATAAAAAATAGAGAAAGGGTTAAAATAAATAATAAAATGCAATCAACTATCAATGGGTAATGAGGTGTTATAAGTCTCTTAAATAAAGTAAGAGGTTTAAATTTTAACATAGTGATTAAAACAAACTGAGTTGGATGAATCGACAATACTCGATCTATATTAAACAACAAATGAATTGTATATCATGGTTATAAAAATATAACAAAATGTAAAATCATCTCGAAAATATAAAGTCTTGTAGTTATAAACGTGTTACTGGATTGCTTTTATATCCATTTGAATGGGGTTGAAAAACCCTTGAAAGTAATATATGAATCAGGGGTTAGCTCAATTAGTGCATATAAAAAGACATCTTAAAAGAAAATATATATATATTGAAAAATAAAGGAAAATTCTACAACGTGCGACAACACTGCTGAACATCACTAATGTTGAACACTGTTGAACATTATTAAATTAATTAATAAATATTAAAAATTTTAAAAAATTCAACATACAATTAATAATTATTTAAAAAATTCAATTAAATTATTTTTCATATATATCAAATTTTTGAATTTTTTAATAAAGATAAACTATATATTTAGTACCTCACCTATTTTCGTATTTCTATTTTGGCACCCAAACTAATTTTTTTAGCAAAATGGTATCTAACGTTACGTATTATTTCTATTTTGGTACCCTAACTATTAAAAATAAACAGAAACAGTGACGTTACTTGGTCAAATAACAATTTTATTCTCTAAAACTTATACAATCTATCAATTTAGTCCAAAATATTATCAATTTAAACATCATTTTAATTTTTGGATTAAAAATGTAAATTTTTTTTTCTTCCATTCGAAGTATGAAAAATTAGATATTGAACATATTTTTTATTGTCACTACAATTTCCTGCAAATTTTCATCTATTTTTTTTTGGCAAGAATGGCTTTGGCGGAATCCACGTTAGATCTGGTAATAAACAACTATGGGATGGTTCCGGCCACAGAATCCTCGTTTAAGGAGATGGTAACGACGGTCAAGGTGGAAGATGGAGACGGGGATTGCACCGTATGTTTGGAGGGATTCGAGGTCGGATCAAACGCTGCCCGGATGCCCTGTTTTTGCACATGTTTCATGGTGAATGTATCGAGGAGTGGCTGAAACAGAGTCATTACTGTGCTGTTTGCCGGTTCGAAATGCCATACTAGTCCTAGAATAGAGATCATCATGGGTAAATTTTCTGTAGGTTTTTTTTCCGATCATTTGTTCCTTTGCTTAAGGGATAAACATGTTCTTGTTATTGGTTTTAGAGAGTTTTTTTATGTACAAAGATCAATGAGTTCAAGAAAATTCATGGGTAAATTTTCTGTCGTCTTCTTTTGCATGTCATCCAAATGTGATTATCAAGAAAATTCAAGACTCGTCAAAGACCAATGAATTCAAGAAAATTGATATAAATGAAACCCGACAAATTAACTTTTGAGTTTCTGTGCTGATAAAAGAGCGATGAAGGCGGCGCAAGTGGTGGAGATGGCGGTGGAGGCAAGAAGTGGCGGGAAATTAGAAATACATTACAAGACCGATATTGTTTTTGGAGGAATTAAAAAAAAGTAATTGACGAAAATTTGTAGGGAAACTGTAGTGACAACGAAAAAAATGTTCGATATTTAATTTTTCATGCTTTGAATGGAAGAAGAAGAAAGAATAAATTTATATTTTTAATTCAAAAATTAAAAATGATGTTTAAATTGATAATATTTTGGACTAAATTGATAAATTGTGTAAGTTTTAGGGACTAAAACTGTTATTTGACCAAGCACCGTCACTGCTTCCGTTTATTTTTAACAGTCAGAGTACCAAAATAAAAGCAATACGTAACGTTAGGCATCAGTTTGCTAAAAAAATTAGTTTGGGTACCAAAATAGAAATACGAAAATAGGTGAGGTACTAAATATTTAGTTTACCATTATTAAATAATTCAAAATTTTAATATATATAAAAAATAATTTAATTGAAAATTTTAAATAATTATTAATTGTATGTTGAGTCATTGAAATTTTTAATCTTTATTAATCAATTTAATGATGTTCAGCAATGTTCAGCGTTAATAATGTTTAGCGGTGTTCGTCGCACGTGGTAGACTCATCCAAAAATAAATATTTCTTTTGCATTTTTATTAATTGATTGATAATATTTGTAAGGAGCAAGGAATTCTTATCTTTGTAATATTTTCATTCACAAAATAGCTTATCCATTGAATTTATAAACAATAAGATGAACAAAATACATTTCTTTCAATATTTTAAATACCAAAAAATGTTTTTTTTAGATGACAACATATGCATATTTAAGGACAGAAGCATGCAAAAACTATGCTAAATTATTTGGAACCACAATTTAATTCCAACGTGAATGGGAGTTGATTTGGTGCAGGATTCTTTTGGGGACCAACAACATTGGGTTCTGGTAAGGTTGGTTACTTTTAAAATATTGATTTTGATTGGTCAAGTTAAAGATAATAATGCATGGAATTTGGACTTCACACCTGTGCCAGACCGCTAGGATTTGCTACCGAATTAGGCCCTACTAAATTTTCAGCTTTGGAACATGATTTGGAACTCTCATTTTTTCTTCTTATTAACTCGGTTACATTCAATAGAAAGATGATTCTTGTTTTATATTTAGAAAAGGACTTAAATGAAAAATAAGTGCCTAAATTATATTACTTTTAAATTTTAGGTGCTTAAAGTATTTTTTATAAAAATAAATGCTTAAAGTTTCAACCGTTATAATTTTAGGTGTCTGAAAGTTAACTACCGTTAAAAACCGCATTAACCAATAAAGTTTTGACATGTGTCATATTTTAATTTATAATTTCTTTTAATTCATTTTTTTTTATAATAATTTAAAATTTTTCAAAAAATCTTGAAATTCTAAAAACTTCTAGAATAGCCCCAAATCCCTAAATCCTAAAACCCTAAATCTTCATCGCTACCACCGCCGGTCGCCATCGCCGACCCATTCGTTCGGTCGTCGGACTCAGTCGACCGTTTCTCTCAACTCGTCGTCGCTGGAAATCGGCAAATGGTGTGCAGCTGAATATTGAATGCCGAACGTGAAATAGTTGTTCGATTAGCACATCGTTCGCCGATTTTCGATGATGGCGAGTCGGGGGAAATGGCTGACTGAGTCCAGCGATTGAATAGGTTTTGTTATTTTTAAGGATTTAGGGACTGATTTGAAGATTTTTTAGAATTTCAAGATTTTAAAAAAATAAATTTTAAAGTTTTTTCAAAAATAATTTAAAAATCAATATTCCTGTCATATGTCGCGTTTTGATTGGATAACATGTTTTTTAAATGGCTGGACACCTAAAATTATAAATCTTGAAACTTTAAACACCTATTTTTACAAAAAAAATATTTTAAGCACCTAAAAATTAAAAATGTATACTTCATACATTTATTTTTCATTTAAGCATTAGAAAAAAAATCATTACTGTTGGTAAAGTTGCCACTGTCGTACCATTTATTTTATAGTTTAATTTGGATAATCCAGGCCAGCTGGTTGAAGTTTATTGGGATTTGGGACCATGATATTAGGTTTGTACTTTTTCGGGAGAAATTATTAGATGTACCCGGCTAAGCACATTATTTATAGTTCATCAAATAATATTCATACATTTTAGTGTAATTTTCAAGTAACTACCCACTCTTTGATTAAATGTAGGAAGGAGGTAAATTTTCATATTGAAAAAAAATGACAGAGAAATATTATTGAATAGGATCATGGATGACGCGGTGAACCAGACCCGTCTAATAATTTTTCTCCACGAAGGGAGAGAGACGTGAGACCCTGTAACACCCCGATCCCACCGAATCCGAGATGCTACATTTGGGTTACCTCTAACTCGGCCCATAAAATTTCATTTGATTTTTAAAACCCAAGTTTAGCCAAAACAACATTTAAAACAAGTCATTTGAAATAAGTTTCATAATAGCTTCAAATCCAAAATATAAGTTGGAGCTACATACGAATTAAACATCGTATATCAAAGTACAATATAAATAGAGTTACAGACCGACTACCATAAGGTCATATGGATAAATAGCCTTAAACTAATTCAAAGTATTGTACTCGAGTTGATTCGGTGTTGGAAAATCCTCGTCGACGTGCTCCTCTCCAAAAGAGTAACTTGTCAACCTACGCAAGGGAAAAATAACACATCCACACGCCGAGCTAACAAAGCTCAGTGTTACATGTTTACTCTACAATAATTTATGATATTCATAAAAGTAAGCATGTAAGACTAAGCATAGAGTATAAGGCATAAAGTGAAGGAATTGACAATGTTAACATGACAATCAAACATGGAACCACCCAAAACTTGGTTTCTTACGTTAGTTACATATTTAAAAATACATAGCCATCGAGTAGAGGACAACACATACTCGAAAACACATAGCCATTGAGTAAGGTTCGTCGCATACTTGGAAAGACATAGTTGTTATGTGACGACCCAAATTTTAGAATCCGAGAGTAGTTTAGCCCAAAGCATAGGCTTCACGTTCGGGTCGTGATGTTGGGGCTTTATGAGCCTTGATGGGCTTGTAAATAAGGTGTTAGGCTTGAGATTTGGTTGAAACCAAGCCAAGCTTAGAGGGTGTATCGATACAAATGGGAAGGGTAACAGTACCCCCTTGTTCCATCAGATTCCAGTAGCTAAAATCGATATCGATACACCAAGGGGCGTATCGGTACACCTTGGGGTTTTGGTACACGTCCCCACGTATTGGTATGCGCTTTGAATTAAACCCTCTTTCGAGTGTAAGCCAGGTATCGGTACCCACTAGAGCGTATCGATACTCGTTGACCCTGTACAGGTACATGGGGAACGTGTACAGATACACACTTGGTATCGATAGGGCCTTACACGTATTGATACTACATTTTGTTATTGGAATTCCAAAAGAACATGGGGTATCAATACGGCTCAAGCCTGTACCGATATACCCCTTAAGATTTTCCTGTTTTCATTCCCCATAACACAGGGTATCGATACGGCCTCCCTCGTATCGATACTAAAGCTCAAAAATTACTTCCAAGGCTCGAGAATTCGCTTCCCAATCCCCCAAATTGAAACCTTAACCCCTTAACTCAAATATATGTCATATGAAAGATTATTAGGATGGTTTACTACCATTTTTAAGGGTTTTAACACAAAATCTCAGTTTCACCATTAACATCCATATTCAAGCTCTTAGCACTCAAAAACTTAAACAATACAAAGCAATCACATTTATGAAAAGCATGAAGCACATTGGAATTAGAGATGTACAAACCTTGTTCAAAATCCCGGAAGCCACTTGCCCACAAGCTCTCCCTTACTTTTTCTCCTTCTCCTTGGTGTGGGATGGTTCTCCAACTTCTTTAACTAATTTGTTACACCCTTAGAAGATTAGATATAAGTTTTAGACGAATTTGAAACATGAAATCCGTCCTAGGGCAACCTTCATACAAAAACCCCTCTAAAACTCATATTCTCTACCCCTACCATTATAGGTTCATACCTCAAAATATAGAGTGTGATGTGGAGATTAACATATCTTAAACTCAAATCTCGAATGGCAAGATTAAAAGACAAAGTTGAGACATTTACCTTGAGTTCTCCTTAGAGCTCTAGCAAAAAAGAAAATGAGTTATTGAGAAAGAATGTGAGTTAAGGAATATGATGTATTATGGCCAACTTTTGGAAAGGGAGAGGACAAAGTTTAAAAGTGTTTAGCTCATAGATAGGAAAATCACACTCTAAGTCCCTCACCTTCCAAAGTTTCACAACGTGGCTTAATTCTAAAACCCAAAGGCCAGCACTCAATGCCCAAAAGGTTTGAAACCTACTCGAACTAAGGCTCTAAACTCGGGTTAACGCTAACTCATTGACTCAAAAAATTCGGGTTGTTATAGACCCACATCATCATTAAGCTTTGGATGAAGTTCACAAATGGTCATTATACTATTCCAAAAATTATGAAATGATCATTCAACTTTTAAATGTTATAAAATGATCATTCAACTTTTAAATGTTACAAAATAATCACTGAGTTGTTAAATGTCGTTGAGAGGGTAACATGGTAATTGGATTTTTTTTTGTATAATAGCACATTTAGCTCTTCATATTTATACATTCAATCAATTTAGACCAATCATCTTCACCATCATCTACAATAAACATGTATTGTTGTTTGTTTACTTGATCTAAAAAAAACATTTTCCTTTGCATATAATCAACCTTCTATAACTTTTCTTTGACATCTTATTAACAATGTTATTTTTTTTGTAAGTTATATATAAAATTTCCTAAACCTAAACCCTAAATTACCAATACTAAAAAAACTCTCAATCACAGTAAAATAGAATATATATATATATATTGAAAACATCATTAACTTTTTTCTTGTTTTATTTCAGTAATCAATCAAATCCTCAAAAACATATGATTTCATTAAATTGAACTTTAAACTTTCGATATGTCAAAAATTGGATATTCAACTAACTTCTATCCATCAGAAGCTCAATTAGTTCGAAAATAATAAATATTTTTATGCTTTTCAAATGCTTTGGAACCAACCCTTACGATTAGGTGGAAAACAATTTATTATAATAAAACAATAACAATTCAAATATTATTTTTATTTTATTTCATTTTTTAAAAACTTCAGTCTAAAAATTTCCAAGTCATTGAAGACTATGGAAGCAATCCTTACGATGATCAATGAATGGTTTCACATGGAAATAATTTGTCATTTGGATTCTTTTTCAAATTTCAATTTTTTTTTATTTTTTTAGAATTTTATGATTTAAAAAATATTCATAATTATAATTTTAAAATATTTTAAAATTTTAAAAAATAAATCATGTTCTTTTAAGATTTTTTAGATATTTCTACTATTCTACATAATTTCTTAATTTTTTTTAAATTTATCAATAAATAAATTAAAAAATATATAAATTAAAATTTAATTAAAATTGAGGGACCAAATGAAACATTACCTCAAGTCAATATGCCACGTTATAATTTCATTAAGAGATCACTGTTATCGGAATAAAAATGATTCACAATAGGATCATTATATTATATACTGGGTGGAAAGAAATTTCACGAGCAAATTATTTTAAGATTTAGGGGGTTAATCATATAATTGTTATTTTAAGATTTAAGAGTTTAGTCATATAATTTAGTGTTTATAGTTAGAATTTATAGTCTAAAACTTAAATTTTATATAAATAAAATAGATGAATAAAATTAAAAATTAAAAATTAAAAATAGAAGATTTTTAAGGGGAAAATAGACAGAAGTATTTAATCTTATCTATTAATTTCACTCATCCAATGACCATAGTGTAAGTAAATCCTAACCTCTGTATGTGTGTGTATATAATTATTATTTGATGCGCCACCAGCAGTTTACACCATAAATTCAATATCATAAAATCTAAACCATAAATCTAAATTCTAAACCTATATATATATAACTTAAAATGATAATTAATAATCATTAACCGATGCTATAAGCATAGGTTAAATTAGATTGTAAATTCATATTTTATGGACGACTGTTAAGGACTTTTAATAATTTACTCTAATTTTAAAGGAAATCGTCAAATTACTCGTAATATTAAAAAATTATTTGCACCTCATTTATACAAAGAAATCTACCAAATCATCTTTTAACAACAAATTCAAAGGCAAGCATATGAGGACCGCAGTTTCCACATCTGAGCCAAATCATAAACCAATGGCAACCAATTCTTTCTAGCAACAACCGAGTTTCTTCAGCTTCAGCCGCTATTGCCTGACTATAACAAAAGCTTCTTAGCAGATGCACCCAAGATTTAAGTTTAGGCAATTGCATGGAAGAGGGAAAAACAGTTGAACCCTAAGTTTTACTACAACAAGCAATCGATCTGCAAGGTTTATAGAGCAAGGGAACATGGTGTGGTTTGATTAAATGGGACACCAGCACCAGCAAACCTGCAAATCATTACATGAATGTCAAGTAAACATAGACACTATAGCTCATTAACATATATTCATAAAATTCTTTTAGAATAACTACACAAGACAAGGTCACACACAACATTGAGAATGACAAACCAAAACTTACTGAGTATCAGTATTCAGTATAGCCCTTTTCTTCTTCTTCCATCGCTTACTTGAGGAGTTTTCACCAACATATGAAGCCTCTCGGACAACAGCAGGCACAAAAGCAATTGGAAGATCAATGCATTCAGTACCTTGTCCTAACGTTGGAGTCTTGAATTCATGGATAGGATGTTCTGCCCCCGAGCTTGGGAGTAGAGATGCACTAGTCGGCACATAGTTAGTGATTGTAGTAGTTTCAACCTCTTTATTGTTATGGATTTCTCTGTTCGCTCCAGCAGATGTAGTGTCAAAACTAAAAATGTTTGGATCCTTAACTTTATTGGAGGCATTGAGAAGTTTAGCTTTGGCTCTGATGATCTCCGAAACAACTATCCCGTACCTTTCATCAGCTGCATTATTGGTCCAACAAAAAGATCAACACTCATCCAGCTAAGAGGATTAAAATCATGGGGTAATGTGTATTTTTTTTTCAAAAAGGAGAAGAAAGATACCAAGAAGTGATTGGATGACAGCACGTGCAGCTAATTGTTCTGCCTCTTTCTTATTTCTACCAGTTTCCCCTTTGTAAGTCTCACCATTGAAAACCAAAGTAGACACAAAAATGGGAGCCAATCCTTCTAACGGAACGGTAGTGTAAGTTGGCACTTCCAGATTTATCTTGGCCACAAACTCATTTAAGATAGACTTGCAAAAAACGGTATCCTAAAGTGCCAATTACAAGCAGCTTAGCAAACCCCAAAGCAAATATCAAACTTTTGTTTGATATGCAAGTATAATGTAACTATTCAAGGATACTTGGTTCCAGAAATCCTATTTTCATTTACACTTAAAATGTGAAAACCGAGAAAAAGGGAGATAAAAGTATTTGAAAATCAAGAAACAAAGGAATCTTAATGTATTTTAAAGCTTAGGAGTTCATTTATAATAATATTTCAATATCACAGAAAATATCAAAGCAAGGATTTCCAAACTCACTTATTAATCATTTATAATTAACAATTGAAATAGAAGACCACATGATATCAAAGTCAAAACACCTGTTCCAACTTTGTCCTCTTTTTAACATGGACCAAGATATGATACAAGGAAACCAAATATGTACCAATTTAACCAGCAAGTTTCAAGACAAACAAACAGTTATGAATAACCAATAAACATTTAAATAAAGAAAGATGTAATTGTAGAATGCAACAAACCATATGAATGAGAGGACAGCCTTCATCTTTTATTTTCTTTGATATGCACTCCATTGCATGCTTGGCAACATCCTGTTCAGCTGCTTTTATATTTGAAAATGTGCTCTCAGAAGTATATGTTACACCATTAACCACCACAGTGGACCTAAACTTTGGTGCATGCCCAAGTCCTTCATTAAAAGTTTGATACACTGGAAGCTGCATGGATGATCGTTGTGTAAATTATTGTAGTCGATTCTTATGCATAAAGGGTCCTGAAAGCCCTAAACAAAATCAAGCATGAATTAGTAAGGAATGCCGACTTTCAAATAAGTAAAAAGGGCAAAAGATAAAGAAAATACAATTTACAAGCGAGCAACATGAACTCAACCAAAAAATAATCATAGAGAAAAATTGTGCATGCACTAGTTCTGTCAACAGTGCTAGGCACACTCTCAGCGGTAAGATCTTTACGTGACTTAAAGGTGCAAGGTGCAACATGAAGGCATTCACTTGAGTAATGTAAGGCGCAATATATAAATAAAGATATGTGCAAATTTCATATGTAAAAAATTTTGTGTAACTAATAACTCGGAAAGTAAATTTTAATATAGTTCATTTTAGAAATTCAAGTTATTGCTTAAGTCGAATAATTTTAGTTTATGACAAATTAAAACAAAATAGGTGTTAAGAGTCGGCGTAGCTTAAATTTCCTACCCTTCCATATTAACTTGAAGCATTGTCATTGCAATAAAATTAAGGGATAGTTACATTGTATTTGCTTGGCATAGTCATCTATTTATTATTTCATTTACAATCCAGATCAAAGTGTCCAACAAATTTGAGCTTCTGCCTTTTCCAAATGTCTAATTACAGTTTTCAAACATGCAATTTTCAAACATGCAAGGTGGTCGATAGGGGTGTATACGATTCGGTTTTGGTTCGGTAAGCTATTTTAGTAACCATTGATTTTCGGTTCGGTTAACCTCGGTTTTCGATTTTTCCATATTAACGTTAGTTTTTGAAATTTTGTATTTTATTTTGACAAAATAGCTATATTTGAGGTCTTTTAAACATTAAAAAGTTAGAGTTTTAAAGTATTTTTCATAAATATTTATTAAAAACTTAATTTTTAAGTAAAAAATAATAATTAAAAATACATCCATAGTATTGTAAGTATAAAATACTTATTTTTACATTATAAAAATAATTATAAATTAAATAAAAAATCAAATTCGGTTCGATTCGGTTAACTACGGTTCGTAAACTTATGAACCATAAACCGTCCAAACGCTTCGGTTCAGATCGATTTTTAGTTTTGCGGTTAACCATAATCAGCCCTAGTGGTTGACTCAAACTGTTTCGTCTGCTTTTAAAAAAAAAAAAATATGCTTTAGAAGTGGGAGAAAAGAAAAAGAATAAAAAGATATTTGTTTGTACGATATAACCTAATCAAATAGGTGGCTGGGTTTATAATAATGAAAATTAAGAGTATATGTGGTATTTTGACCTTCAAATCAGTAAAAGAAAAAACAATGAAGGAAATTGCTAAGTTAACTGAAGCTAGCTTTTCTGACGCCAAGGACTAGAGTGAAAGGCACAACAAAGTGCAAAGGCGCTGGCCTTTTGAAGTAGCCTCGCCCGCGAGGCTCTGAAGCTTTTTTTTTTTTTTTTTTTCTTTCGCTGCTCCTAGGCATGCGCCCGGATATCACTGGCTTGCACAACATGGTATATCAAAGGTGCTTTGAAGAACTTTCACATGATAGTCAAGCTTTTAAGCATATGTTAAATAACAAAAAGTGTTTCATCTTCAAGCATAATAGACATATAAAACTATAATCTAACATGAGAAATGCCATAATATCACAGAATTCCAAAAGGACAGTTAGATGTAGCAAACAATAACCATTTCAATGTTTCGTACACAATAACTTAAAAGCCCATTTAGCTTAAAGCTAAGCTAATAAAGGGCAGAAGGTGCTTTTGGGTCATTTATGATGACAGGAAAGGTGGGTTGCTGCTGGAGCAATGTTTGGAAAATTCTGAAAACCAAAAGGGGAAAGAGACATGGAAAGTTATTTCAATTGTAAAAATGCTCAACTCTTTTATCTTTCTAAATATGCTTGTGCTACTGCAACATATGACTTCCATTCTAATTCTACCTTCAATTAAACTTTATATCCTCGGCCTTTTTGATCCTAGATCAAAATAATGCCACCTACTTTTACACCTTTCCCTTCCTAGCATTCCATAACAACGTCCAAATAAAGGAGGCTTATCAACTGTTCTACTCCATTTCCCATGGCTTGCTGGTAATGATATACTTTTTGGAGGCAACAAGACTAAATCATTCATTCTTTACCCCATAGTTGTATTGAATAGAATCGACTTTTTCCCCTTTTTGCAACTATAATTTTGAAAAGAAATGTTTATCTGTCCTTCAAAACGAAGTAAATGTCATTGCAAAAATCAGTAAATACAACCATCATCACTACAAATTTCATCTTTGGACCATAAACAGGCAATGGTTGGAATACCACAAAGAGAAAGCGTACAAGCAAACATTTTTTTGTAATTGGCACGTGATTTCTTAAACCACCCATAAAAGCCATATTCTAGCTATACTATATAGAATATCCAACAATAGTTTCCATGAAATGAATAATTGATTTGGATCCTAAAAACAGATGCCATCAATAAGCATGAATAACCAAATGACAAAAAAAGGGGCTCTGAAATCTTTAGCCAAAAATGACAGAAAGTTTATGTTTTAATTTTTAATGTGTAAATGGCACAGAGCACATTTGGCAAGGCAGCATTTTTATGCTTTCCCAAATAAGTAAAATATGTTCAAATTAAAATCAAGTTTGAAAGAGGATCTCCTCTAGTTTTTCTATAACATTCAAAACTTGAAATATTCCAACATTTTTATAACTCGAACTGATCAAGCCTGCATGTCTAAGTAATTCACCAAAAAATTCCAACTAACAAAAGGCAACTGTGAAATGTAAAACCAAAATGTCAAAATCCTTTCCCTTTTTTATTTTATTTCTGTATTTTCTATCTTCGGGTGTCTACAGATCTTCAAATTTTAAAACCCTAGAAAACTTCAACCCCGCAAAGCAAACAAATACACGAGATACCATTTACATCTAAAGAGAACCCAAAACTCTTTTTGTAGGTATGAAGAAAAAAAAATCGACTTTCTGCAACCAGAAAAACAAATGAAATGTAATACTTACTAGGAGGAGATGGTGGACGAGACAAAATGAAAGCTGAAGAGGCCGCCTGAGAAGAAGCAGGAGGAACCACCGGTGCTGAAGGCTGATCGGCGAGTACGGGTTGAGGATATTGTGCATAGGGATTCTCCATTTTTGGAGTGGACAAATCTTTTCACTTGAGCCGTAGCCAAACTGGGAAGTTAAAATGGCTCAACCGGTTCTTCAGCCTAGTTGGAGACAGAGCCACCGGGCCAATCAGGATATTAATGGAATTTACTTCCCCAACGTAAAGGTAACATTAGGGGCGATTCTAACATGATGCATGCTAAAATGAGGCGATATATAAATGCTTACAAAATTATTAAGAATTTGTGTAGTGTTGATAAAGATTTGTGTAAGTATGTAAATTTTTACAAAATTCGGTAAATACTTGTGTATATACCGAAATAAAAATAGTGTAAAAGCTAAAGTGGTTAACCGATAGCCTTAAAAATAGCATAAGAAACTGTGTACTTATATTTTTTTATATTTTCTGTAACAAATTATGTATATCCTGTAATATTTTATGTAACTACGCAAATTTTTATTATTTTTGTAAGAAAAACGGTTATCTTGTAACCAATTGTGTGGCTACACAAATGCTTACCATAAGTTAAGATAGTTTTGGATTGGGTGAACTCGGGTAAGGATTTCTTGTAATAGATTATGTATACCATGTAACAGTTTATGTAGCTACGCAAATTATTATTATTTTTTGTAAGAAAAAAGGTTATCTTGTAGCCCTTTGTGTGGCTACACAAATGCTTACCATAAGTTGATCTCGTTTTGGATTGGGTGATCTTGAATAAGAATTTGTGTACTTACACCTTTCTTTACGTTTTCTGTAATCAAGTACGTATATTGTTTAATATTTTATGTAGCTACTCAAATTCTCATAATTTTTGTAAGAAAAATGTTATCTTGTAGCCCTTTGTGTGGCTACACAAATGCTTACCATAAGTTGAGCTCGTTTTGAATTGGGTGATCTCAGGTAAGAATTTGTGTAGTTACACTTTTTCTTACATTTTCTGTAACAAATTATGTATATCCTGTAATATTTTATGTAGCTACGCAAATTATCATTATTTTTGTAAGAAAAACAGTTATCTTGTAACCAATTGTGTGGCTACACAAATGCTTACCATAAGTTGAGGTAGTTTTGGATTGGGTGATCTCGGATAAGGAAAAGTGTAGTTACATTTTACCTTGCATTTCCTGTAACAGATTATGTATATTCTGTAATAATTTATGTAGCTCCTCAAATTCTCATTATTTTTATAAGAAAAAGGTTATCTTGTAGTCCTTTTTGCGGCTACACAAATGCTTATCATAAGTTGAGCTCATTTTGAATTGGGTGATCTCGAGTAAGAATTTGTGTACTTACACCTTTCCTTACGTTTTCTGTAACCAATTATGTATATCCTTTAATATTTTATGTAGCTACTCAAATTCTTATAATTTTTGTAAGAAAAACGATTATCTTGTAGCCTCTTGTGTGGCTACACAAATACTTACCATAAGTTATGCTCGTTTTGGATTGAGTGATCTCGGGTAAAAATTTCTGTAGTTATACTTTTCCTTATATTTTATGTGAAAAATTATGTATATTCTATAATAATTTATGTAGCTCCTTAAATTCTCATTATTTTTGTAATAAAAAATGTTATCTTGTAGCCCTTTGTGTGGCTACACAAGTGCTTACCATAAGTTGAGCTCGTTTTAGATTGAGTGATCTCGGGTAAGAGTTTGTGTACTTACACTTTTCCTTTCATTGTTTGTAACAAATTATGTATTTTTTGTAATAATTTATGTAGCAATGTTGATGCTTATGAGCTTTGTAAGTGTTAATGTTTATCGGGTTAGCATTTATGTATATATCGTTTTCTTACATTGTAAGACTTTGTGTATATACCGTTTTTGCTGCGTATTTGCAAGGAGCCATCGGAGTAGGACTTCAATACATCAATATGTGAAGAGTAAAATACTAGATTTGTAGGGGCAATGTATTCATAGGACCATTATGTTTTGTATCTGTAACTCCTATTGATTTATTTTTCATATCAAATGTTTTAAATTATTATGTTTTAAACTGGAGCTCCCAAGTAACGTTTGAATATCGTACAACTCCTTTTAAATTATTATGGATTATGAAACTTGGATTTGGCTAAACTCGCTCGCAGATTTTTATAAATGGGTTTGGGCTTGAGGCCCAATGTGACACCGAGTTTAGGGTGTTACAATTTTCTTTACAGTTACAGTAAATATTTATGTAATCGCCGCGTAAGAATTTATGTACAAACCTGCTACCTGTAGAATCGGTCCCTAAAATTACCGCCTCATTTTAGTCTTAAATTTACCGCCTCACCGCAGAGCCTCCGAACATTGGGACGGTTTGGTCATTTGCTTTAAATTTCAATCTAAATTTGAGTTATTTGACTTTTACATTTTATTGTATTTATTATTTAGGAAAATACTTTGATACATAATTTTGTTAAAGTTTACACAAGCTTTTTAATTTTAGGATTTTAGGTCAAGGTTTAGGGGTTTAGTGTGTATGGTGTAAAATTTAAGGTTTATGATTAGAATTTAGAGTTTAGGGTTTAGGATTTAAGGTTTAGGTTTTAGGGTGCTAGGGGATTTAGGTTTTAAATTTTAAAGAAGGTTGTATAAATTTTTCTACACAGTTTGTCTATCAAAATATAACTCTATTACTTAGGATAAGTATTTAAATGACAATCTAACTATAAGTGGTTTCGATATGACCATTATATTTTTAATTTTGTTATTTTTGACCAGATAATTATTTAAGTGAAATCAATTAAGTCACATGTCGTTAAAACCTAAAGGAGGGTGACGTGACAGATAATAGAAATTTGTATAATCATACATTTGATCCTTGTTACTTACATATTTTATCATTTAGTCTTAATTTTAATTTAATTTAATTTTTTAAAATTGAATAAATTTATTTTTAACCAACCAGATGGTGACACAACTGATTAATCGAAGATAAATGAAAGAAAGTTTGTGTTTGCAGGATGAGATCTTGAAAACTAAAAAGGAGAAAGCTAAGTGAATCTCCACTTAAAAATTGTATGTTTTTTTTATAAAAAAATTACAATAATATAAACGAAAATTTATTTGGTAAAAACACGACATGAAAAAATTTGATGAAGTGGGTGATTTTTGTTAGTTTAGACCATAAATTACGTGATGCTGATGGTCTATGATATTGTTTCTCTAATTTCATAACCTATATCTTAAATGGTAAGAAGGACCTATGGTATAATTTCTCATCTATCTTAATGATATTTATGGTAGAAATTAACGATAAGATGAGGTTTTTGTTGGGAAATTGTTGGGTATGGATATTTTATATTAGGATTGCCCTGTTTAGTTTCAACTAGGGGTGTTCACGGGCGGTTAACCATATCAAAACGGCGTATCGATACGGTTATCTGAATGATAATTTTAATATTTTGTGAATCGTTATCGTCATGTTTAAATCAATTATCGCTTAAATCGTTAATTGGCTTTTTCGGTACGGTTACTAGATTAACCATAAACCATTTATATTTAGTATTATAAATAAGTAATATATATTTATTACTACTTGATAAATTCACATTTTCATTTTTCAGCAAATATATAAAACCTGCACCAACGGTCCAACACCAAACTGTATTTTCAGCAAATACATAAGCCATGCACTAACAGTCCAAACTATATTATTGTAGCGATGTTTTTTTCGCTAAAAAGGGTGTTTTTTATTTGTTTCGAAAATATTTTGTCCGCGTGGGATTTTAAAAGAAACCTGTGTTTTATTTAAAAATGGAGTCACCATCGGCCACTTAGGTAGGCTCCACCGTAAAAAACCAGAGATTTAAAATTGATGGGTTCGGGAGTCGATTACGGATGGGGAAGGATTAGCACCCCCACACCGCCCAAAATTGGTACTTTAATAATTACCACTTTATTAATATTAAACTTTCCAGATTAAAGTGACGATTAAATTAAAATTTGGTTATATGTGCGAGTAAATTTTAAAGGCCCCTTTATCCGAGAGTAAACGCCCAACCACTATCACTACGCCTGATACTGGCCTCGTTTACGCTCGAATAAAAGGACACCGCATTGATAAAATATATATATCCATTATGCAAACTTAAAAAACATGTCAAATATAAATAAATACATTGCGATAAAATATAAATAAATGCTAACATAATAAAACATTAATTTAAGCAGGGTTGAGACTCGCCAAACGGCGGCGTTTTGCTTTGGCCCGTTTAAAACACAAACAGGGTTTTATTCTTCCTTTCGAAATGTAAAAAAAAAACCTAAACCTAATAAAACTCTCAACTCTCCTCTACTCTCACCACTTGAACCAGAGCGGCAGACACTCTTGCCGACGTCGCCATTCCTCGGTAAATGGCCTTTACAAGCACACCACAACAAATGAGCTCTGTGGTAGGTAAACTCTTGAGCCTCTTCTTTTTATTTTGGTAAAAAATGAAAACCTTTTGATTTTGGATTCGAAATAAAAAAGTGAGGTTTCGATTTAAGACTTAACACACACAAGAAAATTTTTGCTTGATTCCAAAATAAAGAAAGTAAAGACGTTCTGAAATTTTTATTTCATTCTACCTTTTTTTTACAATCGGATTATCCCCTCTAAAGATCTCTATTTCTCTCTGATTTCGAACTCTAGCCCCCCCCCCTTTTTTACCTTAGATTTGGTTTTTTATATACCGAAATTTTACACACAAAACAAATAATTAATCTATGTTGATTGCAGATTTGGGGGACCGACTTTGTGGGTATGGGTTCCGCAGGGGTATGGGCTAGTTTAGGGTTAGGTTTGATTTATGTTATTTTTTTGTGGTTTTGAATTCAAATTCGAGGTTTATTTTGGTTGTCGGCGAAGTTATGGCCGGAGTGTGACGGCGGCAACTAGTGGAGGTGACGGCGGCGGCAGTTAATGGCAGAGGGGGTGGCTGCTAGGGTTTATTTTTAGGTTAGGGTTGTTTTGGTTTCCGGGTCGGTCGGGTTTAGTTTGGATCCGGGTCGATTTGGGTTTAGTTTAGGGTTTGGTTAAAACGGGTTATTACAATTATACTAGTTATACCATGAATTAGAAAAGGTTAAACTTTAAAGTAGTTCTACCATAAATTATAAAAGGTTGAAACAACAGCTTCAACGATATGAGCTTCGTTCTTCGCTCTTCATAATTATAAAGAGATTCATCGATCACAATTGTAGGTTGATCCAATGTCAAATCCTTCATTTATGCATAATTAAAATTTTCATAACTATTAGTGTTTTTGTACATGAAAATAAAATAAAAATATAAAAATAACAATTTAAAGGTTTAAATATTAACACGACAAGAAATAAAATATAAAAAAATAAGTAAAGATTCACAACAAGAAACTAAGAAGGAATTCACAGCAAGAATACATGAGTTGGATTATATATTTCAATGCAAGAAACTCATCCTTAATCAACATTTAAAACCCAAAAACATCATACACTACAATCCCATAAAAAGAGAAACCCATAAAAATAGAATTTAATTTTTTAATATAGAGAGAAGATAACAATTTTTAGAGAGAATAAACTGAGGCTTACCTTAACTAAGAGTCTAAGGTGTTGCAACTATAGGAGAGAGTGAGACCGAGAGAGAGTTGAGTCGGGAGAGACTAAATGAGGGTGAGGGAGAGTCGAGAGATTGGGTGAGTTACTGAACCTAGAAATAAATTAGATTTTCCCCCTTTTTTAGGCTAAAAAAATAACCACCAGTAAAAAAAAGTAATCCTGGTAAGTAACTAAATAAATAATTAAATATGACCAAAACACAATTAATTGCACAAATATAATAAAATATTAGTAAAAATTAATAAATTAAGTATAATTATAAACTTAATTTTAAATTTCTTATCGCTTTTTTTAGTTATGATTGGAGTAATTCAATGATCTGCGCTCTTCCAGTGAGCACTCCAAGATTTCGCCGTAATGATAGATTTGAAGAACACTGATGAAGATTTTATGAGAAGATTTAAATTTGTTATTCATGTTTGCATACTCTTTGCTTTTCCACGTTTATTTTCATATTTTAGGGTATACTTATCTCTGTATTTCTTCTCATTATTTTAATGAAATCTAGTGTTTGATTCAAAAAAAGTTTCAAGTCAGCTTTCATATATATATATGTGTAATTGTTTATTTGATTTGATATTTTCTTTAATTTATGGTATTACTTAAATATTCAAGTAAAAAATTTATATACTCAATTAAAGTAAATGCCCAACAAATAAAATATACTCGAATTAATTTTAAAAAATAAATTGATAAATATGATAAAATTAATAAAGAATACTTTATAAAGTATTGAAAATTAAATTAAAAATAGCATAATTATTTAAAAATAAAAAATCGAGTTTAGATTAATCATTGACAAAATTGACAAATTTAAACAAAATTTGAGGTGTACATTTCAAAGTGAACTGAAAAAAAAAACATAAAACGTGTTAATGTCATTGGTTATTATTTGATCAATGAAATGTAAAAAATATTTTTCCACCTAATCAAATTATATAATAATTGATAAAAAAATAATAAAATGATAATCCTTAGTCTACTGGTGTTGTAATTTTCTTATCCCATTTGTAAATGTAAATTTAGAAAGTTTGCTTAACAGGCTAAAATGCTAAACGGTTTCTGCAGAAAAACAATTTATGGCTGTGATCTGTAACTTTCACCTAGGAATTAAGACGGCTACGTAAATGTTGTCTTTTTTTTTTTTTTTAACCATTGCTTTCCGACTCACTTACCAATTAATTCAGATCAAAATTTGTGGAGGCCTATTATAAGGGATGACCCTTTCAACTTAGTTTTCTTCATTCACAACGTCGAGATTTGAACTTATGACCTTGCTTAAGGAACCTAATATCTCATCTCACTAGACCAATAGGTTGTTTGTCCTTTAAAATTACATAATAATTATCTAATTTTAGAGAAAATGATTAAAATTCTTGTTTTTGATTTTTTTTTTACACTTTTCTATATATGTGAACTATATAAAACAGAACATCCAACTTGAAGATGGAAAGTGAAGATTATAAGAACTTTATCGTTAATCAAGATATTGCTTCGAAATGCTCATGATTTGTTCTTACTTTTCTTTTGGGGGTATATTTAAGCAAAACCAATAGTAATATGAAGGGTCCAAATTTTAGATTTTGATTCTCAATTAAGAAAATCACGTTAATTAATCAAATCCAGATTAACTAACATATAATTATGAAATTTTCGTCTCTTCATGCATCGAATTAAAAAATATATTTCAGCCTATAACTCATATAAAATTATTTTTTTAATTTGGTTTAGGGTTTGGGACATAATTAGAATTAATTATTTTACATTTTGTAAAGTGAAGAAACATTTGGACACCACCACCTGCATATTGTCTTATTTCCATCCGTTTGTGGTGGGAAGCAAGAATCCTATGCTTCACTAAGCTCCTCCAAATCCTCCCATCCTGAAAATCTGTCCCTTCCTTCGAATCTTTTCTTAGGAATCTATAATGATTAAATAATATATAGCAAGTCAAAATAGAATTTTTTTCCCTCTGTTTATTTTTAAGAAATTACTATCAAGATATTTACATGTGTGATTGGTCATGTTTACCATGGGAGGGGCATGGTCCCCGAATTTTAAAATTCAATTTATTTTAATTTTTTAAAAGTTTTGAAACAATATAAATTAAGTTTTATCCTCTAAATTTTAAGAAATATGAATTATATGTAATATGTCAAACATTCAACCGCAATTATTTAAATTTTGTCTATCGAACCACTTAATTATTTAAATTATATCAATAAAGTCACGAACCTAAACAAATGATACTTGTTTAAATTTCCTTTTAAAAATAGAAATATAATAGAGGGCAGCTTTTTATTAGGGGTGAGAAAGTGATTATTATTACATATTGGTACTAAAATCATAGCAAAACCATTAAAACAAAAAATATATATCGGTAATAAAACTCGGCATCGGAATTTATTTTACGTAGTGCATACATTAATACTCGAAAAGAAAATTATATGAAGTGGTTACATCACTGAGCATGCATGAACATTATCATCGCTGAACAACGATGCGAAATACTCTTCTGGTACACTGTTGGAGGAAGCTTGTACCACATTTATATAGTCAAAACGGAAGGTGCTCTTTTTTTGTCATAGGCATATATTAAGCATGAGGATAATGAATGACAAGGTGTTGAGGATATACATAATAAATATCGCATTCTTCCCGGTGCTCTTCACTTTTTTTAACACCTTGTCTGGGTCAACATTGCCCGTCACGGTCACTAAGTTTTGTTTCCGATTCACTTCGACACTTTTTATACCTATTTAGGGTCATGGGATATAAGGAAGAAAGTTGGTGAAAAAGATGAAAGTTTTTACTTTTTCCCTCTCATTTCATATTACAAAGGTTGAAGAGAAAAGTTATATATGTCACCTCAAAGCCTCTTTTTCTTTGAATTAGACAAGCTATCATACATTTCCAAAGTAAACGTTGATATTCGAATTCATATAAGATCAAACAACATGAGCATCCTTGACCGTTCAGTTAATTTATGGATGTATGTTGTCTGAGAGAAAATATATTAATGAAAATATATATATGTAGAGAGAGAGAGAGATTGGCATTAACAAACCTTCTATTAAGTTAATAGCATTTCTCACTCTTCTTTCACAGCCATCACAGTCCATTTTAACCTTGATTTCAACTGTCTGAGTGGTAAAAACACATTCACATCTTTCATTGTTCATTGCAAAAACATATAAAGCAAAGAAGGGAATAGAGAGAGGGAAAGAAGGTGTAATGGATTATGTGTACCTGCATTTGCGTTTGCTCCTTGTGCCGGAGACAGTGCAAAAGTTTGCAATATAATCAAGAGCCCCCTTTTTTTTTTTGCTAATTTTTCTTTAGCAGAAAGCTTAGGGCAGACCAAAACACAACATAATACAAAATAGAGAGAGAAGAAATGGAATGCTATAATTGGTTTACATAAGACTTTGGAATTTATACAGGCTCAGAATTGTTTTTTTTTTAATTATATTTAGAAAATATCCTTTTGTTAATTGTTAATAATAAGGAACTACTTTTCTCTCTAAAAAACAAAAGAATTGTATGCACCTTGAAAAGGTAGGGTCTAAAAAATAAAAGGTATTTAGAAATAAATAATTGCAAAATGCATTACCACAACTATGCTTATGTGCCTAAAGTTCATAGCGGTGGGCTACACTGCTTAATTGTTGATTTGAGAGGCCGGAGGGGTAAAATTATTGTAAAGTATTTGTATCTTCACTTTGAATTTGTTCAATGACTTGTGCTTTTGCTTTCACTAATTTATTCATTACTAAAATACTCACATCAAGGGTCTTTCATTACTTGATCCTCTCCATATTCCTTTTTCAAAATTCGCAACCATTTCTTTTTGGTATTTATTCCCCGCCCTCAATCATTGTTGGGTGAATAATAATAATAATAATAATAATAATAATAATAATAATAATTGGATACACAAGCTGTGTAAAATAAATCTGCACAATTTTTCATGTTTAAGCTATAAAATCTAAAACCTAGCCCTGACACCCTAAAATCTAAACCTTAAACTGTAAATTATAACCATAAAACTTAAATTCTACACCCTACACACTAAACCCCTAAACCCTAACCTAAAGCAAAGTTTACACAAGTATTTTCCTAATAATAATATTAATAATAGTAGAGTCTTTACTTGCAATGCTTAGGCTAAAAAGATGCTCTCATTTAGGCTTTAGGGCCTTGAAACAAACCTTGGCCGGAATTCGAACGTGGGCCTTTTGACCAATAGTACTTAAATCTAACTTTAGAACTGGGTCTTGCAATTCTTGATAAATAAATTTGGCTCAAAATCAGACAATGGATGTTTAAATATCCATCATATTAATTGGATTAAATGAACTTAAGCTCACCTAATTTACTCAAATTTGACATGAAGAAAATTATTAAAATTTCATAGTATTTTAGACATTTTTTTTTTATCTTCCTGATTTTTCTATGTTTTACCTTGATTAATTTGGACTGACCCACGTCGTACACCTGGTTTAGTGGGTGAGAGTCTTTCAGCAAAAATTTTCTTCATACACAAGACCTTCAAATTCAAAACATGTTTAAACGATATCAAATTACTTACCACTAGGACTACTTAAACCAACCCTTTGATATTATTCTACATATTAATATAAGCATTATATATAATCATCTCTAGTAGTTCTTTAAATCCAACATGGTCCTTCATCGGTTCTCAAAAATTAAATTATATCAATCTCAAAAGATTAATTCTTCTATAAATTAAAAATACAAAAAAATCATAATTAACTATATACATTTAAAAATAAAACATATTAATCATTAAACAAAACAAATCATTTTGTTGAGTTGATTGAAATTGTCATTGTTACATGATCTTCTTGGCTTAATAGAGAATTTAAAATTTACGTAAATGATCTTTTCTTACCTTAATAGAAAATTTGAAAATTTTTTTTTTAAATTCACCCATTAAGAACAAATTCTCTTTTCTCTTAGGTAAAAATTATTTAAAAAATTAAAATTAAAATTTACAATGTAAAAGAGAAAAACATAAACGAGTTTGGGGTTTTTTTCCCGACTTCTAAACTGGAGAATTAAACAAGCAAATGAATAAAATATTTGAAAGCATAAAATCATTTTAGGGAGAAGGGAGATTTAAGGGAAATTAAACAAATCTAAAGTATCGGGATCCCCATCAAATATTAAAAAATCATAAAATCAGATACCAAATAAAAAAATCATAATTTTAAGATTATAATTAGAAAAATATCACTAAAATATGTGTCCGAATTTAAAATTTTATGTATGTAAAAAGTATTCGTTAAAAGATTAATCTATTAAAATCAAATATATAACACGAGTCAGTCTGAATTAATCAATGCTAAATTTTAAAGAAGCGAAAATACAACTATAAAAACATCATAGAAACATATATTAAAAAATTTAATTTAGGAAAATTAGAAAACACTAAATTTGTTGTCTTTTTCTTTTTAAAAATTTATGTTTTGCCTCCTGAAGGATAAAGGTGTTGTAGTGCATTCCAGCTCAAACAATGAAACAATCATGTAACTTAGCTTTGACCAGTATAATTTATCCTATTTCTAATTAATTCAGAAATTATTTTTATTATTTGCGTTGTGACTGGAATGATTAAAAAATAATTAAACATTCACTAATTAAATAACGTATTCCATTTAATGATGATTTTATAAATGATAATTGGCTGTCAATGTCTTGTTGAGGGCATTATTATTTTAGTTTGTGGAATGAATCCACAACGTAAGATGAAGATAATACAAATGGCTCAGGATGCAACGATATTCAATTATTTTTTATATAATTATTAATATCTAATTTATTAATTAATTAATCTAAATTAAATATTATAAAAATTATTATAAAACCAATCTTCAATTAATTAATTAATTAAACCACCTTAACCACACTTTGCATTAATGAAAACTATAAGCTTAATTATCATGAATAGTTTCAATCAAGGTTGTCCCTTTAGGCATGGGTAAAAAAATACTTGCATAGGGTCCAGTTTTGTTTTAATATTTAGTATTAAAGTCTAATTTTTCTAATACTTATTATTAAGAATTTGTTCTTAAATTTTATTTTTAAAATATTTATTATTAGGGGTGTAATTTTTCAATACTTGTTATTAGGGTATAATTTTTTAACATTTGTTATTAGTGGTTCAATTTTCTCAATATTTGTTATTAGGTGTATACTCTTAAAATTTATTTTTTCAATATTTGTTATCAGAGGTCTAATTTTTTTCAACACTTGTTATTATGGCCCCAATTTTTTTAATACTTATTATTAATGGCTTAATTTTTCCTAATATTTGTTTTTAGTGGTCCATTTTTTTAACACTTATTATTAGGTGCTTATTTTTTTAATATCTGTTATTAGATATATACTTGTTATTAAGTATTTAATTTTAAAATTTGTTTTTATATCACCAAAATCTCAAGAACGAACTTTAGTTCAATTTATATCGATTCAATAAGAAAAAAGGTAATGATTTCGTGTTTTATCTATATGCTATTTTGTGTATTTTTTTACGAACGAATAATAATGATGTATTTTTTTTTACATAATGATATAAATTTTAAATAAGAGTTGAGTAAAAAGGAATTAGAGGAGGAAGCTGCATGAAAATGGGACACCAAAAATCCTTTGAGGCAGAGGTGGGAACGGAACATATGATTAGAGGGGAGAACGTGACAATGGGCCACCGCCACTGTGTTCCATCTTCGGAAATATTCACTATGGTTGACTATTCAATCAAGTCAAACCTAGGCTTCACATGATTTTTCCAAATGTATTAAGTCAACCATTTACCTTTCGGAGGAGAAAACTTGTTCTTTTTTTAATTACAAAACTATTCCATATTTAATTCAATGTTGGAGTATGATTTACCAAGTTCATCTCAAGTCAATACTTCGTTATTTAACTTATGATGCAACTTTTCAATACATTAGATAAATGAAATATTATTACTCAAATTTATGAATCTTTTAGGAATAAGCTTAACTTTTATTAATAAATAATATTTAAAAATTAATGTTGAGATTCAACGCAACTCAAAATATTATTTTATTAACATTTCTTAAGAAATATACAAAATTGGTACTAACTGATTTTCCGTATTATATTTGAGATTAGGTGAGTGAATTTTTTTTAGGTATTTTCAAAATTTAATTTTAAAATAAGGTTACTTGTATATTTATTCCTAAAAATATTTATCCAAATAACTATTAAAAAGTCAACTTAATCCTTCACCATTTGTACTAATTTTCTTTCTCATTTTTTGCTTTTGCAATATTCATTTTTTTATGATCTCCTTTATATGTACACGTTGCAAGATAATAAATAAACCCTCATTTGCTTGTTTTAATTCATTCATTGCATGATTGATTTTTTTAAAATCAACTTAAAAAAACCAACTTAAGGTTGTGGAAAATGCTGTAAATGATAATATTAGTATCAAAATGATACAATATATGTTTGGCATAGAAAAAATATAATCACAATACCCTGAGAACCAAAATACTTTTGTCCTATAAGATATTTTTAATTTTACTGCAACTAAAGCTGGTTAATAATTTTCTTTTAATAATCCTAATATTTTGAATTAATCGCCATCCAAAATCATTAATATTAAATTTGATGAAAAACCAGATTATTATATTTTAAATTCAATATACATTTTTCAAAAATAAAATGAATATGAGTGATAGTCAAATATAGACTTAGAAAAAACATTATTTATATTAATTCATATTTATATCCAATAAATTTGTAAACAAAATAACTCATTTTTTGTAGTTTGTTAAATATATTATCTTTTACATGTGTTTCCACAATCTTAATTTGTCTTCTTAATTAATAAATTCAACAAGGGTTGAAGAAGAAAAGGGTAAGAAGTTTAGAAAATGGTGATTTTGCAAAATCTTTCATTAGGAAAATAATTTATATTTATTTTTTATAATAAGAATAAAATATAAAAGATATTTAAAAAATATAATGAATGGGACAAAAAATTGAAAGAGATGAGAATGTATAAACTATCTATTTATTTATATGTATTCTTTGAATAAAAAAGTATAAAATATATTTTGAAAAAATTGAAAGAGAAATTTGAAAGAAATAAGATGCATAGTTGACTTTTTAATGCTTATTTGAATAAAAAAATCTTATTTTTAGAAATAAGTATAAAAAACTTTTGTTTGAAAATTAAGGTTTTAAAATATTTTTGTATGGAAAAAGAACTCTTAGTTAAGACAATACATTAAAAACAAAAATATAATTGTGCATATATTTTTTTAATTCAATAAGAATGATTTATTAAATGATTTTTAAAAATGAAAATACTAAGTAAATAATCTTTTACAGAATGCTCCATCATTAAAATGATTCTATTCATATAAAAATATAATTAATATATATTTTTTATATAAACTCGCACACTTGTAAATCATATCATATCGTGGATTTAATAACTCGAATCCTTAGTTTAAATTGAGAGTGAACACATATTCACTATTAGGTTAAACAACAAATTTCGATATATTACTTTTTAAATAAAATAAAAATAATGTATTCAATGAGATTCATTAATTAACGCGTGGTCAATAATACTCATATTATTTTAATTTATATGGATCAAATGATAATATTTATCTTCAGATATGGTACATCTTTATTAAAAAATAATGTATTCGATATACATTTAAGTTGATTCGCGTGGATAAACAATTATTGTCTACCATTTTCAGAAATTTTTATATTCAATTAATAACTTCAATAAATCTATAAATACTAAGTACATATTATATATATTATTTCATGTACTGGCGGTGAAAAATATATTTCACAATCATGTTTAATTTCATTCTAAAAATTTAAATTTAAATCTCTAATTTTAAAATCATAATCCTTAAATTCTAAACTCTTAAACTCTAACATTGAATACCTAAGAAAAACAAAAATTTTATCGTTTTGCATAAAAAAAAATTAAAAAGCACATCATCATTTCTCATTAAACTTTTGGCGAAAATAATTTAAAATAAAACGTTTATAAACCACACTTTGACTCTCGTAAAGACTTGATATAAGATTTTTTGCAAATAATATAAATAATATTGCGAGCGAAAACTTAATTTCATTTATCTCTTGATATAATTTTATAATATTTATAATATCTTTTTATAAATATATTAACTTTATAAATAAATATTATTAATAATTTATATTATAAAACTAAAATATTATTTTTAAGAGTTACAATTTAAGGATATGATTTAATTGGGTTTAAGGTAACTAATGCACAAGTTTAATTTAGTATTTAAAAATTATAGTTAAGGCTTAAAATTTAATTTTTAATGTTGGACATAAATCACTAAAAAGACCAAAAAAATTTATTCATCTAATTACTTTCAACAATTAATTTAAATTTCAAATACGTTATTTCCATTCCTAAATTAATTAATTAATTTATTTACCCCTAAAAATAAATTAATTTTTTACCATTAAATTAATGTATTTATTTGATAAATTAAAATTATAAATAAAATTTTAGAGGCCTTAGACTAATTGGGGGTTTTTGACTTGAAATATAGTTATATATATATTTAGGGTTTGATCCTTTTTGGGATAAGTTTAGCTCTCAATCTATATTTTTTATAAAAAAATCTCGTTTTTTTTACTAGAATAATAGTTGAATCGTTAGAAATTTAATGATGGTGACATGGCATATACATGTGACAATTATTTTAAATGACATGACATTTAACCTATCACATACTTAAATGTAGAATATAATTTTATTTTAATATAAAATATAAAACAATTAAAATTCAAATAAAATATGAAACGAATTAAATTTAAAACTAAAAGGCTGCCTGGAAAATTCTCAACCATTTTGAATGTAGAAAGAACATCAATTTTACATTGCTCAAAGGAAAATTCTCAACCATCGTAAATTATAATATTTAGGGTTTCGAAACCTTAAACAAATTTACTGATGGGTATCTTATTTTATTATTATTACGGGCATTTTTTAGATTTAATCAAAACTCAAACTCCCCGATTGATTATTTTTAAAATTCAAGTTAAATTCTTAAATTGTAAATCAAAATTCTAAACCTTCAATTTATATTAAACTCTAAAATACCTAAATCTTAAACTAAGATAATAAAAACCCATTTGATTAATATTAAAATCTCTTATCTTTGATTCATTATTTTAAGTACAAATGTTAAAGTTTAATAACATCGTCAATTTACCCAACAATTTTTTCTCTATCCGTCGATTTTCTATATTGAAATTTTTAAAAACAATAATTTTATAAATAGTAATATATATATAAAAATTATATTTATTTCTTGAAAAATAATAAACAAGTTTGAAAAGAATTGATTTTTGTGAATTTTCCGACCGTGTTCATACTTCTTTAGGCAGGAGGATTTTGATTTTGTAGATAGTTGGAGTTGAGAATTTTTCAGGCAGGTTTTAGTTTTAAATTTAATTTTAAAAAATATTCAAAAAAATTAAAGTTTTAATTATTTTATATTATAATCTTAAATTATATTCTTAAATTAAGTCTTTGATAGGTTAAACCACTTATAATTTAAAATTTTTTATCACCAATATATATATATACACACATCATTATTAAGTTTTTTCTTAGCAAGTTCATTCTAAGGAAAAAAGAGATTTTGAAGTTCTAAAAATATAAGATTTGAGGTACAAGTTTTAAAATGATAAAAAATAAAACTAATAATTTTTTTAGATTATATTAACTGATTTAGAAGTTTACCCATTTCCAATATATAAATTATAATGTTTAAACTATCTATAGCTTTCTGAATCCTTAAATTAGAGACAAAAATGTTTAAATGCATTTGAATCTAAAATTTCTTAAATTTTGAAGTAAATAAATAACAATGGTATCAATTGAATTAATGTTTAAATAATAAATCTTATTTATTTTTATATAATTAAATTATGATGTAATAATCCTCTTTGTCACATATTTAATTTAACCATCTTTCTTTGACTAAAACAAGTTTAATCCCATCATGAAATCTGAAATTTCCAACAACGGGTCCACATGCATTTAACAGATATGGTTTGAGTTCACATTAAAAATAAAATAAAATAAAAAGCATAGAGAACAATTTGAATGGCTTGGAAATGTGTGGGTTTCATTTGATGATGTGCTGGCGCGGCTATCTTTCTCCTAACGCGGGGGCGCATAGTAATATATTGTCAAAACCCTTTGATCTCAAACAAACAACTCCTCCTTCGGATCTTTTCTTCAAATAAACAATTAATATTATAATTACACGTATTTGGCTTTAATTATTTGACCATCCCACCTTATAAATCCACCACAAATCCCATCGCCCTTCTCATATCTCTCCCTTGATATAAACAAAAATTCTCATTATTCTTCTCTTCCGAACAAATTTGGAGCCCTACATCTCAAAGAAGGTTGATTAGCGCAGAAAAAAAAAAGACGAATTATATTTTGTCTTGAAATTCGATATGGGGAACTACGTTTCTTGCACTCTATCAACCCCATTAGGCAAATCATCGAAATCAATAAAAGTGATCCTCCCGACCGGTGAAATCAGGCAATTCAATGCACCCATCAAAGCCGCTGAGCTCATGCTTGAAACACCCAACTTCTTCCTTGTCAACGCTCAATCTCTGAAGCTCGGCCGCAGGTTTTGCCCTCTCAACGCAGAAGAAGACTTGGAGTTCGCCAACGCCTACGCCATGTTCCCGATGAAGAGATTGAACTCTTCGGTCACGCCTGGTGACTTGGGAGCTTTGTTTCTTGCTGCAAACTCGGCTGCCAAAAAGGGTTTTGGTGGAAAGGTAAGGATCTTGCCAGAAGCTGCGGAGGATGATAATTTCCAGGGCGTTTCATTGGAAAGTGAGGAGAAAATATCAAAGCCAAAGCTTAACTTGGATGATATTGAAGAGTTTTCAACTCCGGAGTTCAGGCATAGATTATCGATGTCGAGATCTAAGAAACCATTGCTTGAAACCATAGCTGAAGAGCCTGTTAGTTGCAGATGATGTGCCTTCTAATTAACGGCAAAACTATGAGAAAAATTATAGATTTTGGTGGGGGTATGGAGTTTCAATTTGTGGTATTATGTGCAAGTTGTGAGCTTCTAGGGAAAATTTGTTTTGGGATCTGTGCAGAAAAGCAAAGATTTGATGTCCAGATTCTTGAAGAAAATATATTTCTGAATGTGAAAGAGGATTGCATGGGTAGTTAGTGGGGGGTAATGTCTCATGTTACTTTGTCTATATGTATTCTTTTATTGATTTTCTGACGGAAAAAAATCCAATACATCTTGTTTTGAATTTGATTTATATATATATAGTACTATAATTTTCTATGAACGTGAATTAGAGATTTAAAATGCATTCGCGACTGCAATAATAATAAATTGCGAAACGATTTTATTTCCATAATTTTTTTATATAACATTGACAATTATAGCTATAATCATATATGCTCATTTTAAATACTGTTCCTTAAAGTAATTTATTGCATTTTATCATTTTTATTTATAAAAATTGAGTTGTTTTTATAATAATATTATAATAAAATATTCATATTGATAATTGGTGGTTTGAGTATTAATACGTAAATAAGTGTAAGCATATACGGTCGACACAAGTATTAAAGTGGACATATAAGGTGTGTGTCGGGTTGTCGAATCTCACGAGAATGTGCAAGGATTATCTAAAGTTATTGCTTGTAACAATTTAATAAGATTGATAGGGTTTTGGAATATAGACGAGAAACTAGAAAAATCCTCATATATATATATATATAAAGGGGATCTTGATACATCCATAAGCAATCAAACAATTGTAATCTAAAAGATGAAATTATCTAACGCAATACATCTATACTAATGTTTGCATTCAGTACCGACATAGTTGATGAGTGATGCTCTTTCGAGGGCACAAATACATACACTTAAGCTAGTCTCACTGTGTCACTTGATGTAGCATGTCGGTACATCAATCCATTCAAGTGTCGATATAACCATTATGGTTAAGCCCCAAGTGTCACGTGACATAACCAGGCGGTAACTTTTGTTAATCATGGTGTTTAAATCATTTTTATCTGGTTAAGGCATATCAAATGCAACTCTATATTTCTATAGTGGTTTGAGTTAAACATACACACAAAAAAACAACATATAGCAAAAGGAAAATGCAATAAATAAAGTATAAAGTTCTACAAAACCATAAGATATAAGATAAGTTCAGAAAGCATTATATTTTTAAGACCACCCAGGATCAGCAGCAAGAAATAAGTTTCTTTTGGGCTCTTGAACTCTATTCTTCTCGGACACTTGAGCCTTACGCTGACTACTGCTGCAACTGTTGATTCTGCAACACCCCGACCCGGATGTCACAATTAGGCCTCAAGCCCAAACCAAAAACTATAAAAAAATTTAAACTGGGTTTAGCCCAAACAAGGTATTAGATCTAAAAGTTGAAAACATATATAGACAATTTAAATTGATTAATACAACTTCAAAAGTAAGAATTACAGACTCAACCACGTAAGGTCCTATGAATACATAGCACATTAAACACAAGTATCATACTATGAAGATCGCCACATGCTAGAATCTCGTACCGATAGTACTCCTCGATATCGCGATCTACTAGTCAACCTACACACCAAAACAATGATTCCGAGTGCTGAGCTTACAAAGCTCAGTGGTACACATCTACTCTACTATACTTCATGCTAATCATAAACATGAGCATGCAAGCTACTACGAGCAATAAGGATAGATAAATAAACATGTGGCTCTACCATTAGTCGCCTAAACACATGCTCTCATCATGGCAAAATATCATACATAACCCACATGGCCCACCATACTCGGGATCTCACCAGATCAACTGAGCAAAACACACAAAGTCATACCGCAAACCTAGAGTGAGACCTGGTGTCACACAACCTCGGAAGCGTACACTCTGAGTGAGGCCCGGTGTCACACAACCTCAGGAACGTACACTCTCTCTGAGTGAGGACTAGTGTCACACAAGGTCGAGAATGTACATTCGGCACATCTAACTATGGTGTTAAAACACTCTTTCTCTAGGTATCCGGATCCCATCAATCAAAGGTGACTCAACCATACAAATGCCCTTACTTGGCATGTAACTACACACAACATTGACACGATCACCATACATCACATAACATTTCTCGATCCACCAAGGATCTCATATAGTTGCTCTTACCACAAGCCACCCAATTAAGTTTACCAACTTATTATTTCATTATGAAATAGTACATTAATATCCTCATTAATTATCTCATTAATCTATATTAGCTCATTAACATCCCACGCCGATTTCCATCTTTTAATAGCATTATTGATTATTTTATTCAGTGGGTACTGTTACTCAAACACGAGTATTGATATGGTACCCTTGGTATCGGTACTCATACGCGTACCGATATTCTATTCACGAGTTCGTACCATTTCCTCATATTAAGATATTAAAATGCCTATTCGATCCCTAAAGCTTATGAAATTCATTAGGGTTGGTTTACTAACACATTCAATCAATTAATATTAATTATCAGCTTCATGATCATTTATTCGAATATTACCATTATTTATCCCTTACACACAATTTCCATCGAACCTCATCATTCTATTCGAACAAGCATACAAGGCATCACAATTATTTCAATCAGTCAAACACTCATCAAATAATCATACAAGCATCTCAAACGACCCTACGTAGTCTTTACTCATGCATTAATTTCAATCAGTCTATTCTCAATTAATTTACTTGATTCGATATCTGATCCCAAATAATCCTCGTATAACAACAAATACGAAACTACATTAATTTCATGCATCCCTTATTCAATTCACAAGGTTAAACGCATAAAAATAGCTTATCGGGTTCGAATTTGGCAAAACAGACGTCAAGAAACCCCTAGGTAGAGTCCATTAGAAAAAGCCAACGCCGATCAACGACGAAGCGACAGCACGACAAAGCAGTCAACGATGGCTGGTGGCACGGTCAATGGCGATTGGCAGTGCGGTCAATGGCGGCTCAGCTCGACGGTCAACGACAGCTCAACTCTACGGTCAACGGCTCGTCAACGCGGTTCAGCTCGACAGTTCAGCTCAGGGTCAATGGCTCGTCAACATGACTCAATTCGGCAGCTCGGCTCAGGGTCAATGGCTCGTCAACGCGGCTCGGTTCGGCGACTCGGCTCCATGCTATTTGGCTTAAATGGCTCCAACCTCTCAAGACGATGCCCACGTGCGGCCGGTGACGTGTGCGACTGCTCTCGATGCCAAACGGCGACCAAATTTTACCGGCCGAATGTCCTCGAGCGGGTGATTTTGATGGTGGCCTCCATTCTTCGTTTTGAGCCCTCAAACACCCTCAACTCAACAACCCAAAACTTCCTCTCTCTCACCCCTCCGACGGTGACTCCAATGTTGGTATCGATGAATTCGTCTTAACGAGATAAACACAATGATGGTGCAGGTGTCGAAAACAGACGTCTGAATCTCCGTAGATCGGAGTTTGAAATCTCTTCCCTCAACTTTTCTCTCATTTCTTCTTTTCTCTCCCACTATTCACTTTTATTTTTTCTCTCTCCTCCATCACATCTCTTCCACTTTCAACCACCCACCCTGCATATTTAAAATTCATTCCCTTCCAAATTAATGGGCTCAAGCCTAAAAGCCCTTAACCTATTCATACAAAATAAAAGGCTCATAACCCGAGGCTGAGACACGATTTACTAACCCAAAAATTTGAGTCGTTACAGATTCAGACAGTCTTCCAATTGTCTTGTTGTTTTCTTCTTCATCAAGACCTCCAAGCTCTTAAAGCTTATATGGTCTTGATCGTTTTCTTGGGAAGAAAAATAATTTTCCTGGAAAGATATGTTCTCTAAAAGATTCTCTAAATATACTTAATTTTTTTTAAAAAGAAAAGTAGTCTTTTTTATATAGGTGGAGCCGTGGAGGAGTGAGAAATGATATCGAACTCGAGCATTATGATGGCATTTTCTATCAAATTCAGAAATATTCCGAGGCAAAATGGGCAAACCGCAATGATATCATCAATGCTCAACTCTCGTCGTTGTATTTCAACCTCAAGCAAAAAAGGTTTTCATTAGAGGTATTTCATATGCAACTGATGATCAAATTGTCAAGGAAGCGTTTTAAGTTCGGTGATGTTACTGAAACTCAGATTATCATAGATAGAGAGAGTGGGAGGTCCAGGGGCTTGAGTGTAACCAAATTTAAAGTACCTAAAATTTGTGGGAAAAATGTTTTGACTTGTTTTTTTCTTCAAATATTGTCTTTTATTTGCATGTTATTGGTTTTAAATTATTTCTCTCGTTTTAATTATACGAGAAAATATTATATACGCTGGCGGTGTAAAACTTATTTTTCACAAGCACCTAATTTTTAGGGGTTAAAGGTTAGAGTTTAGGGTTTAATGTTAAGTTTTAAAGTTTGATAAAAGAATTTAGAGTTTAAAATTTAGAGTTTAGGGTTTATGACTCCTAAAAGGAAGACGTTGCAGCTTTAAAAGCCTGCTTGAAGAAAAAAAAATTACCCTAATTATATTTAGATAACATTCACGCAAGTTTTTCGAATTTATGTAAAATCTGGAAATTTTCTACGAAATAAAGAAAAATTAAGATCGTCTAGTAAGAAAGACAAGTCTAGATTTATTCATTTATTATTACAAAATAAAAAAGACAATCTAATGTTATTAATTAAAAAAAAAACACTAACTGCAGATTTCATTTTTCTATTGTAAAGGCTGCTGCTTCCACATTCCATATACGATTGTCCTTTGTTTATGTGTTCCAGCAGCTCATTCACTGCATAAACAAAGCCAATAAGTCATGCATGCATGCTCTGAAAATGCAAAACAAATAAAAAGAAAGAAATTTTTAGTTTCTTTAATTAGACCCATTTGAAACCTAATCATAGTTAATTCAAACTCAAGATTCTGATTTACTTACATTTTAAAGCAAAACTAAGTTGTCGGAAAGTTATCTTGTACCTTAATTGAAATCATGAGAGGACATAGGGGGCTTAATCATGAATTGTTGAGCTTCATGGAACCAGCTCCTACAGAACAAATTATATAAAAAAAATTACAAATACCACAATTTTCTAACATCAATAGAAATGAACAACAAATCAAAAAAAAAATTTTAAGCTCTTGTTTATACTCACAGAATTCATGTCCAACAGAGGAAACTGCAGTTGGTTAACATGGTGATACACGTTTTCCTCGAGAAATTTTCCGTCATCATCCTAGAAAAATTCATAGTATTGAAACGGTGAAAACAAAATCGAACAATACCTCATCGACATTGAACAAGAAACTCGAACTTGCCTCAAAAGTTAGGTTATTATTTTGTAGCATTTGGATGTATCATGTACTGAAGTACTTAGTTTCGTTACTGGTATAAAATTTGGCTACTACACAGAGTAAAACGAAAGGGAAAAGGACCTTATGGTTTGCTCAACGGGACAGCATCAACTAAGAAATGAAGTGCTCCCTCTTGCTTTATCACCCTGGCAATATCGCAACGCTGCAGGGTTCGGTGTTTGCCTTCTTCAGTTTTCAGCCACGCACGGAGGGTGAGCTCCAGAATGAAGAGTTCACAGGCCTTGGAGAACAAGATTGGAGTGTCTGCACTGATCATCTAGTGCAACATATGAAATATAAGTAGCAGATCCCACATATTGTATAAAATATAACAAAATTAATATTACTTTTGATTTAACCTTCACATCTTTATCAGATTTCATAATCCTCTTGATCCTGGCCAGAGGTAGCTGATGTTGGCTCTTGAAAGCTTTAATTCAGTATAAAATCACACAGTGGCACAGAAATCAGTAAACAGCAAAATAGCAGAAGAAAAGAGAAAGGAAAATGGTAAATATAATTATTGAAGGACCTGAAATGTTATGAATGTCCATCATTTGTTGGTACCAAAACAACTCTAGATGGCGCTTCTGAGCCAGAAGACGCAATTGCTTCACTTCTTCACCGTTCTTCACAAACACATAAGAAAGATTAAACTTAATAATGTGGACAGTACAAAATATATAAAGCAAATATGATTTTCAAATAGGAAAAAAGGCAACCTCATGAGAAGGCTGGTGGAATGGTAGCATGAAAGAAGTCATCGGCATCTGCATGAAGTTGTGAAACTGTGGTGAAGAGGTTGTGAACTCCATAGATTGATTCAAGTCCATACTTAACCGTTCTACCGTAGGCCTATTCATGTCAACACTAAAGGATTGATGCTTCTTTGAATATATAGATGAAAGAGAAAGCGAAAAGTAAGTGAAAACTCAGGTAACCAGCAGTAGCTTTTATTGCAGGGTGTGGAATTCACATTAAGTTTGTAGTAATCTTGTGCTAGTTTTAGAATTAGAAAGTTGAAATACATGTTTTAATGATGTGGAGGCAAAACAGGCCAATGAGGGGCCACTAGTATCAGGTAGCCAAACTAGGCCTCAATTATTTCGGAGTCAAGTCGTGTCGAATACTAATTCTTAATATAACTCTTCCCGTGTCTATTTTCTCCGTTTACAGTATTTGAAATCTAGAATTTACTTAAGCGACACCAAGCTCTTAACATTCGTTTTAACAAGAGTTGGTTTCAAACATTGTAATAGTTTCATAGTATCTATTACCAGCAGTGCAGGTTTCAAAACATTAAATGGCAAAAGAATGTGATTCCACTAAATTTAACCTACCTGGTGGACTCGGTCATGTGAGTTGGCCCGGAAAAGTTGAGCATCTTTTTGAGTCAACTTCAGTTTAAGGGGTTTTATAATGGTTCTAATGTCAACAAATACTGTCAGCATAGGATGTTTCATCCTTAAAAACTCCAAAACCTGTTTGCTTTTCTATGTAACTTTGCTTGCAGCTAGGATTTCAACACCGTGTGCTGTGAAACTAGAAGAAGTTAAATACCATTTCTTTTTAATTCCTTGTTTTCCTACATTTATTAATGTACTGTCGAAAATTCTTGATTTCCTCAGTAAGTTAAGTATCTGCTTTCAATAAATGCAGTTTTTATGGTGAAATCAAGTTTTTAAGATGTTGAAAATTAATCCATAGATATCCAAACTATCACACGAGAAATACATTCGGATGTAGTGAATTTATGATTCCCTGCAACTGTTTTGAGATTCGGTCGGTCCATTTTACATACAATGTATTGCATATTACAAGGTAGTAAGTGTTTTAACAGCCACACGATGAGCCTTCAACCCAAGCCTAAACTTGTCATCAATAAATCCTTCTATGTCAATGTGCATTGTAATGTAGATTTGTCACGTCACTTCAAGTTTTTTACTTTAGTTGACTAATAATTTTTATCCACGAAAGGATCATTTTGGCCTTAAATGAAATATTAAAAATTAAAATAGTTCAAAAAATAGTCTAAAGTATGTCGCAACCCTTTTTTAAGGGTATCGACATTTTTTTAAATAAAAGTCAAAATAACGGAGTCGCCACCAATCTTTTTTAAAAGTGTGATTGGATCACCTAAATACGAGTCATTTTAATAAAATTATTTTATTTTATTAAAATAACAATTTTGGTCTGCGAAAACTCAAAAATGGGTTCGGGAGTCGGTTACGCGTGGGGAAGGGCTAGCACCCCACAGCGCCCAAAAATTGGTACCTAGCCGATTACAAAAAGTTTTAATGTCAGAATTTGTAAGTTCGTGTAAAATTTAAATTATTGTCTATTTACGAATATGATTCTATTTTAACGGCCCTACCATCTAGAGAGTAAACTTTAATCACCACCAAAACTTCTGGCGCTAGCCCATTATCTCCTTTGGTAGGACACAACATTAACAGTTTATATATCCAAACAAAGCATGTCATATATAAGTAAGCATCAAATGATAAGATAAAATAAATAAATAATATACATAATAAAGTACACATTATACGAAACTAATTTACAATACATACGTAAAATATAGCTATACAATAATATAGATTACATATATTAAATATTAATACTATAGAGTAAAAAGAACTGTATATATACACGCGTATAATATAATACATATACTATTATAAAAGGAAGCAATAAATTATATAATATAATATGAAAATTTAAAGGGAAACATATCATAAATATATATAAGGCAAAAATAAAGTCTATCAAAATGCATATAAAAAGAAAATATATATTACCATAAAAATACTTTCATACCCATAAATATATAATATTAAAAGTATACCAAAAATGAAAATACCCTTCATAATACCCTTTTCAAAAAATTTGGATCAAAACCATGCATTCATCACATGTTCATCGTCAGTTTTTCCCAAAAACCATACTTTGATCTTTAAAAACATAAAACCACTTTCTCTTTGGTGTTTTTTCGGTTAAAAGCTTAAAAACCCCAAGAATATATTTGAATATTTTCACCTTTTTTTCAAAATATTAGAAACAATAATATGAACAAATAAAATAAAAATAGTAAAAGAAAGAATACCGAAAAGAGAATGATTGCTTCTTGTATTTCCAACAAAGATTCGGTATAAAACCCTTTCTTCTCTTACAACTCTCGGATCAAGAATGGTGTGGTGATGATTACAAAGGAGTGTGGTGAATGGTGATGAATGAAATGTGTTGTGTTGCGAATGTGTTGTGTTGCGAATGTGTTGTGGTGGTGGTGGTGAATGAGTTACAAGAGTGAGTGGTGAGTGAATTGTGAGTTGTGAGTACAAGTGAAAGGTAAAGGGGTTTATATAAGATTTTCACCCTAATAATACATGGAAATTCAATCCTAAAATCGGGTGAAATTATGCTTAAAAATCTTGATTTGATTCTAACTTTCCTTCCTCAATTGATTCTTGCTTGACTATGCAATATTTCCTTCTTTGATTCGAATCTGAAAATATTTGGAACTGATTTATTCCCATTCGAATTAGTCCCCATGTTCTTCTTTCCTTTTCGGTTCAATCCTCCTGGAATAATGCAATTCCCCTTTTACTGGATTCGGTCCAACTTTCTTTCCTTATTTTTGCATTTTTGAGTCAAAAAATCAGTGACAACAAAGTAACTATCCAGTCAAAGATTATAGACATTTTTTGGTATTATGCCAAATTCATCTCTTGTATCTTTGCAATAACATCAGCAAAATCGGCCCTATTTCACTTTTTTAAACACCGGGCCTTGTTTACTAAAAGAACATCGAGCCTTGAACATAAATGATCAATCCATACTCATCGGGAAATTTGGTGAATAATCCAACTTGAAACTAATATTTGAAATATAGGGAATGTTGGGGGAATTTTAGGAATCTAGGCCATTTTCTACAGTGTCAGGGGATAACGCCTCCTGTAGGAGGCGCTTTTGATCCAAAAAATATTTAAAAAATGGAGAACACCCCAGCAGGTGGCGTTCTCGTCTGGCACTGTAGAAAATTGTCTAGATTCCTAAAGTTCCCCCAACATTCCCTATATTTCAAATATTAGTTTCAAGTTGGCCTATATATCCAACGAAACCCATACTCATTGTCACCATGATATCTATCAAACTAATTCTCAAGAATTATACAAATATTCAAGAAAAAATTCACAGTATTAATCACATTCTAGAGGCAAATACTTGACTTGGCCTTGCTCATAGTCCTTGAACCAATTAGACAGATTTCTAAGAAAAATAGATTAAAGTGAACAAATTTTTTATCATATTAAAATTTATAAAAATTAGAAACAAATAGGGACTGATTTTGGATTAAATAAAATTTTTAGAGACTAAAGTGAACAAAATTTTTATCACATTAAAAATATTGGACTAAATTCTAAAAATTAGAAGAAAAAAAATAGGGGTTGATTTTAGATCAAATAATTTTTTAGGGACTAAGTTGAACAAAAATATTACTATATTAAACTAATAGATTAAATTATAAAAATTAAAAACAAATAGAGATCAATTTTAGATTAAATAAAATTTTTATGGGCTAAATTGAATAAAAATTAAACCTAGCAGATTTAATATGCATCTTATCCGTTTTTATTAAAGCAATTGATTTTGTTTTTTAAAAAAAGTTACATATGACACACTCTGATTGGTCCACGATTTTTTAATATAAAAATACAAGGAAATGAAAGTAAAAGGCAAATGGGTAAAACTTTGATACACAAACTGTGTAAAATTAATTTTACACAAGCCTGTGTATTTATACTATAAAAACCCAAATCTTAAATTCCTAACCCTAACCCTAAACAACTAAACCTCATACTCTAAACCCTAAATTCTAAACACTAACCTTGAATCCTACACCATACAACCTAAACTCCTAAACCTTAAATTCTAAACTAAAACCCTAACTCCTAAAACTAAAAGGCACGTGTAAACTAAAGTTTACACGGCCTGTGTATCAAAGTTTTTTCCATGGGTAAAATGTCCTAAAAGAAACTTTAGGGGATAACCCTATACAAGTGGTATAGTTTAAGGGTTAATAGAATTTTTAAGTTTTTGTTAGGTGTAAGGAGTCCTTGAATTTTTAGAAAAAAAAATCAATCAAGTTCTTAATTTTTTTTCATCTAATTAAGCTATTGAACCAAGAAATTGAATCAAATAGGTCATTTGACAAATTTTGACCATAAATCTTGACAAATTTTTCTTTGAATATTATTAGTACATAATACATTACAATTATATTATATGCATTTATAAATATATTTAAAAAAAATCATAAATGACATGACAACACTGTCACACAATATATTGCATCGTTAAATTTAAAAAAATCATTAAATTCAACCGTTAATATTAGTCAAATAACTTAATTAATTTAATTTATTACTCAAAAATTCAATCATATAAAAAAATATTCAGTAACATTATCAAAAATTTAAGGGCCTTTACACTACTTTTTAAAGTTTTTTTCCCCTTAACCAGACTTCTTATGAGATGTGATTGTATAAAATCTTATGTTACGAATTATACGATTTCCTTTTATATTATCCACCACTTGATAAAGTTCTCAATTTCAAGCTGCCCCCAGGCCCCAACCCAACCCAACCTCCTCTCCACTCTCCACTAGTTTCCCTTTGTCCAATCACATGAAAACCAGATCCAAACACACAAATTCCGTATGGAAATGGAAAGGGGCCATGAACAAGAAAAAGAATGACAAGCAATTTCCAGTGTCAGAATTCCTCCGTGAAAGCCGCCTGAAAGTGGAGGAGAACGCTTTAGGCCCTGGCATCGGCGCTGGTCTTGGCTGTGGCATTGGAGTTGGTTTCGGCTTGGTTGGGGGAATTGGGTACGGTGGGTGGCCTTGGAACCATTTGAAGCTTGCGTTTGGGGTTGGAGCTGGTTGCGGTGTTGGCTTTGGGCTTGGATTTGGACAAGGTATTGGTTATGGTTTTAGTTTAGAATCTTTAGAATCCGGCTTCTCTAAAGACAGTTCAGATTCCAACAGAAAATTTTTAATTTCATAGGAAAGCAAACAATGCTACTATGTTTCAATTATGTCGAGTCTGTTGTTCTTTTCAAACTCTAGCTGAACCTAGTGTCTTTCAAATGATTTTGAACAAGCAGTCTACGGTTTTCTTCAGAGTTGCAGCCCAGGTGTTTGATATAATGTCTACACAATGCAAGTATCTTGAGCTAACGTCGCTGAGTTTCATAATAAAATTTTTCATCCATATAATACAGTCCAACATAAGAGATTCGCCCAACAATGATAGTAGTACCACCAAAGTTTATGAAAATCAATGAGTGTCTTCAAAACAAGAGTGTTGTTTTGAGTTAAAAGGAGAGTAGTACCACTAAAGTCTATTTCATCTTTTGGGTGTATAAGATTTAGAGAGCGTGTTAACCTCAGGGGTTATTCGTCTATTATAGCGATTACACAGATCGAGATAAATTCGCTTCTAAAATAGTGGTTAATACTACGACACGGTTAATTGATTCCTTGTTTATTTATTTTATTATCTAGTCAGTGCTAACGTCTCGTTTTACAACAATCTTTTTTTCCAACAAGTCTTATAGAAAAATACAAAAAAATAAAAGTTGCAGCTAAGTGCCCCTTTGAATCAGTCGCCATAGCTAGAAAACTTGTTAGTCTGAAGTATTCATCTCAGAGGAAAAACCTGGCATCATTGGATGATAAATATATGGTGGAGCGGTGTAGATGTTAAGGACTTTGTAATGCATCAAGAAATTAGCATTCATGCAAGTTTGTTGCATCGGAGATGGACCGACATAATCAATCGGCTACGGAATATTACTACAAGATTGATCAAACTCGAGATAGCTCATGAAATTCTTCTGTTGGCAATCAGGAAGTGTCTGAAAACTCCGGTACTGTTGGGTGTTGACAGGTTCTTGGTTGATAACAACTTCCTTCCCCTTGTTTAAGGGCTCTGTTTTTCGACAGTCAGCCGACATATTTGGTAAAATAGGCTCCCTGGTAAGAACCTGTTTCGACTGGACTACGTTGTCAACAGCAGCAATCTTAGCATCTAAATCAGAAATCAAGTTTCGAAGTTGATTCTCTGATTACTGACTGATCATATTACTGTGATCTGATATACCAAACTTGTTGCCAAATCTGATCTTCTTACATGCAAAAGAATGAAAAGCCTTTTTGCCAGCGCGCTGCTGCTTGAACCTCTCGATGATTCGTTCGGCTTCGTAATTATCATTGGGCCAAATGTCAGATTTCTGTTTGTCTTGTTCATAGATGATGACCAGCATCTTGATATCACAAAGAACTGATAACTCGTTTGCCTTCTTCAACAAATACTTCCTTCTTTTTTCGAAAACCTTGTCACGAGCCTTTCGATCCTCTATCAGTTGCATCTCCGTCCTATGTTTTCCCATTGAGTTTCCTGGCTTGTAGGAAACTTGAAGGCAAGAGGAGGAGAGGACAGAGCCTTGTCTGGTGGCGGGGAGATGTGAAGGGAGACAGGAACTTGTTAGTTGGGAATCATGTTATAAATAAGTTGGTCAACTTCTATTTAGGGTAATATCAACATATAAAAGTACCGAGTTGTTTTATGTAGCTAGCTATTTATGGAAGGGGGAATCAGATTAAGCGGTTTACTTTTGCCGCCTTAATTTTCAGATTTCTTTGTAACTAATATAATGATTGGATTCATCGACTTTGGGAAAGAGGACAAGGAAAGGAGAGACTTGACGGTCAAGGAACTGGAATGCATGCCAGCGTCAGTAGACACGGGAACGAGGTTTTAGTTTTATTAATCTGTAGACACAGTTAAAGCTCGGCCAACACTCGACTTAAATTCTTAACGAACCGAGTTGAGCTACTCGATACACGATTTGAAAAGCTTACAAGCTACTCGAAAATATAATATACACAATTTTTTATTTTTTAAATTTAAAATCTAAACTCATAAACTTAAACCCTAAAACATAAATCCTAAACTCTAAAATCTAAATCCTAAATTATAAATCAACAACCTAAATCCCTAAATTCTAAACTAGCACTCTAAACCCTAAAATTAACAAATTTGTGTAAATTAAACACAACTTATGTATCAATGTTTTTTCCTAATAGGGCTTTAAATGAGACGAGACAGATCACGAGCTACTCGAGTCCGACTCGGTCAACACTCGACTCGATTGAATACGACTCAAGCTCGAACTCGGCTCGAGATCTTAACGAGCTGAGTCGAGCTCAACACTACTCAAGATTGACTCGGTTCATTTACACCCTTAGATGGACATCCTTTTAAAACCCTTCAGTCTTATCCAAGATGAATACCTAAACGGACTTCGACCCTTCAAACTTGATTCCTTCAAAATTTAAAAGGATTTGAAAGAAGAGTACACTGGCGGTGGAAAAAAGTTTTTACTTTAATTTTAAGATTTAGAAATTTAATTTAGAGGTTTAAAATTTAAGAGTTGGGTTTCGAATTTATGATTTATAAGTTAAAACCTAAATTCTTAATCATATTACTCTAAACTCTAACCTCTAACGTGAATTCTAATTTTAAACTCTAAATTTTGATCATAATTCTTAAATTTTATACTGTTCAAAAATTTTTAAAACTAAAATATTTGTGAAAACGTTTCCTTTTTCACCGTCAATGTAAGTCCTTTAACAAATTATGAAACTTGAAATACAAATTTAAACAAAAAAAAAGTCTAATTCAAAATGACCCATCATTGAACATAAAATTTTGAACTAAGCCCGACCTAATACGAATAAATATTAATAATTTTTTGTTTTGATTAATATTTTAATCTACATATCATAAATATAAATTATGTATTTAACAATTTTATTTGTAAGTATTTAAGTCTTAAATTCAAAGATCACCAATAAACCTAAATATTATAATGATTTTATTTTTAAGCATTTAAGTCTTAAATTCAAAGATCACCAATAAACCTAAATATTATAATAATTTTGTTTTTAAGTATTAAAAGTTGAAAATAAGATATTTTTAAAGAAAGAAAAATAGGAGTGTTTAATCTTATATATCCATTTCACTCATCTAATGACTATGAATTAGTGTAAAATCAATTAAGTTTTACATAGTGTAATGGATCCTAACTCTATTTATAAATGTTGGTATAATGAAATGAAACGTTAGATTCTTTGAGTAACATCAGATGATCAAATCTTGATTTTATTTATAGAGCAAACTGAATTGGAAGAGTGGCCTTCATGGACCTCACATCTAAATTAGTTAACCAATAACTTGAGTACTGTGATTATACCAAATTTCAGTGACTAGTACTATACGAGGAATATTATCAATTCATAGTTTCCTAAATTAATGTAATATATGTTAAACTATAATTAAAATAATCCTTATTATATTACAATAACATTTAAATTTAAAATCAAAGTACAAATGAATTATAAAAATAGAAAATATAACACCAATGGAAAATAAATATATAAATTTTCCATATTTTAAGATTTTCCAATTGCATTTCAAGTGAATTATTTAAAATATAAATATTACAATATTTTACGACAAAACTAATTAAAATAATGTATATTGCACTATGCAAAATCCAATTAGTTTTATAATAATTAAAACTAACGGTCACATATGTAGAAGTTAACGGTTTTGTAGGTCAACGTTGGTCAAGGACCTAATTGTCAGGGGATAAATTATTTATTTAGGTCGAACTTAGGGCTAAAAATTAGGGGTGTTCATTCTCGAGTACTACATATGTTGGTCCGTGTCCCAGCCCGCTTTAGCCGGGTACCCGGAAAATGGGATAACGGATACCCGATTCACACTTTTATTTATTTATTTATTAAATTTAAAAGTTTTAAAAAATTATATAGTAAACACATAAAATTTAAAAATTCATAATACAAAATCAAAACACAAAAATTAGTGATTTAAAGTTAGCTTTAAAATGAAATATTTGGATATATTTATATATTAAAGTTTATAACCAAAAAGACATTAAAAATATTAATCTCGTTTTTTCTTTCGAAACTCGGTATGATAATGTAATACCTCTCTATTTAATCAAAAAAATATAATTAAATTTTTTAAAACTTAAAAATACATAATACAAATATAGAAATAATATAGAGATTTAAATTTAGTTTTAGGTAAAAATGTTAAGGAACATAAAATAAAAATATAATTTAAAACTAAAAAAATAAATATATTAAAAATATCGCGTCAGGTCGGGTACCCGATTACTAAAAAAAATCGGCTCAGACGCGTCCCAACTACCCAGAAAAAATCTTTGGTCGAGTATCCGGCCCGGTCGGATAATTTTTTAAAAAAATTACCTGACTTTTTAGGGTTCGGGTCATCGAGTCGGATTAATCGAATTGAGTATTTTTGAACACCCTACTAAAAATATCCTTTTAGCCTATATGAATTAAGATGTTTTTATAATCAATATGTTAGTTAGTAGGTAACCTGCTTTTGCATTAGTGAGGTTTTTAATGTGAAAGTATGTAAGGGTTGGGGTGTCGTGATAGCAAACGTTACGTAATGCATAATGACTGTTGCAGTAGTGATTTGTTTCTAAAAAATCTCAACTCTATAAAATATTATATATATATATATATTGCAATAATATTTTAAGGTTCTAATATTAATATACTCTTATATGTATTTTATTTAATTTATAGATAAAAATATAGAGTATACAAACATTATAAAACTAAATAATGGATAATAATAACAATAATTCTAATGAATAACATATAAATGATATCATGCTAAAAATCATATAAATACTAAATAATATTATATTTTAACATGAAAAATATATTTTATATGACTTATAAAAAATTATGCATGCATGACTGAGTTACACCATGCATATATATATATATATATTATACTCATAAGGTTGTTTTTTTACAAGGTAAATTAAATTTTTATTAATACCAATTAAGATCTCATAAATGATATTACAAAAACAAGGGATAACTAAGTCATAGACATCCTCTAGATTTTCTAACACCAATAACTGAGGTCACCAATACTAGGGCTTGTTTTTGGTTGCTTCTAACAACCTAAAAGCACTTTTTAAGTGATTTTGCTTAAAATAGGTTGTTTTTGTTGCTTTTAAAAGTATTTTTCCACCCAAACAAAAAAACTAGATTTTATAATTTTTGTGGTGGAAAAGTCAGTTTAAAAATAAAATTACGTTTATACTCTTATAATTTAATATTAAAATAATGTTTATGCATACATAACTATAAAATAATATATATTTTATAATATTTATATTGAGAAAAAAATAATTTATTTGTAATTTATTATTAATTTGTAATTGTTATGTTCATATATAATCTAGAATATGGTTTATATTTTTAAATTAAATTTTACAAAAAAATTAAAAATTTTATTATAATTTAAGTTAACTTTTTTCATATATCATAATATTAACGAATTTAAACATCACTCAACTTCACTTTTACTTTACAATATCATGTCTAAAATAGACATTTTATCTTCTCAAAATCACTTTTTTGACATTAATGACAAACACTAAAATCTCTAACCAGCTTTTTAAAATTATTTTTCTACAACACTTTTAAAATTATTTTTTCAACCACACTTTTTAAAAGTAATATCAAACTAAGCCTAAAAAGGTTATTAACAATAGAATTGCACAAAATATAAAACAAGAACAACCAACAAAAGATGCCAAAACAACCAACATTTCGATGCCATAACAACAAATCTGAAATAAGACAACTCAGTGCACAGAGCTATATGATCTTAGTTTATGAGGTCAATTGATGTCAAATCAGTATTGTTAATTGTTAAATTTAAAAATACTTAAATATTTTATTTATAAAATTTTATATTTATTATCATTTAAAAATTTACTGCGACGTTGCGACGTAATATATGACACACTATAGTGTTACATAACAATTTTAAATCGTAAAAATTATGATAGTTCTTTCATTATGTTACACGGATATTGTTTTGCAATGACCTAAAAAAACATTAAGCTGCGACCTCAATTTAAAATTATGGTGGGACCTACCTCCTTCAATTCCACAAAGGCCCACATTTTGTAAACCGTAAACTGTAAAGTCTTGAGCAGTTACCATTCCCAACTCCTATAAATTGTGCCACAAGTCATGCCCCCAAACGCACAAATACCATTTAAGACAAGAGAAGAGAAGAAAAAGGAAGATGAGGAGGGCTTCCTTTGTTGCCTTATGTGTGGTGGCACTGGCGGTGGTGATGTTTTCAGGCAGGGCGGAGGCAGTGACATGTAATCCCTCAGAGCTTAGCGCCTGCTTACCGGCGTTCACGTCGTCGGCAGCTCCAACAGACACTTGTTGCAGCAAGCTGAAGGAGCAGCAGCCATGCCTTTGTGGGTACCTTAAGAACCCAGCTCTTAAACAGTATGTCAGCAGCCCCAACGCGAAAAAAGTGCTTAGCAGTTGCAAAGTCCCATACCCGAAGTGTTGAATCTTGCTTAATCAACCGACAGCAAATGGGGCTTGTTTTTGCTGTCAGCTACTATTATAAATAAAACTTAATTACCGAGAGGTATTACATAAAATTAAGTAAACATGTTACTGTTTTATATAATGATAGTATTGGTTAATGTTTATTGTGAAAATATGGTTCATCTTTTTCTTGTTTTCATTTTTCAATATTTAACGACTAAAATTTCTCACTATTTTTTTTTATTTTTACTAAGGGCATTTTTTACTCTTAAACCTAATAATAAAGCTCAAGAATTTATAATTTCCTTTGAACAACATCGGGAACTTCGTTGTTTTATAAGTTATTTTGTAACAATAATAAAGCTTTAGGAATTATGAAAAATCTTAAGGAATTGGTAGTTTTGTAAGCAAATTCTGTAATCGTAAACCTAAAACCCTTGGTTGGTTATTTAGTGGCATAATACCACAAAAAAGCCTTAATGTTTGACACATATTTTAATTGAGCCTTTGAAGACTTTGAGGCAATTCAAACCATAGTATTTCAAATGTCATATGGCATGATACCTTATTTTTTTTCAAATCATCGCTGACCGTGAATATTGTTAAAGATGATATATAAGTTATAAATTATAAAAGTTTACAATTAAAAAATTATGAAAATATTTTAAAGATTTTAGAAAATATTAAAAATTATATATATTTTTAAATAAGGTTGGCGACATTAATACTTTGACAATGCTATATGGCACAAAAAATCTATACTTGTATATATAAAAGGGGTCTCTATGGATTCTCCAACTGTTCATTTGGTTGGGCTTATTTGCCTTTGGTTTTCCACTCCACTGCTTGGGCTTCGATTTAATATTTTTGAGTCAGTTGATGGGCTAAATTAATCATTCGGTCTGGTTTATTTTACACGTGCGTTTTAGGCCTCTTCCGTTTAGTATTTTAGGTCAGTTGATGGGTTAAATTAGTTTTTTTTAATAATTCCACGAGTAAAATAAAATATTATTCCGTCTTTATGTTATTTTTAAAAGATTTAAAAACAATCCAAACAAACACACCATTGATTTAATTATGTTTGTAGAATTTTAAAAACTCTACCCACAATGTATAGAATAATAATCCTAATTAAATTGGTTTACGTGTTGATTATTGAGTTGATACAAACTATTTGAAGAATTTTGAAGAAATTATAAACTTCAGTGACCAAAATATATTTGAGAGTAAAGTTCAATAATAATTTACGTAATTTACCCTTACCATAAACACCCCAACACATTGCAATAGTAAGGATTATAATATTAGGACAAAATCTCCTAACCAGCACACTTATTGTAAATACTCTGAATGAAACAATCCTCGATCGATGATCCTCCTCCAATCAAAAGAGATAGATCACCAATTGTTAGTCAAAAGAAATGCCATACTAACCAGCTCGAACCACCACCCTAACGTAAAGTGTCACAACAGGGTTTCATTACTTTAAATAGGGTGTAAACGAATAAAGTGTTCGACGATCCGTTCGTATAACGTTCATTTATGTTGCTAAATAAGCGATGAAAAAAATAGTTGTAACACCCCGATTTTGAGCTTAGATGTTTTAAAGGTTGGTTCGAAGGTCCGGTGGACCGGTATTAGAGATTCGAGTTGATTTCGGGATTTAATAGGATTAATTATTTTTTATGGAGATAAAATTATGGGAAAATGTGCTAAAATAATTATTTAATATACTAATGATTGTGGTGAAATAAATTTTGGAAAACAAGTTCTGAGAGGGTGACATTTTGGTTAGTGACCAAAATGTAATTTTTGAAAACTATTTTTAAAGGTGACTAAAATGAAAAGGATCAAATTCTTAGAATCCTTAAGGAGCTAATTTACCAAGTTTTTACTGGTGATTTCTCTCTTCAATTAAGTCTTTTAACATGTGTTTTAAAAAGATAATTAAAAGGATTTTAGATATTAAAGTTAGTTATCACTTTTAAAGAAATTTGACGCAACTTTTCTCTCAACTTCTTTTCTGCCAAACACTCTTATTTTCATCAAATCACAGAGTTGAGACTTGTTTTCTTAAATTCTTGATTTGTAATTGATTCTTTATTTTTGATTTACAAAACTTTATTGAATTCTTGTGTTTTTCAAGCTTTAAACAATCAATTGAGGGAGAAATCACACGATAGAGGTAAGGTTCGTTCTTATCCTCTATTGATGGTTCTTTACTGATATTCCCAAGTATTTAATCCTTGATTTATAACCTGATTTTGTTTTCTATAATGATTAATTGATTTAATTGGGTACAATTGATGAAATAGTGGAAGATCCAAATTGGATCTGCTTTCCAGTGTTGAGGATTGTTTTTAAACATACTTTGGATGTATTATATTGTTGTTAAGTTGATTTTAATAATGGAATCCCGAAACTCTTGAATCCCTAGTTGTTAAGGTTGTTAGATTTGTGTTTTGTGGCGTTGAGGTGGCTGGGTAGTTTCTGGAAGTATTTGAATGAATTAATCATGTTTTTAAGTGTTAATTGATGATGTTTGATGGATTGAATCGTTGTACTAAGGCTGGGTTAAGTTTCGGAAGTGTTTGATGATGATTTCGGTATGTTTCGGATAAGTTTTAAGTGAGCAACTTGAGAGTTGCGGGCAATTGCTTGTAGGCAATGGTTTGAATGCATAATGTTGTATTTTCCCTCTGGTTTTATGTGTTTAAAACAGGGGATAATCAAAGAGACGAAGCTTTACGTTGATTGTGGCTTGCTGAAAGCTTGATTCGCGTTGGCGAGCAAAACGAAGCGTATCGGTGAGTGGAAACTGGTTTAAACGCCTTTAAGAGGTTTAATAAAAGTTGTTGGGAGTTTAAGTTAAGTTTGAAACACTTACCTAAACTCGGAAGTAAGTTTTCCCTCTTTTGCTCTTTAATATCTGTTCAAATATGAGCATGTGTAATTCATGTTTTGGTCGTAAACATGGTTTGATTTACTTACTGGAAATGCATGATTTTAAGTACATATGCGGGGGTCTAAAAGTATAAGAAATGCTAGTGAGCATTAGGGAACGGTGTTATAGCTTTGGCAATGTGATTGCATATGTGGTGGTTTTGTATAATGCATTGTAAAACAGTGAGTAAATGGTCTTGTAAATGATATATTGGCTATGTGACATGATAAGAAAACATTCAGATATAGTTGGCATGTCATAGGATGAAGTTCACTATAATATGTTAAAAATCGATTGTGGTTAAGAGTCTTTGAGGTAAGCGGTCGGCTACTCGGATTATAATGTTGTCACTTGGGTTGAGCGATCGGTTCCCCTTATTGATGTTGATCTTGCGGTCGGTATGGTATGGGCCATGGTAGTGGTCGACTATCATGGGAGATTCTTGTATCCGAGATGTAAGGTTAACGGCCGGTTACTTAAAAGTTAGCAGTCGGCTAAACAATGTAGAGGTCGTCTATTCGGGGTCACTATAAATGCCAATATATGAAAATTCAAGTGTTAAACTTATTCTGTAATGCTTTGGAATTTAAGCATGGGTTTGTATTTAATGCTTTGGAATTTAAACATGGTTTGTATATAATGCTTTAAGATTTAAGCATGTGGATTATAATGTTTTGCATATGGTCGATATACATGTTTTGAATTGGAATCATTGGAACTTGCTTAGGTCGTAAGCATGGTTTGAAAACAAGTGTTAAGTTTTCAAGGGTTATAATGCATCATTGTTTTAAAGAGCCTCCTCACTAAGCATGTGTGCTTACGCTCTCTTTTTCCTAATGATGCAGAGCATTGAAGTTTTGGGCTGCAAAGGCAAGGCTAAAGTGATCCTAATACAAAGACTACTTTAAGTATGAACTCGGTTTATGTTTCCGGTTAATAAGGCAATATGTTCGCCATATTTTTTGGGGATTTGTATTTCTATATTTCCATAAGTTTTAAGCATGAGTGGTGCTGGATTTTATGGGTTGTTTGATGTTGATTGAGTATGAGTGAATCTTGCCTATATTATTGCTAGCCAAGTGCTAGAGTATGCATCTAGTTGGTTTTAATTGTTTGCCATGGTTTGATGATTCAAGCAAGTTTGGTATGATGCTATAAGTGTGCAAGCATGTGGAGTATGCCTTAAATGTACCAAATGTGTTTTAGATGCTTGGTGAAATGATATTAGGAAGCATTCCTATAGGATGTCTTGAGTAGTATGAATGCCATGAATGGTTGTTGAATCAGTGATGTTTTGGTTGGTAATGTATCTTAGTAATGTTGTATAAGTGTTTAAGCATGTTGGAGTGTTTTGGAAATCATCAAAGTGTGTTTTGACAGCAATTTGGGACGTTACAGGTCCAGGCATACTGATACGGGTGTCCCTGTATCGATATGGGTAAGCCATTCTAGGCTTAGCGTACCAATACGCGGGCAGGTGTTTCGGTACGGGCCAAGGAAAAATTGGCCAATGTTTTGGTAGTCGGGGAGGCGTTTCGATATGGTCTAATGGTTTTATGAAGGGCGTTTCGATACGCGGGGGCGTATCGGAATAGAAATTGACTACTGTAATTCTGGGATTTTAAATAGCGAAGGAGTATCGAAACACCCCTTTGACCGTACCGATACGGTGGCGTTTAAATATGTTATTTGAGATTTTTTGAAGTTCTGTTTTCTTACGTTTTGGTTCCTGAATTTTGTGAATGCAATTGTATGAGTTTGGGTGATCATAATGATCTAAAATTTGACATGTAAGCATGGAATTGGACTAAACAAACAAACACGAACACCTTTAAAAATAGACAAACAAACACGAACATGATATTAAAAATTTAAACGAACACGAACCGAACATGAACACTTTAAAAAATAAACAAACGAACACATAATCTTATCCGTTCAAGTTCGGTTCATTTACACCCCTAGACTGCAAACTCCTACAAATCGAGATAATATGTAAAAGGATTAAAGTTCAAAAGTAGGTCAATTCAAAATTTGTTCTAATTGTACTCATCTTATAACACATTCAAATTCTGCAATCAAACCCGTTGGAGTGTGTAAAGAACACAATACTGCAAGGATCACATGTAAAGTAAATAAAATAAATGAATTTTACGATCAACTCAATATTAATGTTATATTAAACTGAGCAACCATTTCGAAATATTTAAAAAATATTCTATTCAAAAAAATAGTAACAAATATTAACAATGTTTTCCATCAAAAATATATTAACAATGTAAATTACCAGACAAGGCAATACATGTAACAATTAAAGATACATTCAACAACATTTAGAAGAATTAATTAAATGAATTCCAAATTAGATTTGGTAATATAATAATTCCGTTTTTATAAATTCGTTCTACAAAGGATGATAAAGCCCTCAACGATCATAATTTTCGAACCTAATTGTTAGGAAGCGAAATTTCAAAGTAGACTTCTGTATATTTTCAAAGTATGTCAATATAACTATTCATACTATAGAGGAAATAATGAGTTCGCGAACATTTAATTGTCATGAGTGGTGCAACAATCATACGCTTTTAACATTTGGGAATGGAAGTCGATTTACGAGTGGAAAGAGATCTAGTGGTATAAATGTTGTACAATGAACATTAAAAAATCATTTGAGAATAGAAAATGAGTTATAATTCTACGCACTGACAGTGGATTTTTTTTACTAGCGTGACTAATTTCACTTTAAAAACTAAAATCTTAAACTAAAACCCTACAATTCTAAACTCTAACTCATAATCCCTAAAACATAAATTCTAACCATAAATTCCAAATTCTAAATCATACAACCTAAACCTCATAAACATTGAACCTTAAACTAAATTCATAAACCCTAAATTAAACCCGCTTATAAAATAAATTCACCATCGGTACATGAAATATTTTTTCACATAAAATTTCCCAAAAACAAAAATGTCAATTGTTTACTTATTCCCAAAAATATGGATTTAAACAAGCATGATCACTAAAACCTGAAAAATTCATGATTATCTTGTAGCACAAGTGCTAAACATCATGATTTTAAATCTCCAATTAAGATATAAATTTAATGTATTAATGTGTACATATATAAATAAAAATTTGGTTCCTATCCATATTCCATAGTATTAATTATATGCCATAAAGATAACTATACAAAAAAGTATTCCGATAATAAATTTAAAATTTAATCGTCGATGGTATATAATTTATTAGAATTCAGAGTTTGATACTTGACAATTTTAATATTTGATTCACAATAATTACAATATTAGTTCGCTGTCATTATAAAAAAAGTTATACTCCAGCGAATTATATAAATGCAAAAACAAAAAATTAAAATAAAATCTTCGGAAGTGATTATTGTTTGTTAAATTTTTCTCCTAATAATAAATTATGAATTTAGTTTGTACATTATAATTTAGTTATTTTTAGTTTTTGTAATTTAAAATTCAAAATTTTAATCTTATCTGAACAGTGGTCATTAAATACATTATATCAAATTATATTATTAATCTATATACTATACATAAATTACAGATTTAATTATTATTCTTTAATTTAATATTTTAAATTTTTGTATGGTTTAAATTAAAATCAAAATTTAAAATTCAAAAAATATACTCATTACTATCGGAAAGCCACTTGTTTTCATTAAAGTTATAAATTTCCAAATATCTTTGTCTTATGCTTGTCTTCATGATTTCTAACACTTCTTAATGATCATTTACCCCACGTCTTATTCCCATAAATTCATGCTTTCCCTACCCAAATTATGTATGAATAATAATATATTTGGTTCTCGATCTTTTAAAAAAAATAAATGTTACTCTTTTAACTTTCAAAAAAATATTTTAAACTGAATAAATTAATAAAAAATAACAATTCTGTTACGCTGAAATCAACGACGTATTCCTTTTGTGCAAATTATATAATTTATTTTTTTAAACCTAAAGTGTCAACGTAGAGCAAAAATTATTTAAAATCAACAAAGTCTTTAAGAAAATTATTTTTGATTAGGTTATATTTTCAAAAATTTTAAATAATTGATTTGAAAAAGATTGTTATTTTCATAAACGGTTTAAATGAAAAATAAGTGTCCAAAATATGTATTTTTTTAACATTAGGTGCCTAAAGTATTTTTTTATAAAAATAAGTGCCTACAGTTTCAAAAGTTATAGTTTTAGGTGTCTAACCGTTAATGGGTATTAATTTTTTTTAAACCAATCAATGCTTGACCCAGTCCTATACACTCATTTGTGAGCAAAATTTATGCGATAGGTTTTTATTTGGAAAATTTTTGTGTTTGATATTTGGTCCAATTATTTAAAAAGAGTAAAATATAGCTTGAATGAAAAATCCTTTAATTAAAATTTTATTTTAAATAATTTATGGGTCATTTCTAAGTGAGATTTTTAATCTTTATAAATTAATTTAATGGTGGTACTCCAAATTAAAGATGGGAAATTATTTTCGCGTTAGCTCAAGTTCTCCCATCAAATCCCTAATTTTATAAAAAGGTAATTTTTTCTTGAATCCAATGAACAACAACGATTACTTAGGATCTATATACTATACATAGATTTGTGGAACCGTAGTAGAATCATTACCAAATGGCACATTGTTCTTTTGATTAAGTTTTACGAAAGATAGTGCAAGCTTTGTTATGCCGAAATCTAAATGTTAAGTGAAAGAATTTTTCCAAATGTCACTTCTTCCCATAAGATCCGTCCGTCGATACCAAATCTATTTACAAAGTTTCACATCTTAATGGGAAAGGCATTTTTTGTATGGCTTAAACTATGTTGAAAGCTAAAAAATATATAACATAACATATTTAATTTATTTTTAAATTTTTAAATAAAAATACTTGATTTCGGAAAAAAAATCTAAAAATTTAATTTTTTTAAAATGCTTGTCTTCAAACACTTCCTAAAATTACTCAAACCCCCACGTCTTATTCCCATAAACTCATGCTCTCCCTCCCCAAATTAAGTATGAATAATAATATATTTGATTCTCGATTTTTTTTAAAAAATGAATGTTATTTTTTTAACTTTCATATATTTATTTTAAACTGAATAAATTGACAACAAGTAAAAATTTTAAAAACAAAATTAACGTTCCCTTTTGTCCAAATTAAATTTCAGCGATGCCATGTTGGAGGAAATGAACAAAAACATACTTAATTAACAAAACATTTAAAAATACGTTTAATTGGATATATATTTATCCTACGTGGTACACATAATTTGAAAAGAAGTGTCTTTTTCATAAATAATTGTTTTGTGTTATTTCGTTAAATAATTAAAAAGACTATTGTTTGAGTAATAAAACCAATCAAATTAATAATTAATTTTTTATTTGTTTGAAAGTTTTTTTTAATTTTTAATTTTGAAAAAAAAATAAATTAATATTTTGCGTGTTAAGCATTGATTGGTTAAATCTATTTTTATAGTAGTTATAGTAGGCACCTAAAAGTATAACTTTCATCACAATACACCTCTAATAAAAAATGTCACAATACAATATGATTAGATTCTTTCTTGTGATAGTTTATAGATGCAATCAGAATCGTCAGATGAATAATTTACAAAATTTATTTTCTCAATCTTCACTCATACATCAATATTTCGTCTAGTTAAAAAAGACATAAAAATTTTCATGTTAGTTGTTAGGTTTTCTATATAAGATAAATGACATTTTTAAGTAATGAAATTCAGATTTTACTAAAAGAATATTTTCGATCATGTTCTTTTTTATATAAATCTTAAATCGAATCATAATTTTACCTAAAGAAGAAAAGAAATGAAATTTTAAAAGAAAATAAAAGTATTTTTAATAAATCTAAAACTTATAATTTTTTTTTTAAAAAAAATTTGACCGACGACTAAATATACTTACATTCTCTTTAGTCAAAGGGTCATAATTCGATTAAAAGTCCTGTGATAATAAAAAAAAAAGAAAAACCTTTTTATTTATTCATTTATCTTTTACTAAATCTAAAAGAAAGGCGCTTTATTGCATATTGATGTGATTTACAGTTGTTCCAAAACCACTGGCAGGTTCACTTTAGCATCATCGACGAACATAGTGTCTTATCCAAATCAGAACTAACTAGATTTCAATCCTATTTTATAGTATTCAATCCAATTTAGCTCAAAAAATATAAAAAAATCAAAATTGGAAATTACAAGATCCAGAAATTCAATTATAAATATAGCTGCATTCTTTTGCACCTAAATTTAAAATTATATATGTAGTTTAATTTTACTCGGGAATAGTAACCAGCATCGGTCGCCAAGCTCTCCTTAACAACGTATACCGGAACGACGCCGTTACAGCTCTCAGAGAACCGGAGCCCCGACTCCAAAGCTGATCACCGGAATTTTGAGTAACCGGTAACAGATCTTCCGTTTCTTCCTCACGGCTTTTATTGCTACTCTCTCTTTCTTCAAACGGCGGCGACGCCACGAAGAGTTCCTTCAATTTTCGCCTGCTTTTTTTCCCGTTGGGTTTCTTCTTGCTGTCGGAGTTTGAGGTAGTTGGCGGCGCCGGAGGTGGAGGAGGAAGATCGAAGTTTCCGTCTTCATGATCTCGGTGGAAACGACGGCGACCGTTGCCAGGAGAGCGGTTCAGGAGCATGCGAAGGGTTCTGCGACGGCGGAGATGAACAACGGGGCTGGTTGTAGGACTACGACCAGGGCTACTGGCGACGGCGCACTGCGTCGCCAAAAGCTTGAATTTGTGAAGAGTCGCCATTTTCTCTGTGGAAAGCTCGGTGGATTCAGATATTGAAAATAAAAAATATAAAAAAAAGAGTGAGATCTAAAGACAAAGCGAAAGGAAACAGTGATGTATACATAATTTATTTCTAAATTTATGCTTATTAATTAAAAAATGGAAATAATAGAATAAGATAGGGAAAGGGGAAAATAGGTGCTCTTTGATTTGTTTGGGAACGGATAGTGGGATGGTGATTATCTCTATCTGTTTGGGCCTTTTCGGTAAATTTCATTCTAACGACACGTGGAAGCCAATGGGGCGTTCCTTTTAATTTTAAGCTAAATCAGACAAAATTGTTGAAAAGGGCTTGATTTCGAAGGGGTTGGACTTATATTTTAAACAAAGGAAAATTAGAGATAAAATGTTATCTTGTTAACTGCTCCGAAATGATATATTCAAATGCTTCTAGACTCTTTAAGTTTTGAACATTTATTAAATTTTTTGTTGATAAATATTGAATGGTATAACAATTAATTGTTCTAAAATGATTTGCTATTTGGATAAATCGAATAATTAAGAAATATAAAATTACAGAGTACAAGTATGACAAAAATATAATAAATAAAAAATAAACACATATAATAAAAAATTAGTAAACAAAATTAACAAAAAAAATTCAGTAATTTTGTGGTTTCTTTAAAGAATGAGAGTCTAGAACGGATGATGCACATTATTGCACACCACTAACGCAATACATAGCTACACACCAGCTATCGTCGACGTGCTTTCTTCCTTTATTGTCTCGTCGAGCTTTATGAGATTGAAAAGGTTGTTTATTTTTAATGCCATTTTAAGAAGCATCTATTTTAATTTCCACTATTTGCACCATTGATATTTTGTGACCTCGCTCTCAATTTGCAAGCGTCTTCCCTTTATCATCTATTTTGAGACCCAAAAAATTTTATTTTATGTTCTTAGTTTTTCTTAATGGACATACAGTGTTTTGATATGGTTATGCAAATGAGTAGTTCTATCTCTTGAGTCGAGTCTTTATCAATCTTTTTTTTACAATAAATGCATATTATCTTTCAATTCTCACCAATTTCGTTCTTAAAGTTATTTCACACATCTGAGCTTGCTTCTTCTATAGAGGGTTAAGTTGGATTAGAATCATTGTGTTGCTCTCTTGTCCAACTGGTGTTGATCCATCTACTAAAATGAGTGTGTGCATATGTGTTAGGGTTTTTTTTTATTAAGACATATGTATGTCAGAGGTATATCTGTAAATGAGAGATAAATATATTTTTTAAAAATATTGTAAAATATCGGGGTTCTTTGTATATATTTTTCGAGAATTCTTTCATGAAATTATATGGGTACAGTTCATGGATTTCTACCGTACGAATATAGCAATCTCTGTCCTCATTCTTATTTGAACTTTGAAGATAAAATCCCCCACCCTCGCCCTTGAATGAAAATTTCTATTATTCTTCATCTTATGAGTTCGAATCCCTATAATTTTCGATTATTCCCACCTAATTGTCACCCTATCTGAACCACTATGAAATATGGTCATGGTACCCATTGTTATTATTGGACTCCGTCTATAAATGAATTTAATCAACTTTTTGAGCCTAAGAAGCTTCACATGTAGCCATGACAGCCAAGCCCATAAAACTTACATCCTCAGCAGCCCACAACTATTGGACCCCCAAATCCATGAACACACTGAGCCGATCCACAGATAAACCCATCTCATCTACTTTCCTCATGGATCTGCACATAAATCATCACCGCTAAATTTTGTTGGTATATAAAACTTTATTTGATATTATATAAATTGTTACAATATTTATGACATTTTGGGTATATTATAACAATCTACGTACATATATAAAAATCGAGAACCCAACGAATGATTTTAGTAAAAAAAATAATGATGTTCATCTTAAAAGACTTTTGTTCGAGTATATGTATGTGCGAGGTGCATATACATTGTTAAAAGATTAAAAAAATATGAACAAATACTATCATATAACCACATCAATATATATAAATATATATTAGGAGTGTTCATTATCGGGTACTTATTTGCAGGCCCGTTTAAACCGGGTACCCGCAAAACTCGGGTACCCGGGTAATCGGGTAATGTGTACCTGATTCATAATTTTTATTTTATTTTTTTATTTTAAAATTTTAAAAAATAACATATTAAACTCATAAAATTTAAAATTTTATAATATATAATTCAAACACAAAAAATAGTGATTTAAAGTTAGTTTTAGAATATTTGGATATATTTATACATATATATTAAAATTTATCACAAAAAAGACATTAAAAATACTAATCTTATTTTTTTTTCTTTCGGTATTAATAAATTAATAAAAATATAGTTGAAAATTTTAAAATTTAAAAGTATATATTACAAACATAAAACTATTTTAGAGATTTAAATTTGGTTTTAGGTATTAATAAACTATTTTAAGGAACCTAAAATAAAAATATAATTTAAAAAATATATATATATATATATATTAAAAGTTATCGGGTCGGGTCGGATACCCGATAATAAAAAATTGGCCAAGACCCGACCCAATTATTCTCGGGTCGGATACTCGGCCCGGTCGAATAATTTTTTCGGAAATTACTCGGTATTTTTCTTTCGGGTCGGTCGGAACGGATAATTTTGAACACCCCTATTATATACAATCACTTCATTAGTGCACTGTGCACCGACCATAGCTTTGTGAAAATGGGATTTGTGTCTAGTTTTAATTGAGAGACATATCACTCCCAAGCCACGTTTCATTAGCCTCTTTCTCCTGGAAAAAAAATGAACTAGTTTCTTTCGTGTTGTCCACCACCGAAATCTTGTAATAAACACATGCCATTAACCGACCATGTTTTTATTAATTATTTAAGCTGCAATCTTTTCCTGTATTTAACGTAAGACTAAAGGAACACATGCATGCTTCGCCATTCCCCCACCGATGGCTTCAAGGTCATTGAACTTCGCGGTCAAAATTCAAACTAGCCATTTAAACTTCTATGCCACGTTTCTTGTTCCCTTATTGTACATCAAAATCTCAAGTTACTACTTATCTTAGTGGTCTTCCTCGTGGATCCAACGGCCTTTAAACAATCTAGGCCAAATGCTTCACCGATCCAACGGTTCAAATACTTAAATTCCTCTAACCACATTTATCTAAAAGGGGGACAAAGTGTTCAAATCGTAACATATATATTAAATTATATTTTTATTCACCTTTAATGAATTTATTTATATCAATTTTGTAGATATCAAGACAATGGAAACCAAAAAATAAAAAAGTTATAACAATCTATCTTTTAAACGTTGTACGACTATATTTGTATAATTATTTTAATTTTAAGCTACAATTCTTTTATTTGTAAAATATTATGTATATTTTAATTATATTTAACAACGATTGCTTTATTTGATTGGTTGTGCCTAATGGCTGAATATCTAATTTGTTTAATTGTTTTGTTTGGGATTTTTGGTGCCCTCGCCTCTTTGTAAATTGATACCTTACGTTTTTTTTGTTTGACTTTGTGGTGTCGGTGGTGCTCATTTTCGGGTTGCCATTGAACGGTTTTTTAGGGTAAACTATATTTGAGGTAACTCCATTATTAAAATTTACAATCGAGTTGTTCAATTAAGTCTGATTACAATTAAGTCATTCATCCGTTAAAATATAAACGAATATATAACAAGACATGGTATAATAACATATATATTCTAGACACAACAACAATTTCCTTTCTTCTCGAAGGTAATACTATGAGCATGTGATCTAGGCATGACATATGTTCAAGACATGGCATGAGATCTAGGCATAACATATGTTCTTGCCGATGATCATACCTCTTTGGTTTCTTTTATATAACCACCATCACCTAAGTCATTGCTTGACTAATCTAAATTGTGTACTGCAGAGGCTGATTGTAGGCCAACCCAATATATTTCATTTATAACGTCAGAATTCGAACATTGACCTTATTTAAGAAATTTAGTGCCTTATTCCACTAGACCAACTAGTTGTTAGTATGAATCGACTTTTGTGTTTTTATATAATATAGATTGAATTAGCGAAAGAAATAGTAAACATAAGCAGAAATAACTAAAACAAACAGCTGAAAACCTATTTGAAACAGGACCAAAGAACAAACATTGTATATGATTTGGAATTGGATATATGATTCAGAAAATGAATAAAAAAATGTAATATTTGATTATTATAACAGTTGATATCATTAGAATTTATTTATTTTCTAGATAAAGCATAAAGGTTAGTTAAAGTTTGAACAACCGATACATGGATAAGATGATTAGAACCAACATGCAGAAAAAAAATCTCAAAGATAAGGGAGACTGATTTCGATTTTGGGAGCATCCCGATATTTTTATTCACACAATTTGGTTTATCAAGAATAGCATAAAAAATGGATAAAACAGATTAAATGAAACAATTCTACTTTTATAGAACTCAAACCTGATTATTAATGATTTTTTCTCATATTGTCCTAAAATATTGTAACTTTGGAATCAAAGTATTGTTTGATATACTGAAAATTTTAATTATGGAAAAAACTAAAAATTTGTTTGATAACATATTGAAAATTAATAGTTTCAGTAATGATTCAATATTTTAAGCATGTTTGATAATCTAAAATTAAAACTATCGTTAAAACTTTTTTCATTGGAAAAGTTTGACGAATATTAAGTGAACAAAGACTACTTATCAACTTAATTGAGAATATTTTCAACACTTTTTATTTTATTTCATTTTTTTAACTATATTATTCTTTAAATTTTGCATTAACCAAACAATTTAATTATATCCAATATTTAATTTTAAATTGAACAAAACGATGAATAATTTTAATTTTAGATTACCAAACGTACATAAAATATTAAATCAATGAAATTATTAATTTTCAATGGATTACTAAGCATGTCCCAAGTTAAAAAGTACATTATTTTTTAAAAATAGGTAAATGTACATTAAAACATACTTAGACAAGAAAAATTTAGAGGCTATATCTACCAAAAAGTTATACATAGAGAAAAATAAAACATGAAACTTAAAAGGCGTGAATAAAACTATAGTTTCTCTTGAACATGACCAGGGCAGTCTCAGAGATTTTCGGGATCCTGAGCGAAAATTAAAATTGTACTCTTATATAGAGAAAGCATATCTCATTACGAATACAAATTATTTATCCATATTTAAGCTCCAACAATAAAAAATTAGGTTTAGAGTTTAAGGTTATAATTTAAGGTTATGATTTAGATTGGGGTTTAAGGTATTGGGTGCATAGTTTAGGATTTAATATTTAAAAGTTAGGGTGAATGCTTAGAATTTAATTTTTTTATGTTGGGCACAGAAATGAGCACCGAAAAGGGACAAAGAACTTTTATTAATCTCATTACTTTGAACAATTAATTAAATATTTCAAACACATTATTTTCATTGTTAAATTAATTTATTTATTTATTTAGGAAAGAGAATTATTTTTTTACCATTAAATTAATAAATTTATTTGATAAATTAAAAAAAATTAAAAATATGAATAATAAAATTTTAGGGGCTCTAGACTGGTTGGGGGCCCTGGGCGGTCGCTCAGGGTGCTTCCCCTTATAGCCGGCCCTGAACATGACCTTCAACTCCCATAGAAACTCAACTACCATCATCAAACTCTTGTTGTCTCTATCCAACTAGATGCTTATACAGTGATGTAGAATAGGTGATGGATAACATCAATTTTGTATATATGCTCCGCTAACATTTCTGATTAAGTCAACAAATCGCCACAAAAGGGGATCTAGCCATACAAGATCGTTGACCTTCCCTGATCAGGGACGTGCATCATGATAATCGCTACACGAACACAAAACTACCAAAAAATAGATGAAAACCTTGTCACAAGACAAAAAAATCGTGTTAAAGAGACATACGAAACAAACGTAGTAATATGTATGAAAATGAGGAATCCGAATTATTATTGGAAACTAAAAAGAAAAGAAAATAAATAAGAAAGATCAACAATGATCAACAATCAATTTAAGATTAATATCGTCAACCAACGGGGTTGATCCAAGTGGTAAGCAGTTTAATATCGCTTAAACAGAGCTTAAGTTCGAGCGTTGTATATGTAAAAAAATCCCCATTAATAGACTCGCTCACTAAATCTTTGTATGTAACGTGAAACAATCTAAATTAATTGGAATTTTGCTCTAAAAACCGGAGAGCAACAAAAAAACGATCGTGACTAATAACATAAAAAAAAAACTATAACTAGGATAGAGAGGGAAAAGAGATTTAAAAAGTAAATTATATATATGCCCGATAGTAATCTTTTTATCTCTTTATAAATAAATGTCATTATTTTCTTGGTTTCTAAAACGTATGAATATTCCGATGTTCTTAGCCTAAGTTATCCTTACCTTGTATTATATTGTTTTCAGATATTTATTTTGATATAACAAAGTAAAAAAATATTTTTGGACTTAAATAAATTAATAAAAATAATTTAATGTCCAACAAATTTAAAATATATGCTTAAAACTGTTTTAAAGTGTTTTTTACTTGAACAAATATTCTCAAAGACATTTAAAAGTCAAAAACAAGCCTTCGATACCGGTACAGTTCTCCCAATACTGATACAAAGTTGCCCATACCGGTACGGCTATGTCTTGTACTGATACGGTTTTTGTTTTAAATTTTTCTGTGAGCACTTCTCGTACCGATACGGAAGCTTCTGTATTGATACGCGAAGTACAGTACCAATACAGATGTATCGTGTACCGGTACGCTCTGCATTTATGTGCAACGTTTCTTTCCTGTTTTAGCAGGTACCGATACCCACTTTCGAGTATCGATACCTAAGGTTGCATAAATACATTTATGGCTGGAATTAAAGCCCCCAACGACTACTTTTTATTTTTAACGGCTAATTTTTCATCTCCAACGGCTATAAACGACTAATTTTTATTCCACTCTATAAATATAAGCCAAAGACACTTGAAGAAGATGAAGATGGACAACCATACATGTATGGGGAGCTAAAATGATGCATTGTAGCCAAAGTGTTGAAGCTGTTTTATAAGTCTGGAATTTCAGCCGACTTGTATCGAATTTTCGGATGGGATCTGGGCACTTCTGAGTCTACATGTCTTCTTCAAACATATTCGTCTGTCTCTTAGCTTTCCAACGCATCTTGAAACCCATCAATCCGACATCAAGAGCTCAAATTATGTTCATTTTAGTGAAGACTGTGCGAGCATAAATCTCTATACGATTTTATCACGGAAAATATTATTTAAGAAATAAACATTTAAGCAAACTACTCATCTTTAAAAAAACAATTATAACTATTATATATTAATAATAAGCATTGTATTTAAAATTTCAATACGATCTATCATAATATAATGAAATTTTTAGGGTCGTTTTCCAATACTAATAATTAGATGCTGGCTGGAAATATAAGGCATTGACTTATTTTTCCTAACTAAAGAAATGAATGTAGACAAATTTACGTTACTCGGTACATCAAACTTCATAAAAATCACAAATTCACATGAAATGGAACAAATAAGACAAAACACAGGAACCCCATCAGATATAACAAACCCATGTTTCCTGTGAGTCTTTTACAAGGATGACAAAACGACATTTTTTTTTATTGACAACAAAAGCATATGCTATTGCTACCCCCGCCAGATGAATCATGCCCAATTAGCATCCATTTCATTTACGATGCCATTTAGTTTCCTTTCCAAAATTTCAGAGCAGATCTGCCCCATCATGTGGTAAAACGACATTAGATCAGATAGTTGTTCAACCGACATCTTCCCCATTACATTTCTTGCCAATTTCTCCCTCTCTTCGTTTAGCTTGAGTTTTTCAATGTAATGGCTCCCGTTTCTAACTGTTGCTCCCATCTGCTTCAGCCTATTCTCTTGCTGCACGCTCAGAGCCGTGTTTGACTGCAACAATAAGGCATTTTAGATTTTGGTTCGAGTGGTAAAAAGTTTAACATCGAACTATTCAGCAAGTGTAATCCAATATAAATATAAAAATCTTAGACCCAAAATTACCTCCAAAAATTCTGCACCGGCTTCAAGTTCAGATTGTTTAGAAGGATGCATCTCGTTGCCTGCAGCATATAAATTCTTTGCAAGTGAGAAGCTTCGGACTATGACTTTCCTCTTGTTCTCCATTTCCTTGTTAAGCTTCAATGGCTTTGGCAAAGATGTGGAGCTATTAAGTTTCTTCTGATAAGCAATTACAGCCTTCACAAATTCCTGCACCAAAATGCCTGAATCAGAAAACCATTTCGACGAAACCCGAAATCGAAACAATAAGGGATGGATTTAGGCAAACCTGATAAGCAGATGGACATCCTGGATAATCAAACTCTTCGGAGTCGGTTCGCCTCATTCTCTCCGGATGAAATTGAAGTCCCATTATAAATTTACCCTCTTCTGGATTATACGCATCCGGATCATAGAACCCTTCGATCAATCCGTCTGGTGCGAAAGCCATTGGCACGAATCGCTGTGCCAATCGCTTTACACCTTGATGGTGATAACTATTCACCAAAATCTCCATTTTCCCTCCTTCCAAAGAATCATTAAACCAGCATTGTAAAGGAGTGTTCTCCACTATTTTCACCAAATGTCTATGCCCATCGTAATTATCATAGTCCATGTGCACCACTCTTTGAATTTCCGGCAATTTTCTTGTCAATTCTTTGCCGATATCTTGATAAAGGGTACCACCGCAAGCAACGTTTAAAACTTGTGAACCCCTGCAAATTCCCAGATAAGGAATGTTCCTCTCAAGGCAAAGCTTTGCCAGCCTTAACTCGATTGAATCTTTCTCTTTATCAACGGCCGTATCACTTGCATGCAGCCTCCTGATTTCTTCAATTTCTTCGGGCGAAAGGCCGGATATTTCGGCTTCGTATAAAGATGGATCGATATCTTCTCCTTCACAAAGAAGAACACCATGGATTGGCTCGAAACTGTCCAACAACATATGAACCCCATTAACTCGTGGCACAATCACCGGAACTGCACCGTAGGTGACTATAAGATCAAGATGATATTCACCTGCAATTTTCAACACCCAAAAATGAAAAATTCCATCAGAAAAAAGAAGGGAGAGAAAAAAGGTATTCTTCCCCATTAGAGATATAAAAAAGCTTACCAACAAAATCTACAAATTTGTTCTTGCGAACGCTACGTCTAGAGACGATAAGAACACGAGGGAGGATGACGGAGAGATCATTGTTGAGAGTCATGTAAATATATGAAGAGTGGATCTGTGTTGGGACTTGTTTGGGATTGAAGGAGATATTTTTAAGGAAGGAGAAAAGATGGATTAGAGGTTTTGGTTGAATAGAATGGTGGTAGAGAGGTATTATGGAAAAAGATGGAGAGATTAAAATAAGAGAGGTGAGCAGAGCCCCGGCGCCGCGTGCGACCCTAATTTCCAATGTTTAAGCCTGATTTGACACGACTCTACTCACTACTTATGGAATTCTAAAATTGCATCAGGGAAAAAAATTAATTAATAAATGGCTAAACCTTCCATTTCATTGGTACCGCAATTAATCTAAAAAAAATTTATATACAATTCATATAAACTTTATTTTATACGTATTTTTTTTTAAAAGTTAAGATTTTAAATTAAAGTTTAAAATTTAGGGGTTTAGATTGTAGTGTTTAGAATTTAGGGTATATAATTAAGGGTTAGGGTTTAGTTTTTTAGGGTTAAGATTAAGAATTTAAGATTTGGGTTTTATAATGTAAATATACAAGCTTGTGTAAAATTAGTTTTACACAGCCTGTGTATCAAAGTTTTACCCTTAATCTAATATCTATGCAATTGAAAATTACATTTTTGAGTTAATTTAACATCAATTCCGTTAGAAAATAAACTTTCGTTAAATTTAATTATATTTTACATGCATCTATTTTTTAAGATTTAAAGGTTGAGGTTTATGGTTAGATTTTTAGTGTTTGTAGTTAGATTTTAAAGTTTAAAAATAAATTTTATAGTTTAAAGTTTAGAGCTTAAGATAAAGAGTTTAGGAGTTTGGGTATATGACTCCTGGAAAAAAAATGTGATAGTTGTAGGAGCCCACTTGTAAAAAAACTTTGAGTGCATCAAATAATTACCCTTATAAAAGATATATTTTTGTCTTTTTCAAAATAAAAATATTAAGTAAAATATTATATTTTAATTATTGCATATTTCTAAATTAAATTAATGACATTATGTTAAGTGACACCAAATTCAATTTGTCGTTTTTATGTACTTACATTTTATTATATTTATGAATAATGATGTGAGTGAATGGAAATATTTTATCTAAAAAATATTTATAAAAAATATTTTTAATAGATAATTATTGACAGAGGGTTAGGAGAATTTTATATGAATCGATTTGTCTCCTAATTCGATTTTCAAATAGCATATTTAATAATTTTATTTAAATTTACTATATAAAAGTACTAAAGGAGAAAATCATTCCTAGAGTAATATTAGTTATTATTTAAAATCATCCTTATAATACTATTATAAAAACATCCTTATAATAATACTAATTATAATTTAAAATAATGATATAAATTAAAATGTGACATGAATATAACCTTTTAATCAAAGGTATAAAGATAATTTAATTTCTTTGCTCTATTCTTTTGCAACGATTAACTATTTTTTAAAGTACAAAATTTGCTAAAAAGTCCCTCACCAACTCTTGTTTACTTTCACAGCTACTCTTTCCTTTTCTTTCTCTTCGCACAATGTCTTTTATTGTTGATATTGTAAGTATTATTATGTTTATTTTTTTTTCATTTAGGTTTAAGGGTTTTTAACGAGGCTTGTAGTAGTACGATTTGATCTTTCATCATTTATCAAAAAAAAATATTAATTCAGTAGTAAAACATGTATACATAAATTGTATTAAACATAAATTTGATCTTAGAAGTGTGAGTTTACTTCTTTACTTAAAGATTACTATTCTCTTGTGTTTTGTGTGTTGTACGCAGATTTATGTGTTTAACTATTTTTACTTTTAATTATATATTTTTATTTATATTTAATTAATATAATTTACTGGTATTTGAATAGACTCTATTTATTAATTTTTTCTATTTAATAATATATCTTTATTTCATGTAATATAAAAGAATTAATATACTTTATAATAAGATATTGCATAAGTGTATTTCAATAGTTTAAATTGCAATCAAAGTGTAATTAAAAACGGTTATAAAGTATACTAATATTTATTGGATTTTATCTATTTAATTTTTTTTAATTTTAATATGGTAATAAAATTATTTTTATATTTAGAAAGTAAATAATTTAGAGTAATAAATATTTACTATATTTTGCTCAGCAGAAATAGGTAGTATTATTAATGACTAAAAAGGAAGAAACCTGAAAAGGGAATACCATATTAAAATAAGAACATAGTGCCATACAACAACAAATCACGCCGACACTAAACTGGAAATAATTAAAAAACAAAAACAGCAGCCATCAGCTATATATACTATCCATAGCCCACACCAAATAGAAAAGTCATTGCTTCTTTAATCTCTATCAACAGCTCCACCCAAATCAGCACCACGTAGTTTACATCACGTAAAACTATGACAGATTATCGATCTTCCATTTAACAATCTACACATAATTTTTTTGATAAAATAATTTAAATTTAAAATTTTAAAAATAAATGTTATTCATTTTTTATTAAGATTAATTGTTGGGTTCTCCAATAATTATGTTATGATTATATTAAATTGTGTTAGTGCATTGTATCTATTCATGGTTAAGGTTTGAACATAAATAAATGTTGAAGTTTCTATATTTAAATTTAAGTAAAAAATAGTCTTATCATTAAAACTAATTTATAGGCTGCATCATAATCAGGTTTAAAATATGCGTAAACTTACATTATATATTATCATCGATTAAGGGCAAACTTATTTTAAACATTTTGGATTGACATGTTTAATTAATTTGGTATTTTATCAATAATATTTAGAGTAAATGCTTTAAGTTTTCAGTTGACATCTTACTTTTCTTTTAGGTTGTGGGTTAAAAATCCAGTAGGACCAGAAATTTTCTTTCCCTTCTTATAAGTAAAAAAATTGTTCAAAAAATTAATTTGGCATTATAATTTGTGGATAGCAAATGCCTGTGTTCGGAAGGGAAATTGTTGTCGTCCTTAATTGATTAATCAAATGGGTGTAATAGATTTTAAAATGCAACGTGTTTTGGTTTAAAGAGTAAATTAATGTTTAAAATTTAAAATTAACTAAAAACGTGGCCACTGGATTTGAAAGTGTTATTCGTACGTTTGTTTTGGGATGTATTATTCAAATATACAAATCCTAATATTTAATTTTGGGAAGTCAAAAATCAATATCATTGATTCAAGTGGCAAGTAGGTTGATATTGCTTAAGCGTGTCTTAAGTTTGAGGTATTATATATACATAAAATTTTTATTGTGAGATTCATTTATCAAAATTAAGTATGCAACACAAATTTATTTGAATTAATTAAGGTAAAATCTTAGGAAACGAGAGCACATTCAAACAAAATTTGGGGAGTCAAAGCTGGCATGGGATTGGGAAACCTAAAAGCTGGGGGGAACGGAATGGATTAGGATTAGGCATGATGTGGTGAAGGTTGCAGCTGGCAAATCTGGTTGGTGCCCTTCACTTATCCCATAACTTAAATTTATATTAGTTTGTATATTAATATATTATATATTGAATATTAAATTTGAGGAACACGCCATCGGATGGTCGGAAATGATAAGTTAGTAATTACAATTTAATTAATTTAAGGATAAGGATAATTGTAGATAATACACCCACATTTTATTTTTTTAAAAAACAAATTGTTTCTTTAACGGTATAAAACCGTTATCTTTTATTGAAGGCCTACGAATATTTGGATAATTTATAAATATTTAAAATATAAGAACTCAATGAGTAGTTCTAGTAAAGAAAAGATAGTGTTTATTTTAAAAGACCTGAATTCGAATATATGTATGTGCTTCGTCAAAAGATTAAAAAAATAAATAAATATTCACTTGGATCACGTAAAGCTGGATTACGAAAAATATAAATATCTCTAGAATTTCTCACATTTTTGTAATAGATAACTACTAATTAATTTACACAAAGTTAAATCACGCGCAAATGATTGTTATCAATATTAATTGTAGACTTATCTCTACATGTATTTGAAGAATCCTCGCCTAAAACTTGAGCAAATGTCCCTTGACTTGCATCAACATCCATTACAATATAAGCACTGGAGAGTGCATTCTCAACGTTTAGTTATGGTGTAGATTTCACTTTTAAAAATAAGAATTTGTTATTTTTCAACCTAAGACAAAATCAACAAGATAATTTCTAGCAAAACACTTCCCTAAAAACGCTCAAACAAGGTTGGTAAGATCGACAGCAATTTTGGTTATTATCTACTATTTTAAGATCAAATTATAATCCATAAAATATGTTCAAACTGATTACCTCAAAAAATTGAAACATTCATCTCAAATAATGTGGGTTTCAAGAACGTTGGATGGGTTAATGCGAAAGAGATGACAACTCTCAATTTCAGTTCATATGAGTTCGAAGAAAGAACAACTCTCAATCTATGTCGATATGTATTCAGTTTTTTGGGCATGGGACAGACGGTGATCTACTTAGGTCAAAAGAGGACAAGTATCGGTCTCAAGTTTTGAAAAGATTCTGTCTTTATATTTGGGTTGGGTTGTATTCATTTTTTCAACATGGAGCTGGTCATGATCTAAGTAGGTCCAGACCCACATTCTCCATGAATACTATGTTACTTAACTTTTCAAAGCAAAATGAATGCATATTCTAGTGCATATATATCATTTTATAAACTCAATTTGTGAATATTTGAAATACTTGTTGCATATGTTTACATTTGAAAATCATTGTTGTCAATGTCATTCCCAGCTCCTCCAACTTCCAAACGAGTTTCTTGATGATCAATCCTTTCTGAAATCACATATATTACTTAAAGGAAAAAACTTTCATACACAGGCCGTGTAAATTTTAGTTTACACGTACCTTTTAGTTTTAGGGGTTAAGGTTTAAGTTTAGGGGTTTAGGTTGTATGGTTTAGAATTTAGTGTATAGGGTTAAGGTTTAGTTTTTAGGGTTAAGATTAGAGATTTAGGATTTGAATTTTTATAGTGTAAATACAGGCTTGTGTAAAATTAGTTTTACACAGCCTGTGTATCAAAGTTTTACTCTTACTTAAATATGGGCAGAGCCAAGTATACAAATGCGGTATAACTTGACGCTTTAAAAATCTTGAGAAACTTTTTCTATATATACTTTATATGAAAAGAATAAAGATACCGATTTAAAAAAATATTGAGATCCTTCAAAGAAAATTAGCACTTATTATTTAATTTCACATATTTTTAATAAAATATGAGTTAATATCTAAAATTTTAACGCGGTAATTAAAATTTTCTGACTGAGCCTGTCATCATAGGACTCTAACTCAATTTGCTGAGAATGAAAAACCATGCGATAATTACTGATCAAATTTATTAATACGAAAGCAGAAAATGTAATAATAAAGGTAAAAATGAAGATCCAGATTTGCATCGTACACCTAAAATTGATATAAATCAGGTCTCAACTGTGGTGGTAACCTTACATCTCCTTTATTCATGGGTTTGGTGAAGCTAAAGCTGGTTGAGGGGACATTGCTTTTTACCTAAAAGCCATGGAGGCAGAGCCTAGTCCACGGATCCCTATTCACAAATGATTTTATATTCTAGCCACACTAATTTGATCCAGTAAAACATAAAATATGAAAACATGTTTATTAGATAAATGAATATAACAAGTAGTCTAAATGAAAAAAATAATGATATTTATTTTAAGAGACATAATTTGAATAGCTTTATCTATAAAATGTACGTGTAAAGGAGAAATTTAGTAGAGACCAATAGGTCAATAAAGACAATGTCCAAATTCGTTCTTAACTTTTTCAAATTGACCTTTAGTTAGACGAGAACCGTTAATTTATTAACGTTAATTTATTAACGATCAATATCTATTATTGACATGACATATCTTATGTATTCAGAGTGCTGATACGACAATATCGCATATACATAAATGATGACATGGCATATGTACGTGCGTTAATAATGATGTGGCACATATTACACATACAAAGTGATACATGGCATATATCATCTCAACTACATATATTTTATTTTATTTTTTATTAAATTTGTCACATCCAATGAGATGATATGTCATCACTAGCGGAGCTAGTAAAAGATGTGGAATGTGACACTCAAAATTTTTGAAAAATAAATTTGTTTTTATAAATTTTATACAAAATATTTAAAAGTAAAATAAATACTACTTTAAAAAAATATTGACACCATTTAAAAGAATATAGACACCACTTTAAAAAAGTATTTGACACCAAAAGATTAACACTCATCATTTGTCTTCACTCACTTAAATAAATTCTTTAAAGAAATTTTTTTAAAATTTTAATACTGTAATTTAATTTTTCTGACTATCTCCGTGTGTTATCACTCACTGATAGAAAAGATGAGAAATTAAAAAAAATGTAATTGGTGATGCTTTAACTTGGTTCTTTATGATAAAAAATTCAATGTATAGTTACTACTAGGCTGAGCTAATAAGATGTTATACTATTGACAAATCTATTATCATACTTTTATATTAATTTATTATATAATTTATGCCATTGATTATTTTATAATTTATGTATTCTTATAATAATATATTTGTAACATAAACATTAATATATTATTTATGTTAAAAAATATTAGTATATAAACTATATTAATATTTTATAACATAAATAATTATTTATAAATAATATTAATATAAGAATATATTAATTATATTGTAATATTCCAAATTTTGGCTGGTGATTAAATTGTAAATTTTGAAAGTTTAGGGGTTAAAGTATAAACTTTGGAAAAGTTTGAGGACTAAAGTGTAAATTTTTCCAACAAGTAATTTTATTCAATATAAGAGTGAATCGTATTGAAATAAGTACCTTGATATCAGTTTTAAGAATTAAGATACAGAAAAAGGTACCGAATTTGGATCGAATGAAATTGTTAAGCGTGCTCAGGCCAGAGAAATACAAGGATGGGTGACCTTGGGGAAGGTACCATAAAAGTGTTTCTGATCGATAATTTAGACTCAGTAAGAGTAAAGAATATTCGTACGGATTTACGATAAAGGATTTCTAAGAGAAATTCTACTCTTTGAAGATTTTTTATAATTATTGGGATAATAGTATGAGTTAAGAAAATTCAGTCTAAGACTTTAGGAAAGGAAGTTTTTTTTATAAGATGATAGTGTTTATTTTTCGAATATGGAAATATGAAATTTTTGGAATAAATCCGATAGCTCGATAAAGGTGAAATTGCAGTAAAAGTATTTTATGAATATCAGGAAATCAGATTGAACTGAAATTTCATAGGCTGATCCAAAAGTCATGGAAAAGTCATAAAATACTATTTTATGAATATTTTATCATAGGTGGTTGGATTCCAACTAGACTTAGTTGAATTTTTACAAGAATGACAAACTAGTAAATAAAAACTAGTTGGAGGGCAAATTGGTCATTTTGCCCTAATGGCATTAATGAAATATTTAAAAATTTACAAGGATAATTTTGGAAGAATAAAATGGAAGATTAAATCTTGGCCCTTGATTAATGATAAGATCAATCTCAACTGTTGGATTAAAAGGGCATTTTAGTAATTTCATTATCTAAATGAATTTAAAATTCATTTATACAAGACAAGTGGCCAAATTGGATGAAAAAAAAGGATGAAGATTTCTTCATCCTCAAAATTTCGAAATATGAGGGGGAGAAAGTAAGAAAGAAAAATGGAGAAATTTTTTCCAAGTTCGATTCAAGCCCCGAAACTCGATTTTCATGTAATATTTTCAACTGCAAAGTTGTTATACTCTTCAAGCTCTGTCTTTTGGTGTAAATAATTCATGGAAAACATGCTTGATTGATGAGAATTTTGCATGAGAAGAAATTAGGTTTTATGGAAAAAGTTTGGGCTTTTGGAATTTTATGATTTCATGATGAAATTCAAGTTAAAATCAAGCTAGTATAATGTTAAAATCATGTTATTGAGTTGAGATTTAAACCCTAAATATTTTAGTTTGTATGAAGATGATTAGGGTTTATGGATTCAAGTTTAATTTAGAGTTTGTGATGTTGAGTTAATGATCTAGTAAGCTTGAATTGTTATTTGGAAGCAAAACCCTAAGTTAAAGGTATAGGGACCATTTCGGAAATTCTTAAAGTTAGAGGACCAATCTGATTTTTTTATGTTTTTGAAGTGTATTTATGTTATTATTGAAGTTGGAGATGTGAAATTGAAGTTAGAATGTTAAAGTGATGTAGAATCGAATTAGTGACCATTTTGACAAATTGTCAAAGTTAAGTGACCAATTCGGAAATGATGTTTTAGAGGAGGATTAAATCTGAATTTCAGTTATATGATGGAATTATGATAGTAATGTTGATTTGAGGACTAAATTGCAAAGTTAAGAAGCTAGAATCCTTATCTTTGCATTTTAGTGACTATTTCGGTTAAGAAGAAAAATTAAGGGAAACTACTGTGAATAATTATTTGATGAAGAATATGATAAGTTGATGGTTTAAAGTAAATAATGGGACTAAATTGAAAATTAGAGAAGTAAGGAGAAGTTAGTATAAAAGTTGAAGTTAATTATGGAAGCTGTGTAGAAAACTAGATTATGGCAGTAAGTTTGAAAATTCACCATAAATTCTACAAAAATGGTTAGACGGTGAATTTTATACTTATATAAAGATTTGTTCGTCTAGTTTCGTTTTCAACAAACGGAAACTGATTTCGAGATCTGAGTAAAAAGATATGAATTTTTAAGTGGTGAAAAGTCAGAAAACAGTATGACAGTCTGTTCCGAAATCAGCACTGAAAATTGACTTTGAAAATTTGTCATAAATCGTACGAGTTGAATTTGGGCTATTAATTTATATGTATGAAAAGCTTATTGAATCTAGTTTCTTTCAGAACAAATGTAATCGAATTCCGAGTTTTAGATCATTTTATAGAAATAAATCTTTAAAGGTAGTGCAAGCTGCTAAAAAATGGAATTTGAGACATTTTATATCTAATGTTAGTTAGCAAGCTTGGAGGAATTATTTGAAGTTCAAAATGGTCATTAGGGACCAAAAATGAGTTTTGGACAGTATAAGAAAGGAAGGAAATTTTGTATATTCGAATGATTAGATTTGACAACGTGTTTAAAATATTGTAAGATTTGAATCTAACAAGTGTTATTCATATTCATGTGATTAATGAAGTTTGGATTCGAATCAAAAGATGATTCGAGGCACTATGAAAGAAAGGATCGAATAGAGCTTAGTGAGGCAAACTAATAAATGGCCCATGTGAGTGCATTTATAAATGTTTGCATTACATTGAAAATGGCATTGCATTTCTCTATAATACATGATATGATAATTTGCTCGACATGGCAAGCTTGATGGAATACCAGGTACGAATTATTGTTTGCATAAATGATGATGCATTATGCATACATGAAATATGGATAATGACATGACTAAAATGAAACAAGATACACCTAGGGATCTACGCCCATAGTGCAAATGCACTAACAAGGTGTTTATATAATGAGCAAAGAGTGTCCTTATATGAGGAGCAAAGAGCGTCCTCTCGAGTATGTACTGTACATGGCACTACGGTGCATATAGGTTACGAGGTTTCCATGGGCCTCTAGCCAGACACGATGATAATAATAACAAGATGATACATGATTCAGATGTTACATGTTACTTGCTACAAATGTTACATGATTACATGATACATGAATAAGAAGTTACATGTCACATAACCGAGAAGCACATGACATACATGATAGAAAGGTTACATGATATATGATAGAAATGTTTCATGTATTACTTGATAGAGATAATTCATGATTTACATGTTAGTAAGAATACACGATATATTGATATATATGACATATTGTCAATTATAGAGAATGGGTAATACAATCATTACATGACACATCAATTTGTATTACTTTATGTTTTTAATAAATTGTTTTGTATGTCTCGCTAAGTTCGTACTTAGCGTGTGATTGTTTCACACGTAGGTTAAGTTGGAGCACTTGAAGAGGAGTCAAGCATGCTGCTCAAGCTACAATCTGCAGAACATCACTAAGACATTCTAAATTATGACAATCTCTACTGGGCATGTAAACTATTTATTTACTGATAGTATATGATGCATTGAATTGAATTATAATGATAGTTTAAATAATCAACTAGACGATGAATCGTATAGAGACAAAAAAAAGTTAAGCTTAACTTTCAGTAGCATGTTTAAGTAACATCTATAATGTATATTCAATTATGAGTATACGTTATGGGTGTTACATATAAATTAATTTATAACAAATTATAAAATATGTTAATATTTATGTTATAAATATATTATATTAGATTATAAAAAATTTGAAAAAAATATAACATGATATTAGATTAATTTAGTGATTAGTCATTGATTTTTTTTTCATTTTAAAGATTTAAGTTCAAGTTCCACCATTGCATTTTCTAATTTTTTTCATCATCTTATTAGATAAAAATAATTTAATAAAAATAAAATATATTCGTGATATGTGCCACATCATCACTTTGTACATGTGGCATATGTTACACCATCACTTTAGATACATAACATATTTCTCATTAGCACTTTAGACACATAAAATATGTTATGTCAGCCACAGACATTGATCTTTAGTAAACCAGTATGGTTACAAGGTCAAAAAAATATTATACCTTATAAAAAAGGTTACAAAAATTTTAATATATTTATATCGGCAACATATATTTTTTTATTACTAATAAATGCTGAGTGCTTTAAATGGAGATACCCAGATTCATAACTTGAAGATTGCATTTTTTAAAAGGATAAAAATAAATCCTAACATAAATCATAAATTATATATAAATCATATAATATTTATTCCACTTGCATTTTAAAGAGAGAAAACTAATAGATGACGAGGAGAAAACTAATAGGGGTGTTTAATATCGGCCCAATAGATATATCTATAAGTTCAATAAGCTCATAATATAAGTTAAAAAATGAAAAGAAAGATAAAATATAATAATAATATGATAGTATTATTAATCTTATTGAGCTTTAAGATACTCATTGCCGGTTTTAAACATGCCTAAAAACTAATGGAGTGAAATTAGGCCGAGGGGTTTTTACCATTTGGATCCAAATGTAACGCCTTCAAATTGCCGCTATTGGAAGACTACTTTTTGTCAAGATGCTTTTTTTTTTCTTTTATAATGTAAAGATAAATACTTCTATTATAATAGTAAAAATAACTTAAAATACTATACAATGATTATTGATTGTTTTATTATCATTTATTAAATAGTCTAATTGGAGAATATAAATCTTTTATTTTTTTTTGTGCCTTTAGTTATGCCTCAAACTAAAAAATTAAGTTTAACATTTAGGATTTATCGTTAAGGTTAGAGATTATGTTTAGAATTTAAGGAATTTTAGGTAAAGTGTATTTAGGAATTTTTGGGTAAAGTATATTTTTTAGGGTTTAAGTTATTTTTTTAACATTGTCACTAAGTTATCTTAAATATTATAAAATAATCATTAAACTCTTAAAAGTTACATAATAAGCATTAAACGTTAATTTTTATTATAAAATAATTATTGAGTCGTTAATTATTATTAAGGAAATATGACAATTAGAAAATTTTATATAATAACACATTTAATTTAGTCTTAATTCTCATTATTTTCATTTTTATAATTTGATTATATTTTTAATTAAAAATAATTTAATATTTTTTCGACATTTTATCATTAAACTAAATAAGAACGCGTCGCATTTAGAATAGTATCAATTTGTCTGTTTCAGACCAAGATTCCTCGATAGTACAGTTCCCGCTAAGGGTCTATACGGTTCAGTAAAAGTTTTTAATAATACCGCCGAATTTTGGTTCAATTAACGTCGGTTCTCGGTTTTTCTATACTAATTTTATATTTTAAAATTTTGTATTTTATTTTGCTTAGATTCATGTTTATTTGGATATGTTTTGATTTTTAGTTGGATTATGTGGTGTTATATTTAATTATATAATTACCGGAATATTGTATGTGATTGTATATGTAATTATATATACAACTAATTCAAGAAGAATTATTTTATTCAATTTGACCTTGATATTTTCTAACACTCGATGCATGTTATTTTAGTCTATTTTTCTATTAAAAAAATTCACATGACTTTTAGGAATGTGTCAAGTAACACATAATATATGTTAAATTTACAATAAATCATGAAATTACATTAAAAAACTTTAGTAGAAAAATAAAACAAAAAAATCCCAACTTGATAAATCAATCAAAGTGTGAATTTTTTTAGAACTTAAAGTTTTTATTGTCATTTTTATTGAAAATTTTAATTTAATATATATTATATGTCTTGTTGTATGTCCATAGAGAGTAACATGATTCTTTTTGTCGTGGAGAAATGGACAAGGGTAACGTGCATTATGATTTGAAAGTTCAAGGATAAAATGAATTGATTTTATTAAATACCAAAGTAATAATGAGGTACAACTATTTTAGAGGTGAAAATAATATTTAGCCCAAAAAATAAAATTCTTAGTAGAACAATTAACAAAAGTACATAACATTTGTTTGAACATTGGGGAATTGAGCTTTATTAGAAATAATGGAGGGTGCAACACATACAACACATCTAAACATAACTAAAGATTCAGAGATTATGTTCACACAAAAATTTATACAGATAAAAAAACTTAAAACACAAAAGCATAAAGAATATCGAAACATTCTTTTGAGATCATAAAAGCCCTACCTATAAAATCTAACGAGATACGTAAGAGGTGATGTGTGAGTGGTGAGCGAAACAATCAATCTTGCAAGTTACTCCGTGATTCAATTCTGATTACAAAAGAGGGTCAAGCTATCCGTGACTATAGACAAAACCAAATAAAAAAATTAGCGTCGTGAGGGTCTATGTGAGAGCACGAAATGATCGCAAAGATAAACACAAAACATGTCATAAGCTAAAGACGTACTTAAAGGTAGATAAAACATGCCACAAAGGAATAAAAAAACGTACGAAGACATGTGGAGAATAGGAAAACAAAACAAAGAGATTCTTATTAAAAATTTGAAAAATAACAAAAAAATAACAATGATAAAATATATAAAAAAAACAAATTATCGACAGTCGACAATCAACATTAAAACTATTATCATCATTCATCAAAGAAAGAAAATGGAAAACAAAGACATATGACTTAGTAAAGAGAAGGAGAATGACTAGGTTAAAAAATGAAGTACATAACTTTCAAGATACAATAATAAAATACGAAATGATAGAACTTTAAAATTTTCATTACTTATAAAATGAGCTTCAATTAAAGAATAACTTTTAAATTCAGCATTTGTTTTCTTTGACGATCGATTCTATTTTTCTGCAGAAACAGAACAAGAAACATAGGGGACCCGAAAGATTCACCAAAAATGGTAGGGACAAGGAATTCTTCCCGGCAAACCCAACAGCCAAATCCAGATTTACAATCTCTTACACATGCAGTTGACCCAATTTCTCTCATTCTTTCTCTGAATTCAAGCCCTACTAACCCCATTCCTTTAAGGCTGACAACAGACAGTTATATAATGGAAAGAGGTCCCAGATACAGAGCATATGCAGAGATAAGAGAAACAAGGCTGAGAATCAAGTGTGGGAAGCAACAAGAAAAGCAAGAAATCGAATTCAAACAGCACGAAAAAAAGAAACTAGTGAAATCCAGTTCAAGTTTGGGGATTTCTAGGAAAGGATCCTCTGTTTTGGCTCCACCAGTGCCTGATTTTTCAGCAACTTTGAGGAAAGAAAATCTTAAGCCGCTGGTCACCGGCGCGTTTGAATTGACACCACCAGGAAAGATTTGGTCAAAGGGGAACGATGTGTCGTTTTCGAATTCGAGAGGGACTAAGTCTGCAAATGCAGGGGAGAAGAAAGGAAGGTTGATGATAACAAGGAAGAGTTGTGGGAGTATTGAAGAATTGAAACGGGTTTCATCCTCTGCAGCTAAGGCTATTAATCATGAAAACAGAGGACGGAAGATTAGTGGCAGAGGTTAGTGGACAGTATTGAAACCAAACATCAGTTTGAAATTTACTTTTGTTTTCAGACTTGTTTGATTCCTTTTCTTCATTTCATTTCTTGGTTGGATTTGTTTTAATTACTTGTTTTTACAGACAGTGTATCTGAATTCTCATAAATACAAGTAGAGAGGTTCCATTGATCTCTTTCTGTCTCTGCAATTCTGATTTATCGTACAGAAGCAGGCCATCAATTCTTGCAAAATACTAGCAATTTGGCACATTTTCGAATTAATAAACAAAATTAATCCAGAAATCAAACAAAGTTGGATAAATTAGTCACCATTTGGTTTCATGAAAATTTTCGTTTTCGTTTTGTTTGAAAAATGAAAAATAAAATATAATGAAATGTGAAGCATTAAGTTGACTTATTCATAACATGGATGGTTTGAATGGGAGATCGTTGATCTTTGTTTGACAAGATGAAAATATGAGATATTAAGTTGACTCATTCAATATTGAATATGGAGTTGAACACGGCAAACATTCAAGGATTTATGTTCAGTCAACTTTTGCTTTAATTTGTAAAAGTTGTTTTATTTTTGCCACTTACCTTCCATTATTAAAATATTGAAATTAATTTCGACGATGACCTTGAATATTATCCTAATTTCATTTTGTTGAGCCCAATTAACAATCGAATTGCCGTCGGCAGGAGTTTTTTTTTTTTTTTGATAAATAAAGGAAAGTTAGCATAAAAAAAAGTACCTACGATAATTTATACAAAAACATATTACGAGATAACTCTCGGCATAACTTCACATACATATAGACCAACCAAACGATTATAATCATCATGTAAAAAATTAATCACCTCATCAAGAGAGTACAAGAAAAGACGCGGCTCAAAACTATCCGTAAAAAACAACCTAACTTAGCAGGAGTTTTTTTACTTTGTATTCTTTGTTTTTTGTTATTACTCTTATATTTGTGTATGTTATTTTGGTAGGTTTTTTATTTGTCGTTTTGACTTTTTTTTTTGTTTGTCTCTATAATATGTTGATGAGCAAAGAATTAACAATACAGTGCACATTCTGTTTAGGGCCGCAATATAAAAGGGGAGGATGGTCTTTCTATTGCTTCTTCTCATAAACAGCCTCAATTTATGAGACTTCAATCAAGATCAATTATATGAACATGAATTCCAAAGGCTACAATAAAATAAATATGTCATAGAATTTGATGCATCTTATTCATTAAGTGGGTTTGGAAGTTTATGACACATTAAAAAAATGAAAATTTAAGAGATCTTCGGTTAGTGGAAAATACGGCCTGTGTACCGACTCGAATTTTACCTGGTACCCGAAAATTCAGGTATTTGGGTACCCGGATATAAAAATATATATTTTTAAATATAAAAATATTTTATTAGTTTAATATAAAATATAAAAATATGTATTTATTAGTTTAAAATAAAATATAAAAAATTAAGATTTTTATTAGTTTAATATAAAAATATGTATATTGAATATAAAATATATTAATTTCAAATATATTCGGGTACCCGGTTGTAATCAAGACCCAAAAATTCTTAATTTTGTGATATGTGGCCGACCTGAGAAATGACAGGCCGGATACTCGACCCGAGTAAAAAAATTTAGATAAATACCCGGTCATTTATATTCGAATAATCAGATAGTCGGATCAAGTATTTTTAAACAACCTTAACTCCCACCTACTCAACTCTTTATGTACATTCAACATGTTAAATGTAAATGGTAAAGACAAATAAAAATTGAGTTTCTATGTCAGTAAGTTCATTCATGAACAGCTCAAGTTTTCGTTTTCCAATATGCGGAATTACGATTTGGAGTCAAACCTTCCACGGCATTATTACATCTCCAGAGTACTGTCCCATTTCCGATTTCCCATTTAACTAATCAAAATGCAGCAATTTGAATTGCCTATTTAAAACCTTACTTGTACTAATTTACAATTTTATCCTTTATCTTTTTTAGTGCTTAAACAATGTGCTCCCTATTCATTTGGTAGTAAGAAAACCCCCTTTTTCTTTTAATTTTCTATTTTTTAAAAATATAGGCTTAAATGAACTTTAGGTGCCAAAAGTATATCATTTTTGAACTTTAGGTACCTAAATTATTTTTTTATAAAAATAGGTGCTTAAAGTTTTTAAAGTTATAATTTTAGGTGCTTGGGGTTAATTTGCCGTTAATTTTTAAAAATATATATTTTTTATTTTATTTTTAATTTATTTTATTTTTTAAATTTATTTAAAAAAACTCTAAATTTCTAAAATTTACAAAATTGCCCCTAAATTCGAAATCCTTAGCCCACCCAAATTCAAATCACGATTTGAGTTGATTTCGTCGCCGATAGCACCGCCGCCGCCGACCACATCCTTCGCCGGACCACCACGGTCGTTTACCCTATCATCCCATCACCGGAAAATGGACCGGAGTCCTGCAAAACGCCGAACGAAGGCCGAAACATTCAAAATTTCATTCGAACGATTTGCGACAAGCGGCGGCTGAACGACGACGATTGGTGCATGGGTGTTAGGGAGAGGGGAAGACGCTCCATTTCGTCACCGGAATTGTGGCCAACGGCGACGGGAGTGGCCGGATTGAGGGATTTAAGATTTTGGGGTTTTTTTTGGAATTTTAGAAAATTGGGAGCTTTTTTGAAAATTTCATTTTTTTATTTTTTTAAAAAATAATTAAAAAATATAAAATATAAAATTTGCCATGTGTCACATTATAATTGGCTACAATTTTTTTTAACGGTAGTTAACCCTAGGCACTTAAAATTCAAAAATAATATACTTTGGGCACCTAAAGTTCATTTAAGCCAAAAAAAAATAATACGATGGCCTGTAGTTCTACTATAAATTGCTTGTTTCCTAGCAGCATTAGTGAAGCAACCAAGAATATTTTCCTTTCTCATTCCCTCTCTTCATACTACTTTGATTTATAAACAAACAAACAAAAAAGGTTATATATTTTGAATCGTTGAATAACTGAGATCACCACCATGGCTGCTATGCTGCTGTGTTTGACTGCCCTTTTGGTTCTATTTATGATTTCTTTGTTTAAACTTGTGTTCGACGCCATCTCATGTTACCTGCTGATTCCCAGACGTATAAGGGAAACCATGGAGAAACAAGGAGTGCATGGCCCGAAACCCTGCGGAGTAACCGGCAACATACTCGAAATGTTCAATCTAACATCCCAAGCTACCTCGAAAGACATGGAAACCATCAACCACGACATCGTTGGCCGGCTTTTGCCGCATTATGTCAAATGGTCCAATTCATATGGTATGTGTATGTGTATCTTTAATTAATCTTACCATACATGGTGATATTTGAACAAAGGTGTTTTGGTTAAAGTCTTATGGTTTTCTTCTGGGAATTTTTGGACAGGGAAAAGATTTATATACTGGCACGGGATCGAGCCTAGGATGTGCGTGACGGAGACTGAATTGATCAAAGAACTGATGACCAAACACCACCTGGTAACAGGCAAATCATGGCTACAACAGCAAGGCTCGAAACATTTTACCGGCAGAGGTTTGTTAATGGCTAACGACCGGAACTGGTACTACCAGCGCCATATCGCTGCTCCGGCATTCATGGGGAATAAGCTTAAGGTAGTAGTCTAATGTAATTTAATAATCTAATCCAATCTAAGCTTTTCCTCTAATGTGTTATGATGGTTTGAAATTGTATCTTTTTTATTCAACAGAGTTATTCCGGACACATGGTGGATTGCACTAAGCAGATGATCCAGTCACTGCAGAATGCAGTCAATTCCGGCCAAAGGGAGTTTGAAATCGGAGAATACATGTCTCGGCTTACAGCTGACATAATCGCAAGAACGGAATTCGATAGCAGCTACGAGAAAGGGAAACAAATAGTCAATCATTTAACATCACTGCAATACCTTTGCGCTCAAGCAAGCAGGCACTTGTGCTTTCCAGGAAGCCGGTGTGTAATCTCTCCTTTCGTATGATGTTTCGAATCTTTCAAGGTAGTCTGAAATGAAACAGAGAATGTACATAATGTTTTCCAGGTTTTTGCCAACAAAATATAACAGAGAAATGAAGTCCCTGAAGATGGGGGTGGATAGATTACTAATGGAGATAATACAAGGCCGAAAAGACTATTTAGAAATTGGTCGGAGCAGTTCACATGGGAATGATTTGTTAGGTATTTTACTTAATGAGATGGAAAAGGAGAGAGGAGGAGACGAATTCAAACTAAACTTGCAGCTGATAATGGATGAATGCAAGACTTTCTTCTTCGCCGGCCACGAAACGACGGCTCTTTTACTTACATGGACGGTCATGTTACTTGCCACAAACCCTGCTTGGCAAGACAAGGTTCGAGCTCAACTCAAACAGGTCTGCAATGGCGGCGTTCCCTCTGTTCATCAACTCTCTAAACTAACTGTGGTAAGAATTTTTTTCATGTTACACCCGTGTAGGGAAAGGGACAATTTTGATTTATTTTTATGGTGCTTATTTATATATTCGTTCATTTGGACCCTCTCATTTTGACAAACTAGTCTTGGAAAGATCCAGCAAAGATTCTACTGAAACGAAACACCTAACTCCACGCCTGATTATAATGATTAGAAATCTTTATCAGCCAAAAGGGATCTTTAAATGAATTCTTCTTCTTTTCTGATTTTGTAGCTGCACATGGTTATAAACGAGTCATTGAGACTGTATCCACCAGCAACGGTCCTGCCTCGGATGGCTTTCGAAAACATCAAATTAGGCGATCTTTTCATCCCCAAGGGACTATCCATATGGATACCGGTGTTGGCCATACATCACAGTGAACAACTATGGGGAAAAGATGTAAATGAGTTCAATCCGGATAGGTTCAATTCTAGACCCTTCGCCTCCACTCGGCATTTCATGCCCTTCGCCGCCGGCCCTCGGAATTGCATCGGCCAATCTTTCGCCATGATGGAAGCCAAGATCATATTATCCATGTTGATCTCACGGTTTAGCTTCAGCATTTCAGAGAGTTACCGCCACGCTCCAGTCGTTGTCATGACTCTAAAGCCAAAATATGGAGTCCAAGTGCTTTTGAACCCATTGGATAGTTGAAGCAGGCTGATTTTGTAGTGGAATCCTTTTGAGTTTTGATATACATTTACATCATTACAAGAACAAGGTTTTGTAATCGAGGTGATAACCCATCGGAAGGAGAAAATAGTTTAAATATTCATCCACCTTTTGCTTCATTTAATTCTCACAAAGTGCGCAGCTTTACATTATATAAAAATATATTGGCAACTTGTATTTGACACAGGTTCATATTCAATTCCTTAGCCACCCACCAGTCTCTGTTAATATGCTCCTCCTCCACTACTCTTTGTTTTTTTTCCCCCTTCAAATCTTTACCTATTAATCTATTAATTTCTGTCACTGTTTCAGTCACCCAAGTCTACGTGATGCAACCCATCAAAAAACTACAGTACTTTTATTAGTTTCAATATTGATGAATATCAAGATACATTTATTCTTCTCTTCAAGTTTTCCAATCTGTCACTAACAATTTTTCATTTCAACTCCAATAGCAGCCATCGGAATCTTTGTGATGCAACTCATTAAAGGAAACAGAACAGACGATATAATCTTATCAAAAGGTTACAATACATTAATAGGATATTTATCATATTTATCTGATCTTTCACAAAATAACTATAAAATTTGTTTAACTAGTAGCTAGAGTTATACTATTACACATGTCGCGTCTTATAAATTTTAAATTTGATACTCTTGTCAAACCTATATTAATATAATCACAAGAAAGACCTCATCTCTTCAAAAGAGAATATAAGAATTTTATCTTTTTTCCATCACTTTTTTCTCCTTAAATGTTCCATTGCAAGCCATTTTTTGCCCAAATTATAAAGAATGAATCGTCATAAACCACACAATTTTATTTTCACCATCATCAAATTTTATTTTGAGAAAATTATAAAATTATAATTTTATTTTGGGAGATCAATTATTTAAAATAATTTCAACATTAGTTTTATCTATAAAATATTATATATTTTATATATGATTTTATAGAGCAAATGTTGATAGATAATACTTTTTTTCTTCAAATCTTTTACTATGATTTCTTCAATGACATATATATTAAGTTCATGGAGGGTTTATGCCCTCTCAATTTGTTTTATAATAATAGTTTTAATTCTTAATTATTTAAATATTTATCAAATTAAATTTTATCATTTTTTTAACAAATAAAAACTGGTGGTTTATTGAATAAAGAAAGAATACAACAAAATTACAAGAATAGTACAAAAAAATAGAGTTATAATTCAGCTAAACAACTAGAAGAAAATGATATATAATTAATTTTTTAGACAAGCTCAATGATACTTAATTTTTCATTCCATTCATTGCTACGGATCAAACATTCATATTGATCCAATTTATATTTAAAAATTTTATTTTATTTTAATTATATGTTTAAAATAGATGAATTTAAAAATATCGTGATAAGGTTAATATTTCTTTTGAGTGTAATAAATAATTGTACAATGATAATAGATCCATAATAATGTTAATAATATATAAGAATTATATTTTAATCCACGAGATGTGTAAAAAGAATTACATAATTTTTCATATTAAAACTAAAAAATTAAATTTTTGACTCTAAACTTAAACCATAAATTTTAAAACCTAAAAATTAAAATTTTAAAATATAAATTAAATCTCTAAACCCTAAATATACAAACTTATGTAAACTTTACTTTATACATCTTGTGAATCAAATAATTTTATAATAAAAAATTAGATTAAATTTTAAATTTTCATACATTCAAAGTATAATAAATAAAGTTGGCAATCATATAAAATATTGAAATTTATTCAACTTGTTTTGTGTTTTAAGTTGTAATTTGGGGTTTAATTGATAGTGAAAATATTTCGTTCTTGTACCAATTAAATTTGGGATTTGTGGGCATTGGGATTAATAAAATCTTCAATCCATGGGGATATTATTTGGTTGATTTTTTCATGAAGCTCAAATGGGATGAATATAGTATATTTTTTGCTTATATCTTTAACAGATTGGATTTTCGATTAAAAGAAACTCATAAATTATCTTTTTATCCTACAGAATAAATTAATGGAAAATTTATAGATTTTACTATTATTTTAAAAATATCTTTATTTAATTATCTATAAATGTAATATATATATATATATATCTTAATAAAAAATCCTAACTATTTTATTATCATTTCAACTTTTTTGAAAAATCTAGCCACACTCAAATTTTTCAACATGTTTCTATCTTAGTTTTTAGATATTTTTGAAAACCCTTGTCTAAATCTTCCCCCAAAATATTATTTTCAATCTTCCAAAATAAATGTCTAATAATTCCAATTTAAAATATAAAATTTGGAACTTTACATTTTGTAATTACAATTTGTCATTTATTTTATTGTGTTTGGTAAAATAGTAATTTTGTTTAATTTTTTTAGCTTATATCTAAAAATTAAGTGAGGATGTTGAGAAAAGAATATAGGGGAGAGAAAGTTAAAGTTTTAATGAAACATTTAATAAAAATTCTCCAAAATTGTAATCATGGGTATATAAATAAATAAATAAATACTTTTTAAAAATCTACAAAAAATCTCCACCTCATCCGATATTTTTTTCCATCCCTAGTTTATTTACGAGAATTGAACTTTAATTGATAGTGAAAGACAACTCGTTATTGTACCAATTAAATTTAGGATTTGTGGGCATACATACTAATGCACTCCTACAAACGTAAAGATATTATTTGGTTGATGAATTTCCTGAATATACAAACTTTAAGTATATTTTTATGCTTATCTCTTTAACAGATTTTTTCCCTATTAAAAAATTCTTTATTGATTATCTTTATCATAACAAAAAGATAAATTGAAAATTTATTATTTGACAAAAAATTGAATATCTTTATTCTTAGATTTTTATTGTTTTAATTATAGATTATTTAGAGTAAATGTTACGCATTGATATACACTACTAATATAGAATAAAGACTATAATTATGTGATAATATAATTAAAACCGTTAGAGCAATGAAAGCTTGAGTAAAATATACAAATAGTGCTCCGACTATATGACAATTTTGGTTGTCCTAACTATAAAAAGTTACAAAACAGTCATTGACTTAAGAAGTAATTTTATCCTTGTAATAATTTTAAATTAGTATTGTTGGCCTCTTTTTTAATTACAACAATTTAGTTCATATAATCTTCTAAAATTTATTATATTGTCCTTTTTTTTAATTTTATTAATTTAACCCTCAAATTTATGTATTGCATCGATGGTTTTCTGAAAACCCGAGATCCAAGAACCCTTCTGATCACGCAATAAGTTACCAATGGAGTCAAAACCAGTGGTAGAAGAAACTGCAGCGTCCACATTTAAACACATCTACCCTGGATCAGGCCCTTGCCGGTGAACATCTATAAGCCTTGAAATTGAGTCTTTTTGTCTGATGTCTTAGGGACAACTGAACTCCAAAAGTGGACATCTATAAACTCAGTCCAAAAGAAAACAGTATATTCTAACAACAAAGCCCATCATCATTTAAAAAAAAAATAATAATCAAAATTCTTTACCGTTATCATTTACAAGTTCATCCCCTTGCTCTGCATCGTCCTTAGTTAGTCTCTTGCCCCTTTTCTTTGTTTCAAATTTTTATTCTTTTAGATAAATAATGTGTTGTATTTATTTTTAACAGTATTTAAAGAGATTAGTTATTTATTAAAAGGGTTTTATTTTATTTATAAAGTTTTTTATTTATTTATCATTTTTTAATTTTTGACTATACAAATTATCCTAATAGAAAAATAAGATAAACAGAAAATAAAAATAAACTCTTGATTCGACCAAACAATAAAAAATAAAGTAAAATATGTCTACATCATCCTTATTCCACATTTTTCTTTGTTTCACATGTGAGATTACCCAACTAAATGGGTTCAAAGAGTTTCAATTTGCACCCCTATAATCGCGCAAGAGGAACAATTTTAACCCAACTCATTTAATGACTAAAAAATGGGTTAGTATATATAAAAACACTTACAATGCTCAAAGTTACCAATTTATTATATTTTTTTCAACAATATTACCACTTGATTAAGAATGTTTATGTGATCAAAAAGTATCTCAAAAGAATTAGAGGGAGACAAACTATCTATCGTCTTGCCCGATATTTTAAGAAGACAAAGAGGTTATTGTCATTCTCGGGTGACGGATTGAATCGAAATTTATAAAAGTTAGAAAGTGTTATATTTCTTACTATAATTAGACATTGTATGTTATGTTACAATTTCTTTACCGTTGGTTTCAATAGATTTTATATTCAAAAACATTTTAAATGAAGAAACAAAAGATTTTTTTTTGTTTCGAAAAGAAATGAAATGAAAGGAATAGAAAACGTAGAAGAATATAATTATTTGTTTTATAACTAATAACAAATGAGGTAAAGATCAAAATAATCTAAAGTAAGAAGGTCAGGAGTTTTCGGAAAGGAATAATCTGACGTCAAATAGTTGATTAAATAATTGTATAACCATAGAGAACTCCCAAATCCCAAAATTTTTAGCGACAGCTGATCCACTTAGAGATCGGTTTTCATCAAAACCAGCGGGAACTCTCCACCGCCCCTAAAAACATGGAGCTGCATGATGCCCACGTGGCGATCTAGTCCCACTTTTGCGCCATAATTTGGCTTCCACGCGCTCCTCCTCCTTTCTGCATGTGCTTTTGGACTCTTTCCCAAACTTGCATTCTTTGGAATTATCGCTACTGTTCTTCTGCTTCTCTGCAAAATGGAACTATTATAGGTATAATAAAAAAATATCAAATAATTATAATTATAATCAAATTAATATAAAGTGTAGATAAATTAAAATCATGTGTATATCAATATATCATGACTTAGAATAAATTAAATTTAAACAGAGCATCCCATTTGTGGAACTTGTATCTAAAATAAAGTTAGAGAAAACCACACATTTAATTATAAATAGCGGGACTTTAACTTAAAACACACAAATTTTGTAGACTTCAACTTTATGTTGCCAGTCCATGTCTCGTTAATAATTAAAAAATTATTTAGTGTTGTATATATTTATTTTTTTTAATAATATTATCTTTAAATTTTAAATTTAAATTATTTATTTAATAATATTATCTTTCAAATGTTTTAAATTTAAATATTTTATAAAAAAGCTACACTATAATGCAACAAACAATTTGAACACAAAATAAATAATATATTCTATGAATCAAATGTTATGATGCAGAATTGGATTGAAAATTAAAACATATGTAAATAGAATTCCATGCATAATAAGAATAAATCATAATATTTTTTTAAAAAAAAGACTTATTATATATTAGTAAGATTTGAACTTTAAACCTCAATAACAAATAAGAGAAAATATGTATTGTATTAAATGAAATGAACAAATAGATGGAATTTGAGAATATGCACCACAAAAAAAAAATAAAACTTAAAATTGTAAAATATCTTAATTTTAATTCGAATTATTAATGTATAGTATCTCGAATAGGATATGCAAAATGATTCTTTTGCAATAATAATTATAGAATTTATAAAAAGAGTTAAAGAAAAGGTAGAAAAAGTCCTCCACTTGCTTTAATTTTAAGAAAAAGTTATTAATCTCAAACATAAATTATAAAATAAACATATACTTTATAAAAAAATAAAAAAAATATTTTAGTAATGTAGTCCAACAACTAATGGGACCAAATTGGAAGAGGTCACTAGATTCTCAAAACTGACTACACAATTTAGTACCTTGATTTGCTCAATTATAATTATATTCCTTGGGGGGATGAACCTAAGCAGACCCAATAGTAAATGAATTAGGTCATTAGTACAAAAATATTAATAATTTTTTATTAATTGAATAAATATTCCTCGAGTTGGATTTTTTTTATTAATTAAAACAGCATTAACAATTTATTATATGCAATTGGCTTGGAATTGATTATTGAGAACATTAGGGTTAAGAGTCAATATCAAAACCAATTAAGGGATATTGCTAATTAAGTAATGCTTCTTCTTTTTTTAGTCTATACATTTTAGTTTAGATATTATTATAAATCTTTGTTGCCGCCCAACCCATGTTTAGTAAAATCATTTCTTGAGTTGATTCCTAGTGACAATGACTTATTTTTTGAGTTGATTCATAGCGATAACGAGGAAAACTCTACATGGACAACGATATAACTTTTAAGATTAATAGGAAAAATATATAACTTTCAAGATTAAGGGATAAAGAAATAAGTTTTTAAGTTTTGTATATACCTAGCATACAAAAAGATTAATTTTTCGGACGCGTTCCTATGTATTTTTTTTTTTGAAAGATGGAGTTTTGAATCTCATAAGTTGATTTTGACAAAAAGTTGAAGTTTTCAAAATATATTGTATTTATTTTAAAGTAAAAGGTTCAATTCATTTTATGCCTCGAACAATGAAGACTCCTATTTGCTTCTCGGCCTATATTCAAAATTCTTTAATGAATGTTGACACATAACATTTGTTCAAATTCTTCATTTTCCATTCGATTTTTAGGAAACAAACATAAAAAAGGGCAGAACTTTGGGGCGGTTCTATTTTTACCATCTAACTAAGCAACTTGTCAATGATACCATCGAACTTTTAAAGTGTTTATATTTTGACCACCAGACGTTAAAACCTAACGGAGAAGGTGATGTGGCAATTAATGTAACACCCTTATGGGCTCTCGCATCAATGACTACAAGTGAAAAATTTCACGCCAATTTAAAAATTACATTGCATTAAAAATTCAGGACTATTTAAAATTTTTATTTAACTTATAGATAATAATTTCATTATATCTAAATTATAATATAAACACAATATTTAAACATATCACATACTATTCAAGATACATAAACAAAAACCATCACTCGCAGGCGGTTTTAACTTTTAACAAAATAATCGGGAGGTTATTTGTTCTCATGCCACTATTCAATTTGTACTTCGATGTCATAGGTTCCACAAAGAATGATGAGAAGTGTCAACTTTTTCTTCTCAAAAGATTTTTTGAGTGCTTCCTCCAATCCTAGGCCTTGCAACTCAAAACCGACCATTTGGCAAGGATGTCGTATAACTTAGTGAGACATAAATCAAAGGCATATATAAAATATTTATAATGCCCGAAAGGCATGAAGGCAAGATTCAATGTCATTAAAAATACATTTTAATAATAGAATATAGTCCAAGGTAAATATTAAGTACTTTAAAAGTACTATTCCAAGGGAGGGCTTCATGACACAATAAAGTGCCTATAACATATATGACATTTTGGGCAAAGTGGTTAACTTTTTGATACACATTGAAGTGTCAATAACTTTATAATACGAGAGTGTCATTAACTCGTAGAATGTCTTTTATGGTTGATGAGCCAATTGTAAACCAACTAACCAACTGGTATAAGTGTGTTGATAATGGTTTAAACCAAACAATCAAATCACGGTTGATGGTGCATTAAATCATCACTATCCGCATCCTGATCGAGAAAATTTTTACATTACCAAGGGCAATATTAAAAATAATTCATGCAACATTATGCAAATAAACAATATCCATACATACGTCACGTAAAACATTTTATATTGTCCAAGTGACTTCCTTTCAATATGCTTTATAATATTTTGGTACTCCCCATTTATCTCATTCAAAAAAAAAGTAATGCTAAAAACATATATAGTCCCAATTGCCTTGTAATGGAAGCCTTTTTTAATTGATTTTTTTTTCAAGATCTGCTACTAGGACAAATTGAGGTTTTCCCCATGTTTTGCTGAAGAAATAACATATACCATTGGGGAAATATATTTTGAGAGCACTTTGAAATCTATATAAAATAATGGAAATGTAAATGAATAACTATCCATTATTTACAAAAATGCGAGATTAAAATTTCTTGAGATCCAATATTAATAAAATCCTTTTTAATACACAACTTTTCCCAAAATTTATATTTTAGTCCTAAGGACACTTTTATTCTTCAAACATCATTTTTAAGCAAAATTTTTAGTAGTTCTCACCATTCACACTTTCAACGATGCAAACTTTAAAAATTAACATAATGGTCATTGAATTTTCCAAATTCCACAAAATGGTCCCAAAATTTGAATAAATATCAAAATCAACCAACAAATCACTTAACTTGTTCTTGGTCCAATTGCAATATTCTTCAAAACTTTTTCAATCAATCAAATCCTTACACTTTCCAAAATTTCCAAATTTGTTTTTGCCAAATAATTAGGGGAGACCAAACCACTTATATCATCAAATTTAATCATTCTTCCTTCATTGCTTAAAATTTCAAACTTTGATCAAACCCCAATTTTTCCATAATTCAAGAACATTCATGCCATTCTGAAAACATCAAAAATAAGATTTCTAGTTTCATTATTCATTCATTTTCATCCTTAAGAAGATTCATAAACCCAAATTCCCAAAACTTAAGGTTAGGGTTCCTTCTTTGAGTTTTTGATAAACTAAAAAGCTTGTTCATGTGCATACATCAAAGATGGTTGACCCTTCAAAATCCATTTCAAATTCTCATAATCTTCTTCAACCAAAAACATAACCTATTGTTCATTTAGTAGCAAAACTACCATCAAAATGAAGAGAAAAAAGAAAAGATTAATTTATTCTAAACATCATACCTTAATTTTTCTGTAAAGGCCTCAAAAGGAGCTTGGAAATTGATTTTTTTTTCTTTCCCTTGTTAAGAAACGGTAGTAGAAACAAAAATCACAAATATTTTGTCATTCTATTTTTAATTAAAACCCATTTCCCCTATTTTAATCTAAAAAGAAAATGCCATTCAATTAAAAATAGGCTTTTTCCATATCATTTCTATCCATTTCACCTTTATTTGTCCATTTTTCCAACCAATTTCATATTTACAAGTCCTCTTCCAATATGCCATTCAATAACATTGGGAACTAAATAAGTTCTTTCCAAACAAAGGCATCTTTAAAAAAATCAACAAATTTCATTTTATAATTTTGAGTCAAATTTCAAAATCACTTTAGAGTTTTTTTTTATATCACATTGCAAAGACTAATTGGTCTAAAGTGTTTCATATTTCTAGTTTCCATAAATTGATAAAGCTGTCATAATAATTATCCTATATTTATGGAGTATATGTTAATTTTGACCCAAAAGGAGATCAAGGCACAAATTAATAAATTCAACATTAAGGACGGTGTTTGAATTTCAAAGGTTAATTTTGACAAAAAGTTAAAGTTTTCAAAATGCATTGTATTTATTTTATTTGGTTAGTTCATTTTAATTCAACAATAAAGACTCATATTCATAATCATTTAAAAATTTCTGTAATGAATGTTGACACATAACATTTGTTCATATTCTTCGTTTCTTCCTTCGATTTTTTAGGAAACAAACATAAAAAAAAAAGAATTTTTTTTGAAACTTTTTAGAAATACCCTAAATCTCAAACACTTTTATTTCAGACATACATTTCCGATGTATCAATTTTGATCCATGCCTCCTCATTCTATTTTTTTTAAAATCTTAAATCCAAAAAAAATATTCAAAAAACATTTTTTGTAAAAATTCATCTATACAAAAGTGAAATCAAGAATCTATTATAAAGATTGGTTTAAAAACATTTTGATTTTTCTTGTATCGATAAGCTGGATAAAAATTTATAAAATTTTAAGAACTCATTAATAGAAGATAATGTTTTTTTAAATGATCAACATAAAAATATTATAAAATAAAATATTAAATACATATTTTGACCAAATAATATTAGATACATAAAAAATATAATCTAAACACTTATTTTACCGTTAAATATTTTAATTTTGTAACGTATTTTACAGTAAAATAATATTTTAATTTTTAGTATAAATTTTAAAAAATTGGCCCTAAGTTCATTTGTTTAAAAAAATATTTTTATTTAATTTTTGTAATGTGGCATCTCTTTTTTTCTTTCCAGATCTATGGCATTTCATTAATAACATTAACATCGGAAGGAAAAGGGAGATTGAACAATATAATTTTTTTTAAAAATTAAAATCAAATCACTTACAATCTAACTTTGAACAATAATTTTTGTGTAAAGTGCATTTTTGTCGTCTATCCTCGTTATTTTTAATAATAAAAAAAATGAAATGGTAGCGGGTGGACAATTGTGGCAAGGTGGCCCATCACGATTTTATTTTTATTGTTCAAACTATAGTATTTGTGTAAATAATTTTGTTTGTGCCATATATGTGAGAGAAAAAAATCAACAACAATAAAAATCCATAGTTTTCTATTTTAATTTTTATTATAAATATTAAAAAATGACCTTAAGTTCGTTTTTTTAATATTTCTTTATTTAATCTAGTGTAAATGTAATGATAAGCACGCTATTTATGCAAATTTTAGAAAAAAATAATATAAAATGAAGAGAGAAAAGACATGCAAAACCGTTGGTTGATGGGTCTTGTAGTGCGCCCACAGTCCCATCTTTCAAATCCGGAAACCGGTTACCGGTTTTGGCATCCCCTCCTTTAAAGTGGTTTTTGAACCAACGCGAACTTCCCGAAACCCAGGAACTTTTTTCTACTCTATTTTATTTTAATTTAAAAAAGGGGAGTTTCCGGTGGTCCCCACTTCACAACTCCTCTGCCCCATATGTGGCGATTCGACCGCACTCTGATACCTGTACGTGTCTGCCACGCTCTGCTCTCTTCCTCTCTCAGAATTTGGACCCATTTGCATGGCATCTCTGGCCTTTTTCACCACCTGTCCTTTGATTCAAATGTCCATTTTACCCTTAACTTTTGGCAGCACCGCCAAAATAGCGGTAATTAATTGAAATCAACCAGGTTTAGTTTAGTAAAAACGAGGTCCTGCATCGGTTCCGTAAAATGTTTAGGTTGTCCTACGCAGAAGGGACAGTACCTTAAGTACGCCTCCAATGGGGATGCGAAATTGGATTCCATCACTGGGCGTGATTTGCACGAGCGGGAAGTGAGAGTAGGGAAATATCAAAACTTATTCAAAACATAGTAGCATAATTTTTATATTATTTGAAAGCCAACCTCCTTGAATGTGGAAAACCAGCATTTTGGAATGCAAATTAAAACAACAGCGACCTTTTTTTTCAATTAAAAATTAATAATATTTATATTTCCCTTTAAATACACTGGCTTCCCCCTTTCCTTCAATCCCCAGTTTACTTTACTCTCTTCTCTTGTTTCTCCAGCTCTTAACCTTTCTTCTCAAACCAGCTATTTTCCTTCATTATTTTCTCCATCATTTCAAGATGCGTATGAGTTGTAATGGATGCCGAGTTCTTCGTAAAGGATGCAGAGAAAATTGTAGCATTAGGCCGTGTTTACAGTGGATCAAAAGCCCTGAATCCCAAGCAAACGCTACCGTTTTTCTCGCCAAGTTCTATGGCCGTGCCGGTCTCATGAACCTCATCAACGCCGGCCCCGAACACCTTCGCCCTGGTCAGTTCATTTTTGTTATGGGTTTTTATAATGGTGTGTTTGCTTTTCAATTTTCTCGTTTGTTTTTATATTATTAAACTGACTTTTTTCGTGTTGTTGGATTTTTCAGCTATTTTTAGGTCATTGTTATACGAGGCTTGTGGACGGATTGTGAACCCGATTTACGGTTCTGTCGGGTTGTTATGGTCTGGAAGCTGGCAGCTTTGTCAAGCCGCCGTTGAAGCTGTGCTAAAAGGTGCTCTTATAACGCCGATTGCTTCTGAAGCCGCTGCGAATGGTCAAGGGCCGCCGCTGAAAGCTTACGACATTCGACATGTCTCCAAAGATGAGAACTCCGCAGCCTCCAACGATGTTCAACGAGTTAAGACTCGCTGCCGAGTTAAGAGAGCTGTGAAGCCCAAGGCGAATAAGCCGGTCTTGGAGGAGGAGGACCGCAACTGCGAACAACCCGAACCGCGGTCTTCCCCGGAAGAAGGGTTCGAGGGAAACCGGTCGACGAGTCACGAGTCTTCGCTGAGTCACCAGTCTGAGTTGGCTGCTGTGGATGAGGAAAGTAAAGAAACGGAGAGTATGATCTCAGAGGAAACAGTGACGGCTTTGCGGCTGTTCCCGGCGGGGCCAGAGTTCCGAGGTGGGGTGTCGGAAGAAAGGACAGTGGAGGGAAGCGGGGAGATTGGGCTGGAGTTGACGCTGGGGTTTAAGCCGGCGGTATCGCGTGCTTGCCAGGCGGTGGTGCCGGTAAAGAAAAGGAGAGTGGAGGCGTTGGATGATAGTCAAACGTGTAAGGTTGAGCTGGGGCTTGACTATCCGGCGGCTTAAATGGATAGTTTTATTCCCAGTTTTGGCGGCTCGTTCTCGGCTTTTGTTTATTTTACATAGAAGAGTTCTTTGTAATTTATTCTTTCTTTTCTCCCTTTATGTACGCTGAAGGAGAAGATAGTTGCAATGTGGTTTACATGAATAGAAATGGTAAATTTTATGAACAAAAATTCTGTATAACTTTTTGGTGTTTTTTTTGTGTAGTTTTAATGTTCTACTCTTAAATTATAAACCTTAAAAAATATAATTTATATTATAAATTTTAATTGTAAATTTTAAATTTAATTTTAGTGTTGGAGTATAGATAGGATAGGAGCATCAAAAATAACAAATTAAATGATTTCTATTCTAATTTTATAGGTGAACTCTCAAAATTTTCAACTAAGTTAAAATATTTTTTAATTACTGGTTTATTAAAAAATTAAAAATGATTATAACACCAAATTAAAAATAATTTTAAAAATTGGTAAAATGATTATCGTGTTATTAGCTATTTTAACAACAGTTAAATAAAATGATGTACTTATAATTTATATGGTAAACTACATTAGATACTATCAAATAGTTTCATCCTTAAAATAATTTATAAACTGTCACTCTCAAAATTCTTCATATACTGACCATCAAATTATTGCTTGATGTGTGATTTCGAGCATGGGTGGAGTCTCAGTGTCGGGTGACATTGGGCCTTGCCACTGATTTGTCTTATTGATGTGCTTGATATTTGTAATTTTGCTTATATGCTTGATATGTGTTCAGACGATTATGGTAGCGCCACATGTTTATTTATCTATTCTTATTGCTCGTACTAGCTTGCATGTTTTCATTTATGATTAGCATGAAGTATAGTATAGTATAGTAGATGTGTACCAGTGAGCTTTGTAAGCTCAGCGCTCGGAATTATTGTTTTTGTGTGTAGGTTGCGCGTTGGATCGTGGGATCGAGGAGCACTATCAGATCGAGACTCTAGCCCTTAGTGATCTTCAGAGTACGATATTTGATTTTAGTGGGTTATGTGTTCATAGGACCTTACATGTTGGAGTTTGTATTTATTATTTGAAATTGAATTATTTAAATTGTACATTCAAATGTTTTAATATAAATTGGAGCTCATTTTAATATTTTATTTATTAATATACATATATTTTAATCGTTGTTTTAAATGCTTTTGCGAATTACTCGTTGGGTTGATTCAGTTTAATTTTTTTTTATAATTTTGAGTTTGGTCTTGAGGCCCAAATGTGACATTCGGGTCGAAGATGTTACAGTTGGGTGATCACCCAGGTAATTTACCCTCAATATTTTCATCTAAAGTAAAATTTGTTTAAAAAAAACGGTGTCGTTTCATATATTAGGAAATTTAAACGAAAACATAATTAAGAAAATTTTCCAAAGATTTTCAATTTGTTCAAATTTTAAAGGTTCATAAAAGCAAATTGCAACGACGCTTCAGATTAAACCATTCAACTCAGTTGAACCACTAATCAAGCTTAATAAAGAAGAGTTCATAAATTTCCTAATTTTACATAAACTCAAAACAAGTGGACTGAATCAAAGTTCAAAAACTTTCACTAGATAACATGAACTTTATTTAAGAACTTTTACAGCTAAAGTTGATTATTTACAAACAAAACAAAGAATATACAAAGATAGACAAAAAGAAACAGAGTCTTAACCCTAAAAACAATGTAAAAGGAAATAAGCATAAGAAACAGACGATTCTTGTCAAAATGAAAAGCAAAGGGATCAGGAATAGAGTTCCAATCGAGGGCTTCAACAATGGCTCTAGGCCTAGCCACATTGTTTACTATGCTATTGTTACCGTCACTTTCCTCCATTTTCCCTCTGCCTTTGCTTTTCCTGAAACTATAACTTTTCTAGGTTTTTCTCTTCAAATGAGATTGGGGAATGTCCCTGCTCTTTTCCTCAAAGTATTTGTATCGCCACCACAAAAGAACGATTTCAGTCAAATATATAAAAGTAATATTTATTTTTTTCGCATCATCTTTGATGCTCATGGTCTGAAAGTACTCTTCCATGCCCCGCACAAAGTTTACAACATCTTGAGCCGATCTGTTTCTCTTAAACTCTTTTGGCTTTGGGATGTTCTTTCTTGGATTAAATACAGTGGCCGCTGCTCTATTCTTCAATGCAACTTTATACACAAATAGGTCTGCCTTCTTCTATCTCTATCTTCACAACCTACAACTCGACCTCAAGCAAATCACTTCTATTACTCAACTTTTCGAATAGATCGTTCAGAAGTTTCTCCATCTATCCGTTGAGATAATTCTTCTTATTGTCTTGCTCCTCGAAGCGTGTATCCACCGCATCAAGTTACTCCTCGAGTCCTTCGTGATTTTCTCAAATCTGGTTACCTTTTTCTCCAACGATTCGAAGATATTCTTTGAACTCACCCTCTTAGATTTGTCAGCTTGAGTCTTTATACCTTTGCTCGTTGCAACATCTTTCTTTGGTGGTACCATCTCAATGAGTGCCTTTGTTGTTTGAAGAATTCAAAGAAAATGGAAAGAAGAATTAAAACGTGTTTTTTTTCTTAATTTAAGGAAACGACTCCATTTTGCCTTTTAAATAAATCTTATTTTACTTTAAAATATAATTGCGTGAAAAATAATATTTAATAAACCACACCAATACTGTAACGAGAAATGATTTGCATGTCATCACCATGTTAATGGTTTAACCACATAATGATACGATTGAGTCTAAAATTAAAGTTTAGTGTTAAATTTGAACAAATCAGAAGTTCAGTGATAAAAACGATTCACCACCGTTAATAGTTTGGTGGTATATAGTGTAGTTTATCCTAACGTATAAAATTAAGAGAAAACTACACTAAATATCACCAAACTTTTAGGTGTGTCGATCATACTACTAGATCAAAAATTGATATTATTTTAGCATCGAACTATAGTTTAGGCTTCAGTTATACCATTGGGCCATTAAAATTGATGACGTAGAGGGATTTAACGGTCCAGTAGTATAATTGGAGTCTAAACTAAAATTTAGTTCTAAAATAATATCAATTTTTAGTTCAATGGTATAATCGATACTAAAGTTAAAGTTCAGTGATTTCTAGTGTAATTTACCCTAAAATTAATTGATAATATCTTATTTAATAACTATTGATATATATATATATATTTAAATAATATATTTTTAAAAAATATAATTTATTTTTAAAGTTATAATCTAACATTTTAAAACATCTTCAAATGTTTTGAACATTTCTCTAAACAGCTTGCGAACAAGTACATGATAAATAGTGGCTATGATTTTTTTTAGTAAAAGTCACTAGTTTTATTAAAAAATATATTCAAAATTACAAATAAGAGTTTATAATCATAAACATAAATTAAATACATAATCTAGACATTTTTTCTATAACCTTGGAAACAAGAAATTAGCCATTTGAGATAATAAAAGATTAAAAGAATTATACAATAAAAAGGTTAAAACGCATCCAAAGACTCAAACAAAAGATATATATTAACAACACCGATAGTCGACGTTGAAGGATAAAATCATTAACACTAACATTAAAAAATACATATAATATTTAAGGTACATTGACAAAACAACCATTATCATAATTTAATCGCGAACTAGAAGTGATAGAGTCGAATGAAGCAAAATTGAGGGTGATTGCCTACGTTTTGAAAATACTGCTACAGTCTCGGTGGAGAAATGGTCTTTTCATTATAATTGAATCGGACATAAGAGTGGTAGTTTCGTAGATTCTCAATCAGGTACATCGGTCATGAAAATTTTGGCGTCATTTCAAGCAAATTGATGGTGTACATTACCGTGAGTATGGTTTCACAATATTTTTTGAGAGATAAATGGGATGATAAATGCATTGACGAAGAGCGGAAAGGATCGAGTGTCATGATAACATGACGGAATTGCAGATGGGGTTGGTATGGTTTGCTTGTCTAGACGGGTCTCTGTGTTCAGTCTGCTGCTTGCTTGCTATGTATGGTGTTTATGCCTCCTGAGCGGTGAATTTCTCTTTGTATTCGCTTGGACTTTGATTGGCTCGTTTGAATGTGCTATGCTTTCGCTCAATAAAGCATTTGGTGAAAAAAAAAACGATGATTGTGAACGTATATCTAAATTTAATCTGAAGGTTCAAAGTAGAAAATATTAATATAATAATAAATAAGCGTCATCTTGATTAGTTGCTCATCGTCAAATTAAACTCTAATAAAACATAAAATGAAAAGAACGGTCAAACGACCAATAAAAAAAATTAAAAACATACCAAAAAATAAAAACGTGTCACAAAAACAAAATTGTTCTTATCAAAAACTAAAAAAAATAAAGAAAAAATAAATATGAGATATAATAAAGTAAAGAGAAAAAGAAATGGTACCGGCGATCGACGATCAATACCAAGACTAAAGCTAATACCGGCAAAAAAGGTCAATTTTATGAACAAAAATCTTTTGTTTTACTTTTTGGTGTCATTTTTTATGTCAAACACTAGAAAATTAAATCTTTACTCCTAACTCTAAATTCTAAATTTTAAACCTTAAAAAATACAACATACACCCTAAATTTTAACCTTAAACTTTAAACTTAATTTTTTAATGTTAGGACGAGGATATCGAGTACTCGTATTCGAATTTCGAGGTATAAATTGTCTGCTGATATAGTAGTATTCGACGTATTTCAATACGTTCAAACTAATCCTCGGTGGAACGCGATGTTATGCATATTTTTATTTTCTGCTTCGTTTTTAGTTTGATGCATGTTTCACTTTTATTTTCGTTGAATAATTAGATTCCAACGATGGCATCCGAGCCTCGTTTTACACGTTCTGATTTGTATTTTACTCATATATGTTGTGCACTTATTTTTTGAATTTTTGGTTTGGTTGAGAACATTTTTTCAAATTATTCCGTGAACGACAACATGTTCAAAGTTTCTGGCAGATTTGATGTACAATCGATTTAAGGTGTGTAGACACCTATTTTTTTATGGGCTATTTAGGTGCGAATTTCACATTAAGCGGGTTTAATTTGGGTCGGAAATGGGGGCTATAGCGCTTAATTTTTTGGATTGGATTTGAATTTCAATATAATGTTAGGACCAGATTGAATCTCAATTAGTTTCAGGGTTAAAATTATAATTTGATTTAATTCATGAACCAAGTTGAATTTTCAAAAAAACGGGAGGTCAAATTTGAGAATTTAGTTAGTAGTTAATTTTTTTAGTATAACTAATGGTATCCAACCTACTGACTGATTAATCCACATCAATTATTGCAAAAGCACATTATAGGACAACCCACCCAATTCAATTGCATCATTCACAATGTTATAACTCGAATCTCTAACTATGCGTATAAGATCTAATGACTCATCTAACTAATCTAATTGATTGTTGGTTAATTAGTAGCTAATTTTTTAGAATTAATTATTAATGAAATGGTTAAATTGGGTGCTTTAAAAGTCCAAGTGCATGGATTGGGTGGTCCAAATAGACCAATATTTCAAGACCAGTACTTGGTGAAGGTCAAATAACCCAAATAGTCTAAGTTAGCTAATGGGTCCAATGCATAGTCAAAAAAGAAATCTCAAATTTTCGAGAAATTATATTATTGACCAGTTTTTCCATGTCATCTATGGTTTCAATAAATAAAAATCATTCATTTCGTTATTTTTTATATCATCTTTTATCAATTGAAAATTTGCATGGTAAAAATTATGTTTTAAATTTGATTTACAGTAAATATGAGTGGAAATTCATTTAGTAAAAAGATTTAAAAAAATAATTTTTATTAAATAAGACTATAAATAGCATGACGGAACGGACCTACAATATAATTTCTCCATATTTTCGGTTTCTTTTTCTTCTTCCTTTCTTTACTTCGCCGCCTACACATATATTATGTATTATTATGGTTGTGTTAAGTTAAACTAGGAAGTTTTATAGAGCAAACACATTTGTCCGGTTAGTCAAGCTGCTCATTTTTATTCTTACATATTTTTTTAGGTCATAGATTCTAGACCCATTAAAAACACCCTTTTCTTGCTACCTAGAGTCTCTTTTTCTCATTCCTCTAATTAAGATTAGAATTAAGATTTGTCAAAAATAAAACTAATAAGTTTTATAGCATTTTAAGTCACTTGGATTACAATAAATCAATGGTCGAGATTAAATAAATTTTTATTAATGATTGATATTAAATCGGATCATTATTATTAGTCCTTTTTAGCCCTCCACTATCCTTATCTCTCTCTTTCCTCTCCAGGTAATACTAAAATTTGGTCTTGATATTAATTTTAAGAAAGTAATGGCTTATTTATTTTAGTAGATAATGGCTTGATATTTGAAAGTTAATGTTTGAGTTTGATTACCTAAGGATATAATTGCAGATAACGATGTCTTACTAATATCCTTTTAATAGAGAAAAAAATATGCGTTCCATCCTTATCTCTTTTATTACGATTAATTTCGGTCAATCTCATATAGATTTCAAAGGACATGTTTTAGGATGAGTCTACGATGAATGTCATACATTGATATATACTATTAATGTCACACACCGATATACATCATTATTTTTTTCTTATTTTTTTAATTTTAAATAAATCTTTTACATAAATTTTTTTGGACCCACCACAAGATTTAAACTTAATTTCAAAATAATGTTAAAACTGAATTTTTTAGACTGGCATAATAAAAATTTAACCCTCAACATTTTAACTTTGCTATAATTTAGCCACCATCTCCATCACAACTATTTTTTCTTATTTTTTTAATTTTAACTTTTTTTCTCATATTTATTTTCAAAATTTTTAACTTTGTTATAATTTAACCCTCAACTTTTTAACTTTGGTATAATTATTGACATTTTGACCCTCATTATTTTTTAGGATAAATTTGGCCCCCAACGTATATATTTTTGTCACATTACTCATTCTTTAACTATCATGTTGATCAGGCCGTTAAAAATTTAACGGTGATAATATGACATATACATGTGATAATACACTTTAAATGACATGTAATCTAACTTGTTACATACTTACATGTATAATAAAATTTTATTTGAAAATTGATAAAATTCGACATGTTTTTCTATAGGAAGACGTTGATTTGAAGAGAAAAATGAGTCGAGTTAAATGGTTTCATGTGTGTCAGCCATGAAGGCTAGGCGGATTGGGTGTAGTGGATTTGCATCTGCGTAACATGACACTATTGACCAAATTGGCTTGGCGCTATGCGACAGAACAAAAATCCTTATGGCGTGATTTAATTGTCGCGAAGTATGGGGAACAGGTTCTCAAGTGGCATTTTAATTTCTATGGAAGGCATCGGATGTATGTTATTTGTAGACAAATTGTAGAGGTGCAAGAGGATGAACGAGTGGCTCGTTTTATGGGTGAGGGCTGATTCTCGTGGATTGTAGGGGATGGTTCGCGAGTGTTGCTTTGGTATGATGCATGGTGTTTGGATGTGCCTTTGAAAATAGCTTTCCGAGATTGTTTCGCTTGGCCATAGACAAAGTGGCGTTATTGGTGGATTACTCGAGGGGAGGTTTATTAGATCATGAAGAATGTATATGTTAAGATATTTGTTTTGATATAATAATTGAAAATAGTTTTGGACTAAATTGAAAAGTTTTCAAAAATAATTTTAAATCCAAACAACTTGAAAATATATTTCAAGTGTTTTCAAAAGGTTTTGGAAGGCTTCAAAACATTTTGAAGTAGCTAAACTTGAGATTTCTTAATGCCCGTAACGATACGGCCTCAACCGTAACGATACCTGTTAGGGTTTCAGCTACAGAAAAAATCTAGAACTGAAAACTCGTACCGTAAAAACTTAGTTGTATCGATACGGAGGGGATCGTATCGATACGTATTTATGCGTACTGGTACCCCTGTGTTTTAACTACCCCAATAGCTATTTTTATGACAGTTTGTACTGATACGCCCATAAGGCGTACCGATACGCGAAGGCTTTTCAGCCTACAACGACTATTTCACAAAGTAGGCGTACCGATAATCGGTACCCTTGTACTGATACAGATAGCTCCAAATTGAGAAATTCAGCATGGAAATCATCCCCAACGATCTTCAACGGCTAGGAATAAAAGAAGACATTGAACAATTAAAGATGGTTAGAGAACATATCCAAGCAAGATGATCAAGAGAATTTAAGTCTAAATCTTATTTCTTCATTTCTCTTGTACATAGTTTAGAGAGTGCTTTAATTGTATATATTTTCACTCTTTCTTGTGAGCTCAATTGTGTAAACACCCACCTTGTGAGGTATTTAGTTTACCAAACAAACCTTGTAAAAGAGAGAGGTTCTAGTTTAGCCTTAGTAAAAACTAGAGTGGTTCTATCTTAGCCAGTAAAAGATAGGGTTGTAAAGGTTTCCTCTTGAGTTTGTAAAAAGGGAAGAATTCATATTGAATTGGTAAATCTTTAGTGGTGTGCTAAGGTAGTGAATGTAGTCTCGGTTGGATAGTCGAACTACTCTAAAATCCTTATGCAAATTGTCTACATTTTTATCAGTTTTAGCCAATTCATCAAAGAGCGAAAATCAACTTTTTTTGATGATTTTGGGAGATCGATTTAAGCGTGCAACAAGCCTTTCAATTGGTATTAGAGCCTCATCTCCATCGAAGGACTAACATATTGGAGTAAAGATCATTTGCACGAAGTCCACCGTTCAAGCAAAAATGGCAAGATTTAAAGAAGATCGCTCTATCTCGTGTCCTCAACTCTTCGAAGGAGAAGCATACTCCCAATGGAGCAACTTCATGAAGTATTTCATCAAATCTCTCGATTTTGAGGTTTGGAATATCATTGAAGATGGATAGTTGGAAGCACCTAAGAAGAAGAAGAAGCAAAGCAGTGCAAATGCACAAAGGCAAAGCTAAATGCCAAGGCCATGCATACTCTTCTTTGTGGCCTCAGTGAAGATGTTTCCAATAAGGTCTCCACATGAAAAAGTGCCAAAAAAATATGGGAGAAGCTTGAGAAAATCTATGGAAACAATGAGGGAGAAAAGAAAGATGATGATTTATCTTGTGCAAACCTCCTCTCAATCCCTAAGGTGGATGGTGTTATGGCTCTCTATGAGCTCGAGGAATCTTCTAACTCAAGTGAGATTAATTCTTATTCTTTTGATGAGTTGCAATATGCTTTTAATGAATTATTTTTTGAATTTGAGACCATGAATTCCAAATTCAAAAAAATAATTTCAAAACTTGAGATTGAAAATGATTTTCTTCTGAAATCAAAAAACGATTTTGAAAGCCAAAATGAAATTTTGAAAAATGATTTAGAGCTTTCAAAAACTAAGAGTGAAATTTTTCAAAAAGAAAATTTTGATTTGAAGGTTAAGCTTAACAAAAGAAAAAAAAATATTTTTAATAATTCATCTAATCACATAATGGCAAAATGCTCACATTGCCATTATCATGGTCATTCTTTGCATATTGTCCTATAAAGAAAAGAAAAACTTATACGATTAGACAAGTATGGATTCCTTAGGGAACTAGAGACATTGAAATTAATGTAAATGGGTCCAAAGCAATTTAGATATCAAAATCCAAATAAATGTCTTTTGTAGGTGTGTTGGAGCAATGATGATGATAGCAAAGATTTTGGAATGCTATAGTCACACAAATGAAGAAGATAGGTAACCTCTATGCTAATTCTTTATTTATTTGGTTATCTATACTTTTGTTTTTTGAAGACTTGGATAATTGAGTTTCATGAGCTTTTAAATTGATTTGATCTACTGATGAAATTCAATATCTTTTAAGTGTCAAGCTTTTGAGCCAATTTTTTGGAATGCTTTGAGAAATGGGAGCCAATTTTAAAATAAAATTCTTATTTTGTCATTTTTTTTAATTTCCCATTGTTATGGTACTTTAAAAGTTTTCAAACTTAGTTTGAATCATTTTTGATATAACAAAAAGGGGAAGAATGTTTTGAAATTTTGAATTTTCAAATGAACAAAGTGGAGCTTTTAACTCTTGTGAAATCACATTCTCTTATTCAAAAATTATTTTACAAAGGGGGAGAATCACTAAAATAATGAATCACTAAAATAATTTTTCATGTTGGTGTTATTATATCAAAAAAGGGTTAGTATATTTGTTTTTATATAACAATTGAAAAATAGTTTTGGACTAAATTGAAAATTTTTAAAAATGATTTTAAGTCCAAACAACTTGAAAACATGTTTGATGTGTTTTCAAAAGGTTCTAGAAGGCTTCAAAACCTTTTTAAGTAGCTAAACCTGAGATTTCTTAAGGCCCGTACCGATACGACCCCAACCGTATCGATACTTGTTAGGGTTTCAGCTACAGGAAAAATTCAGAACCGAAAACCCATACCGGTACAGACTTAGCCGTACCGATATAGAGGGGGTCATATCGATACGCATTTAGGCGTACCGATACCCCTATGTTTTAATTACCCCAACGGCTATTTCCATGACAGTTCGTACCGATACGCTATATACGCGTACCGATACCCGTAAGCTAATCTGCGCCCAAAGGCTATTTCCATAAAAAGAAACGTACCGATACGCACACCCGTGTACCGATATCGATATCTCCATATTAGGAAATTCAGCATGAAAATCATCCTCAACGACTCCAATTGATCCACAGTGGTATCCAGCGGCTAGGAACTCATTCCACACCATAAAAGAAGACCTTGAACACTTGAATATGGTTAGAGAACATATACAAGCAAGATGATCAAGAGAATTTGAGTCTGAATCTTATTTCTTCATTTCTCTTGTACATAGTTTAGAGAGTTTAGAGAGTGCTTCCATTGTATATTTGTTCACTCTTTATTATGAGCTCTATTGTGTAAACACCCACCTTGTAAGGTATTTAGTTTACCAAACAAACCTTGTAAAAGGGAGAGATTCTAGTTTAGCCTTAGTAAAAACTAGAGTGGTTATATCTTAGCCATTAAAAGATATGGTTGTAAAAGGTTTCCCATTTAGCCTGTAAAAAGGGAAGAATTCATAGTGAATTGGTAAATCCTTAGTGGTGTGCTAAGATAGTGGATGTAGACTCGGTTGGGTAGTCGAACGATTCTAAAATCCTTGTGCAAATTGTCTCTATTTTTATCAGTTTTAGCCAATTCATCAAAGAGCAAAAATCAACCCTCTTGACAGTTTCGAGAGATCAATTCGAGCGTGCTACAAGCCTTTCAAATTATGATTTTGAACTCAAAAAAACCTAGCTTGATGAAAACTTATAAACTAAATTAGGGTACCCTTACCCAAAATTATAAGTACTTGACTTGCGGGTGCTCGGTACTCATGGCTCATGTCACCAGCCAATATTTTTAATACCCAATATTCATGACCGGGTCACAAGCCAATATTTTAAAGAAATGAGGGAATCATATAAAATTGAGGGACTAAATTGTAAAAAGAATAAATTTATTTTGAAAATATGAATTGGATCTAAATAGATATTTTATCGTGGTTTAAGAGCATGTGGTTTAAATTTGATCAAAATATACTTAAAATGAAGGAGGAATTGAAGAGAAATAAAATCAGAGACTAATCCTTGTGCAAATTGTCTCTATTTTTATCAGTTTTAGCCAATTCATCAAAGAGCAAAAATCAACCCTCTTGACAGTTTCGAGAGATCAATTCGAGCGTGCTACAAGCCTTTCAAATTATGATTTTGAACTCAAAAAAACCTAGCTTGATGAAAACTTATAAACTAAATTAGGGTACCCTTACCCAAAATTATAAGTACTTGACTTACTTGGGTGTTTCAGTACTCATGGCTCATGTTACCAGCCAATATTTTTAATACCCAATATTCATGACCGGGTCACAAGCCAATATTTTAAAGAAATGAGGGAATCATATAAAATTGAGGGACTAAATTGTAAAAAGAATAAATTTATTTTGAAAATATGAATTGGATCTAAATAGATATTCTATCGTGGTTTAAGAGCATGTGGTTTAAATTTGATCAAAATATACTTAAAATGAAGGAGGAATTGAAGAGAAATAAAATCAGAGACTAAATCACAAAACATTAAAATTCTTTTTTTTTCAAGTTGAAAAATTAAACTCGACTCGAACTTAAAATTCACTCAAATTATATAGTTTAACTCAAATAACTCATAATTAAAAACTCAATTTTTCAATTCGAGTTTTAATCACCCCTCTCTTGAGATATAGAACATTGTTTTGGACTCATACCGATAAATAAAGAATTTTGTGTTTCTACATGTCAACACGAGAATTGAAGCCCAAACCATAGTTAAGACATCCGAAAAATGTCTCAAAAGTCTGCTTCACAAAAATGGAGTAAAATAACGATGATAAGTACGTCTTTGGAAATTGTCGACAGCGCTGCAGATCCATGTATACATTAATAACTTTTTATGGCTGGTTAGTAAACTAAAGGATAATTAATTGACAAATGATAATTGGGTGCGATGATAAGGTATATTGTTCTTACAATGAAAAAACTTGGGTTTAAAAATTGGGTGCGATGATAAGGTATATTGTTCTTACAATGAAAAAATTTGGGTTTAAACCATACGATTAGAGGTGTTTATAACTGACACAAAGAGTACCAGATACCCAATAAATCTAATATCATTATCATAGTATTACTATTTTTCATCATCCTTTCTACTTTATTAACTTGTATTATGAGTTTATTGGACATCTAGGCACGCATTGGGTCAGTTATGAACACGCATAATACAAACTACATTATTAGGAGGGAAAGCCCGGAATCCCAAATATGGGTCCTAAATGGACATGTACTTTACTAAAAAATTAATTGAATCGAATTTTAAATTTTATGATGATGTTTATCATTTGATTCACTTATAGTGTATAAAATTTATACAATGTCAGTGCATTACATATAAATCTTTAAATAAATGTATAACATGTTTTGTAAAATCAATTTTTATTAAACTCGAACCTAACAAATGGTCCAAGTAAAAAAGAGAATGATGCTCATCGTATGAGACTCATCACTTGTCTGCAAAGTATATATAAATTGTCAAGAGATTAAAAATATGTATAAACATATATTATTAATTAATTAATTACTTTAAGACTATTTAAAAAAAATTCAATCAACCTCGGCCAACTCAATCACGGAGAAACATAAAGATCAAATTTCAAAATAAAAGGAATAAATACTGTTAGCTAGTATTCTGAAGGGAAAATGATTAATATGATCGAACACATCAATTTCAATATATTTTCCATTCTAAAAAATATTGATTTGAATAAAAAGAAGAGGGGGAACTTAATAATTGGTTTTAATGATATAAAGTGATTTATTATTTTTCAGTGATCTAAATTTAAATAATATTACCTATAAGAAATAGAAAAAAGAATATGACTAATATAAGATGTTGAAAAATAATAAAAATGAAAAAGGAATGAATTGGAACCCAATAGAAATATACTCATGCTATTAGGCAGTGGGGTTCTGGACAGGAGCGATAGAATCGACTGCATAGAGTTTCAAGAGAGAGTGGCCTAAAAATAGAGAACCTAAATTAAATTAAATTAAGTTTTTGTAAAAAAAAATTAGAAATTTATATATAATTATGTATATATATATATATATAACAATAATATAAACTAAAAACATGTAAAAAGAATGACACTTTTTAAGTAAAAAAAATTCATTTTTAAATATTTATAAGTCAATTTTTTGTTGCTCAATAGAATAATATAATAATATTTTGTATTAAAATATTTTTTAAAAAAATTATATCTCTTACTGATTATAAATTAAATATCATACTTTATTAAATTGTACAGAAACCTCAAAATTTTTTGAACCGCGTCTACTATTGGGCTTTAGAATTAAGAATTATTCCCAAGTTTCCTGCGCACCACCCTAAACACATTTCTCCATTTCTTTTGCCAAACAACAAAACCGCCCTTCTTCGGTATTATTTTCTGTGTTATAATTTTTTAATATATTATTACGATTATATGTTAGTATATGTTTATATTTTTTTACCTTTTATAGGATTTACATATATTTGTATATACAAGTGCTTGAACCTGGGTTTCTTAAGAATTAAGATAAACATCATATTATTTTCTGTTGGAGTTGCTCGTTGAATTCTTTTTTATGTTATAATTATGTTTAAGGTGTTGAATACTTTTTTTTATTAATAAGGTGTTGAATACTTTTTTTGAATTGAAATCCACTAGTTTTATTGAACGAAGATATATTCGAAATTACAATGAAAGTTCACAACTTAGTAAACAAAAATACCTAATCTAGACAAATTCTTAGTAAACAAAACTAGAGTCTCGAGATCATAAGAGGACCATACAAGGAAAAGGTAAAAACCTAACAAAAGATGGATACAAACATCACCAAAGATCGACGATAAAAGGTAAAACCATTAACCAACAACATAAAAATGTATATTACAATGAGGCACATTGACAATAAGGTCATTACCACAACTCAATCGCGAGCGATGAACGGTGAATGTGGTTGTGTATCCAAATTCAGTTCGAGGGTCCGGGACAGAGAGATCAGCAGTAAAACGAAAAGAGCGCTACCTTGATTAATCATGGCGACGTCAGATTCAACCATAATAAAAATCAAATGAAAGAAACGGCCAAAAGACCAATAAAGAAAAAAAGTCTGCTAAAAGGCATAAAAATATACCAAAAGATAAAATAAATCATGCCACAAAATAAAATTATTTATTAAAAATTAAAAAACAAAACAAACGAAATGATAGGTCTCAGCGGTCGGCTACCAACATCAAAACTAATATTGTCGCCTATAATTAAAGAATAAAAAACAGAGGACATTATGCGGCGAGGGTTTTTGAAAACCGAATATTGCTAAAAAAATAATTATTATTAACTTATTTCTCATATGTTTGTTATATTTGTTTATTCGTATATTCTTTTAATAAAGTTATTTTTAACTTATTTCTCATTTTCTTGTATTGTACTCAAGTTTTGGATTTATAATTCATTATTCTGTTATCAGTTATTACTTGACATATTAAAAGTTAAAAAATAATTTCACAAACAATATTTAGATGATATATTAAATGTCCTTTTAAATAAATCAATCTTTGAAAAAAAAAGTATTAATATAAAAGAATGTAAATATAATAAATTTATTGTCACATGTTAAGTGAAAACAAATACTATTTGAACTTATTGCATGGTTATAGTGGTAAAAAAAAAGGCATGTTCCTCCTACGTGATTTAAGTTCGAACAACGTAAAATATAAGTATGCGTAAGTTTATTTAAATATAAAATAGACTACAATACAACCTTATAAATAAATTAGAATACTTGAAGAAACAAGGGGAAAAGTGCAATCTAAGAAGGGGAAAAAACACAGTAAAAGTATAGTAGTATCCGGTTCACAAATATTTGATATGCGTACTTTTCTTGCATTCTAAAAGTTTTTATTTTGATCCTTGCAATTTTAACTTCCATTCAATTCGGTCGTTGTAATTTTACCACAAGACCAAAATGAAATATTTTAGAATGCAATAAGATTACCAAGTTTTAGAATGCAGTATAATTGCACAATACGATAAATTTGTGTTCATTTTTTAAAACTTTCAGTTTAATCCCTTCCATTTTATTTTTTTTCATTTTAGTCCTAAAATGAAAAAATGACCCAAAATCACTGACAGCTGCCCGCGATTTCACCCCTATCCCGTGGAATTTGTCGCCACCTGAACATAACTCGCCTTTGGTATCGTAAAAATATCATTTTCTTAAATAACTTTTTGGTATGGACCATTTTCCTATTTTTTAATTAATGACATTTTCCCTTAAATAAACCTAATTAGTAACCCTTTTACATCTACCTTAAATTAATCTAATTTTAATGTTTTAATCGTGTCTTTATTTCACAATTTTACTTTTTCATAATTGAGTATCTATGAAGTGACATTAAACTTATTAAAGACTAAAATCGTTTGAGATTAACTAGTTAATTAAGTGGCCAAGCATTTTTATATTATCTTATTTTATATAAATTAAAATCTCGATATTTACTTTGAAAACATAATCAGGGGCGGATCCTTTTAAGAGCATGCGGGAACTTTGTCCAATAAAAAATTGAAGAATTGACTTTTAGTCCTTGGGAAATTTTTAAAATTTTAATTTGACCAATTCAAAAATTTTAAATATTATTATTATATTTTAAAGTTTTTGAATATTTTTAATGAAGTCTCCAAAAGTTTTAAGGTTTTAATTTAGAAGTAAGTTTTTTTAGATTATGAATGAACCCCATAAACTGGGTTAGCAAAAGTCGCCCCTGAATGTAATTACCTTTATTGTTAATAATAATATCATCATTGTTTGTATATATTCCTAATTAAATAATTATTAATTAAAAATAAAATCTTTTAATAAAAATTTAGTTATAAAATAAGTATTTAAATTATATATATTTTTTACTATGAATGTTTAATATTTTATTTTTAATTAAAATAAGTGTCAAATTTAATAAAAGCATGAGTGATCGGACAGATGCAGAACGTGGAAATCCCCATGCTTCACGTGCGCCCCAGTCCCTTTACTTCCACCACAATTTCTTTAATATTTAAATGAAAGTCTACATGCCACGTAAGATAGTAGAAACCTGCCGCATGGAATGGTGGCGGTTAGCTCAAAATCTTGATCGAAAATGAAACCAACTAATCCTATGGCGTTCTTTTAGGTGTAGACCACATGAAAAGGTGGGGTCCCAATTCATTGATTGTAACGGCGTGTCTATCTATTGGTGCCTCTCTCTCTCCGCTTTTGCAGCTACCATAATATCAATGCTTTTCCTCTCTTCTCGATGTTTTCATCAAATTCTCCGCCAACCAATGTCGGGTGAGTCTAAAGTGCGATAGATCTATGTTATGATTAAAAAATAATAAAATTTAAAAATTATTTAAAAATTTAAAATGTTAAATATTTTAATAATATTTTAAATTATTTATTTATAATTTTTAACAAATTAGATAGTTAAAATAATAGTTTAGTGACCAAAAATAAAAAATAAGAATAATTTAGTGATTAATGACATCTTTTACCCAAAAAAAAATTTACCTAGTGGAATAAACTTGGCCAAATTGGAACTAAGCCAACTAAAGTTTGACTCTATATAAAGAATATAAAATCGAATTGCTTGCTATTGCCAACTTTCTAGTTTTTTAAACCTTTTGAAAAAGAAAAATCCTCTCATTTTTTTATTCTATCTTTGATTTATTGTATTCCAACATAAAACGTTGAATTTATATTAAAAAATAAAGTTGAATTTTATAAATTGTAGTAACCAAAATAAAAGACTAAATTCCACGTTTACTTTTTTAATTTCCCGAGGATGATTTGGGTAGTTAGGTGATGAATAAAAATCATCAATCTTTTTGGTGGGAAATTTTACAGAAATAATGTAGGGGAATTTTTTCTCCCAAAATAATGCATGTGTCAGTTTATTTCCTAAAATATGGTAGTTTCTATAGTAAAACTAAAGACGGTATCAGCTGGTACCGTCTTCACCCTTGTTTTTTTTGTTGTGTGCAGGATAACGTGGAGTTCAAAGACTGGGCCAGCTGGACCCGACTTCATCTGCCCTCATGGCAGGCTTTGCAGGCCTGCACCGTGGACGTGTCACGCATGCCGGGGTGCCGGGGTGGGTGGCAGAGGGGTTTGGGTGAGCTAAATAGGGGGTGTGGGGGGAGAGAGGTGTAAGTTGATAGTTGAAGGTGAGAAAATTTGATAGTTAAAGGTGAGAAAATTATTTGGAGAAGAAGATTCGAAAATTTGTAAGTATTTTTGTATGTAATAAAAATTTGTAAGTATTTTTATTACGTTTTGTTTGTAAAAAAAGTATTTGTTGTTGATGATGAGTTGTGCGTGTATCATTATAATTTTGTTTTTGTTTTTTTGCTATTAAAGGTTGAAAGTGTGTGAAATATTGCTGATTTAAGGATAAGAAGATTTGGAGAAATATTGTGAGTAGGTAAACGTTTTGTTTGTAAAATAAAAAATATTTGTTGATGATGATTAGTTGTGTGTGTATCATTATAATTTTATGTTTTTTTTTTTGCTATTGAATGCTGAAAGTGTGTGAAATATTGTTGATTTGAGGATAAGAAGATTTGGAGAAATATTGTGAGTAAGTAATATGTGTATTTAATTTTTTTAATTAGTAATAATAATAATTGATAATTTAAATGTGAAATGTGTTGAGTGTTGAAGGAATTTTTTGAGAAGAAGAGAGTAAGAAGAAGAGTTGGAGAAATATAAGTAAGCATGTGTATTTAATTTTTTACTTAGTAATAATATTTGAATATTTAATGTTTATTTTAAATTTTTTATTTTAAAATTTTAATGTTAATTAGTAAGACAAGTAATTAAAATTTGTAATTGTATGTCGTAGATTAATTAAAAAAAATTGTATGTTATTTAGATTTTATGTATCTTTGATATAATTTATATTTGATGCTTGCATGTAGTGTTATTTTAGTTAGTATGCTATAGTGTCGTAGTTTGATATAAGTTATATTGTAATTTAAATTTTTAATTTTATGTCGTAGTTTAATTTAAAAAATAGTATGTTCATATTATTATTTTTATTTATGTTTAAGATAGTTTAGTTTTAAGTTGAAATAGTTTTTAATTTTTTTAAAAAATATATTATGTTTTTCTTTATAATTGTATGTTATAGTGTCGGGTTCGGGTGACTAATGTTTATTTTACTTGTCATGTAGGATGGCTAAGCAAACTCCATTGTTGCATTTAGAGGATCGACACATAACTAGTCTTGCGATTGATGAGATGATGAGGTTTATTTGAAATAAAATAGCTTATGTATTTTTCGTATTTTTATATATTAATTTTATTTATATAATGTGTTAATTGCAGGAGGCAGATGATACATTTAGACATCATCGATGTATGGTAGAAACTCCGCTAGATAACAGAATCATGAACTTCTTGTACGTGGTGGTATTTTATAATGCGACATTCTTTTGCGGGTACAAGTTGGTTCCCGGATTGATCACCGCTCTAATTGAGCGTTGGAGACCTGAGACGCATACATTTCATATGCCTTGTGGAGAATGTACGATCACGCTAGAAGATGTGGTATATCTTATCGGAGTCCATGTAAACGAAAAGCCACTGGTCGGGCGTACTAGTGGTTTAACAACTGAAATTTGCGAAAGGTACCTTGGGAATGTGCCATATGGAAGCAATGTGAAAGGGTCTCGTGTCAAATTGAGTTTGTTGGAAAGTGAATTTGGACTTAATCCGTATAGCCCGGTTGAAGAGATTTATCAGGCAAGTCGAGCATATATTCTACAGATGATTGGTGGGGTACTAATGCCAGATAAATCTGGCAATTTGGTCAGTGTCAGGTATCTACAGTTTTTTGAGACTCATTGGGAAAGTTCCCAATATAGCTGGGGATCGGCCATATTAACGTGTTTGTACCGGGAGTTGTGCAAGGGCTCTATATTGGAAAAAGGGTAAGAAGGTATCGAGTATTGGTGGATGTTTGCTATTATTGCAAGCGTGGGATTTCATTTTTTACACCGATCACTCGAACACATATACAGTTTCCTCTTGTTGCAAGGTAACTATCATGATTTTGAGTTGAATGTTTAAATTTAAATAATTTACAGTTTTTAAATATTGTTGTGATTTATTTGTAGGTGGTGCGACGAAAAGCATGAGACTGGATTAGTGCACAACAACGTCAGAGTCTGTAGATCCTATATGATTCGTATTGTGAGGAACAGGTATGTGGAACACAAGTTTATTTCGTTAAATTTAATATGTACATATAGTTAGATGTTTTATTAAAGAGAATATTTTTTTGCAACTTATTTAGAATGCTTACAAGGATGATAGCATATGTCTACCAGATTATTTGGCAGTGGATGCAATTTTATGGTGTACTGTTACACCGTTGATCTACTTTGCTGCTGTCGAGTTCCACATTGCTGATAGAGTGATGAGGCAATTCGGATTCCACCAGTCCATTCCGCATGCTCCACGTGATCATTACTTTCTTCACGGCCTTGATGGACGTGGCATGACATCTACGGATTGGGAAGTTCGTCATGCTGAGTACATTGCTCTATGGAATGACAGAGGTTCATCGTTGCCCAATCGCAGTCTAGCAGACGCTGATGATTTTAATAATGAGAGTTCAGAGTACATGATATGGTATCGTACTAATGGAAAACCGTACTTAACTACTCTCAAAGGACGGGAAGAATGCCACAGATACAAGAAAAATATGGTGGCAAAGGTAAATCTTCGAAGTTTGCAGCGGACACATCGGGTAGTGCAAACGTTGGTAGTAAAAACCCAGAAGATTGGCCAACCGACTGGAACTTGGAGTCGGGCACAGTACCGACGGCAGATATATGGGAAAAGGAACCAGTTCAAACATTTGTACAACCTAGAATAGGTTTGAGCTCTGCTGATAATGTCGGGTGTGATGATACTGGTTTTTACAGACCTGAGTTCTATCCGCCAGAGTCACCCATTTACTCAAATTTTGGCAAGCACGTGGATTTTTAGGAAATGCAAAATTTCCTGAATTCACCATATATTATGGGATGGCAGGGCAGCCACATGGATTTCTTCACAACACCGCCTTCTATGCCTTCGGTGACTGAGGAGCCGAGCTACACCGGAGAGGAAGCTGAAGAGGATCCCAACGTAGCACAGATGCCCCATCGTGCTCGACGACCGCCGCAGAGTTATTTTTCCACCACTCCCCGTTATGGCCAGAAATTACATAAGAAATAATTGTATGTATTTTGAATTTTTTGTATTTATGTTTCAACTGCTATTAATTAATTATTCACTAACTTTAGCTAAATCTATCAAATACGCAAGTATTCAAGCATGAAATTTAAATATTTTTACTATTAAAATGAGGCTAACTAAGGATAAAAAAATTAACAAAAAATACTACTTTTTAAAAATTAACAAAAATGTACATAAAATTAACAAAATAAGGAAAAAAACAAAAAATAAACTTTGAATCTCAGTTTTTTTTACTCATATAAACATAATATTTTCTAATAGAAACATAATAAATCTGTGAGACATTGTCACGAATCTAGGTTAATTTGGGCAATTTGATCTCGAATGCCCTTCAGCCCTACATATGGTGCATCTCTTCCGTTGTCCCTTCTCTCTTTGATGAAGATCCATGCTGGTATAGATGCGAGTCGATCTAGGTCGACCATTTGGGCTTCTACATAGTCGAGGATCCGGTAACCATTTTTCATGCTCTATCGATGGCCAGTAATTTGAATTCGCGATCGACGGGAACTCAGTTCTGAAAATATTAACCATCCTCCGGAGATCGAAACATTCATCAACATATGTGTACGGGCCAACCCCTACAGACATACATGCTGCAACTGCATGAGTACATGGATATCGCCAAGCCTGGAATGCTCCACAATCATACCACCTACGTCAAAAATCGAACCGAAATACATTTGAGTGTGGGGCTTCGTTGTTGCGTCTCGGTCCAACAACATCAAACGTCTGGTTGATTAGGTCGAACCTATGTACCTGCAGCGACGTTGCATTACTGATATTTTCTTCCATTTTTTGCTCAAGCTCGGGAGCCCAAGATTGTCCCTTATTTATCAAGGCCTCGATCTCCTTCCATTTAACTGCCCAAACTTTCGCCAGCCTGTAGTACGTCTCTTTCACAAAGCTGGCTATTGGGAGATGACGTGAACCTTTGAGCACTCCATTTATGCACTCTACAAGGTTGGTTGTCATCTGTCCATATCGTCGACCACCTTCGTCATAGGTTTGGGCTCATTTTTCCCTCTCGATACTATTTGCCCAACTCCAAATGCGTTCACAGTACTTCTGTAAATTCTCAATCTTCCTTTTAAATTTAGGTCGCGTTAGTATATATATTGCATCATGACCGAGAGAAATCAAAACACAAACATAAATAAATGTATATGATAATATAATTGATTTCGTAAGAAATATTCTTACCCATACTCAAAATCTCACTGTGAAGGTATTGATTCTTAAACTTCTCGTAGCTGTTTTTACCGATGTGACGCACATAATATGCGGGGTATGCGTGTGTAAGTGTTCAATGACTTTCGTCCCGATTAGTTGCTGCTTTTATACCTGACCCTCGATCGGATATAATGCATACCCCATATTCTTTGACGACATGGTCACGTAAATTCGTCAAGAAGAAATTTCATGCTTCTTTCGATTCATGCTCAACAATTGTGAATGCAATCGGGAAGACATTATCGGCTTGAATGACCAAAATAGTCGATGAAAAAAATTATGCCCCTCAACAAGTCGGCCTTCTCCGTCGTACGCATATGTGGTTTGATACCTCACTATGGTGTCTGGGATGAAATGTGTCATTGCAAGAATAAAGCCGGTAACTCGTTGTACGATTATCATAATCTCCATACACCGACTCCATTGCCTTATCACGTGCACGCCACCCCTTCTTGTATTTGATCTGGTATTCAAACTATTGTGCAATGGTTGTCTGAATCGTGGAAACGAGAACCCTTGGATTTGGCTTCTACAAGCTTCATCACGTGATGGCTTATCACAGTTGAGTCTAACTTACGATGGTCTTGGTCAATGGAAGTCCGTAAACATGTGTGCTCTGCCGGGTATTTTGTCACCTCCCAACAATTTTTCTTTTGATGCTTCGAAACTCGAATCTTCCAATTATACCATTCACCATATTTTACACACTTGGCAAAAAAGTCCTCTGATTGGATTCTACAACAACGTAGTCCACGTGATTCTTGATGCTGTACTCTTTCACTGTCAATGTAGCTTCATTATTTTCATCAAATTGAAGTCCAATGGATAACTCACCATGCGCACTCAAAGCTAATCGAGGCGTATCAGGAAATTGAGGCACCCTCATCGTATCGAAATCCACTAAGCTCATGTGAGTGGAAGGTTCGTAGAATGTAATGTTGTCCCCAGTCGGAATAATTTCTCCAATACCAAAACTAGGGGCATCACCTACGTCGTTAGGGAACAGATCGGGATCCTCAATATCTTCATCTTTGCTAGAATCTTCAAGTGTTTCACCCTATCGACCACCTAGGTTTCCCACATCAACATCATCGATCATATCAACATCCAACATGTATGATGAACCATATGTCGAAGGCCTTGTTGGATGAAATATACTCGATGTCCCACTTGCCAACATTGCCACAAAACTGCCTCCGGGCATATCAATCTCATTACAGAATTCCATTTGACCTTGTTGTCCAACAATGTTCATGGATGTGATGGGGACATCACGCACCTCGGCAAACAACTCGATATATCGAACCTCCATATATTCATGCTCTACAATAATCATTTGAACATCATCATCGTCTTCAAGATTGATTACACAATATCTGACTGGATTATCACATGTCATCCACTAGTAACGCAATCCATGAATCATTATTCCAATTTTCTGTGTTATTTTCCCCTTCATTTGTCGAAGTGTGATATTGTTTTCAAATCTCATCTTCGCAGTGGATTCAGATTCAAATACAATGCCAGCATCGGTTTTCACTATTTGTCCTTTATAATGGATAATCGCCACAAATCTGTTGTTGCTCATTTTCCCACCTACAACAATAAAAATCGAACAAACGAAAATTAATTTTTTTAGAGTTACACTAACATTCAAATCTACATTAATTAAATTCAAACAAACTCAAATTCGAATCTATATCAAACTTAATTTTTTTTAATATTTTTAATATATTTTGAAAATTTTTCTAATATATATATACTAAATAAAATTTAAAATAATTCATTTAAATAACATACTCACTTATAAAATAAATTTTAAAATTTGAATCTATATCAAACAAAAAATTTGATTTTTTAAATATATTCCAATCCAATCTACATTAATATAATTTGAACAAACTCAATTTTGATTTTTTCAAATACACTAACATTCGAATCTACATTAATCAGATATTGAACAAACTATATCAAACATACAAAATAAAACAAATCCACTATAAAAAATTTATAAATAATTAGAATAAACTTACGCAATTTTTCTTCACCAATATTCTTATTCTTCTTCCACTTATTCTTCCTCACTCAAAATTTTTATTCAAACCTTAACTATTTAACACAAATTTCGCTTATATACCTCTATATCTCCTTTAATTACACTTGCAAATTTTTAACCTCTACCCCTATATATTTAAAAAAAAATTAAACACAACTCATTCAAATTTCACCTCCAAATTTCAATCAAATAACAGGTCTAAGGTCTGGCACCTAAGCCTGCCACCCAACCAGACCACCCCCGGCACCCCATGTATGCGTGACACGTCCGCGCTGCAGGCCTGCAAAGCCTGTCATGAGGACATATGAAGTTGGGGCCAGCTGAGCCCATCTTTCCTGTTCAAAGTCGGGTCCAGCTGGCCCAGTTTTTGAGCTCCACGTCATCCTGCACACAACAAAAAAACAAGGGTGAAGACGGCACCAACTGGTATCGTCTGTAGTTTTACTGTAGAAGCTACCCTATTTTGGGAAATAAACTGACATATGCATTATTTTGGGAAAAAAATCCCCTGCATTATTTCTGTAAAATTTCCTTTTTTGGTGCTCCCATGTATATATCACATTAAAAATGGAATTTTTACAGAAATAATGTAGGGTAATTTTTCCCCAAAATAATGCATGTGTTAGTTTATTTCCCAAAATATTGTAGTTTCTACATTAAAACTAAAGATGTACCAGTTGGTACCGTCTTCACCCTTATTTTTTTTGTGTGCAGGATGATGTGGAGCTCAAAGACTGGGCCAGCTGGACCCGACTTTGAACAGGGAAGACGGTCTCAGCTGGCCTCGACTTCATCTGCCCTCGACTTCATCTGCCCTCATAACAGGCTTTTCAGGCCTGCAGCGCATATGTGTCATGCATCCATGGGGTGCCGGGGGTGGTCTGTCTGGAGTTGTGTTTAATTTTTTTTTTAAATATATAGGGGTAGAGGTTAAAAATTTGTAAGTGTAATTAAAGGAGATATATGGGTATACGGGGGAAAATTTGTGATAAATAGTTAAGGTTTAAATGAAAATTTTGAGTGAGGAAGAAGGAGTGGAAGAAAAAGAAGAAGAATATTGGTGAAGGAAAAATTGTGTACATTTATTCTAATTATTTATAAATTTTTATAGTGGGTTTGTTTTGTTTTGTATGTTTGATATATTTTGTTCGATATCTGATTAATGTAGATTCGAATGTTAGTGTATTTAAAAAAATCAAAATTGAGTTTGTTCAAAATATATTAATGTAGATTGGATTGGAATATATTTTAAAAAATCAAAATTTTTGTTTGATATATATTCGAATTTTAAAATTTATTTTATAAGTGAGTATGTTATTTAAATGAATTATTTTAAATTTTATTTAGTATATATATATATATATATCTATTTTTTTAAATATATTAAAAAATAATTTTTAAGTTTGATATAGATTCGAATTTGAGTTTGTTTGAATTTAATTAATATAGATTCGAATTTGAGTGTAATTCTAAAAAAATAATTTTCGTTTGTTCGATTTTTATTGTTGTAGGTGGGAAAATGAGCAACAACAGATTTGTGACGATTATCCATTATAAGGGACAAATGGTGAAAACCGAGCGGGCATTGTATTTGAATCTGAATCCACTACGAAGATGAGATTTGAAAACAATATCACACTTCAAGAAATGAAGGGGAAAATAGCACAGAAAATTAGAACAGAGATTCATGGGTTGTGTTACCGGTGGATGACATATGATAATCCAGTCAAATATTGTGTAATCAATCTTGAAGACGATGATGATGTTCAAATGATGATTGCAGAGCATGAATCTATGGAGGTTCGATATATCGAGTTGTTTGCTGAGGTACGTGATGTCCCCAACACATCCAGGAACATTGTTGGATAACAAGGTCAAATAGAATTCTGTAATGAGATTGATATGCTAGGAGGCAGTTTTGTGGCAATGTTGGCAAGTAGGATATCAGATGCATTTCATCCAACAGGGCATTCGACATATGGTTCATCATACATGACGGATGTTGCTATGATCAATGATGTTGATGTGGGAAACCTACGTGGTCGATGGGGTGAAACACTTGAAGATTCTAGCGAAGATGAAGATATTGAGGATCCCTATCTGTTCCCTAACGACGTAGGTGATGCCCTTAGTTTTGGTATTGGAGAAATCATTCTGACCGGGGACAACATTACATTCTATGAACCTCCCACTCACAGAGCTTAGTGGATTTCGATGCGATGAGGGTGCCTCAATTTCCTAATATGCCCTGATTAGCTTCGAGTGCGCATGGTGAGTTATCCATTGGACTTCAATTTTATAAAAAGAATGAAGTTACATTGGCAGTGAAAGAGTATAATATCAAGAATCACGTGGACTACGTTGTTGTAGAATCCAATCAGAGGACTTTCTTTGCCAAGTGTGTAAAATATGGTGAATGGTGTAATTGGAAGATCCGAGTTTCGAAGCTTCAAAGGATACCAACCATTGTACAACAGTTTCGAAGATCCAGCAGAGCACACATGTTTACGGACTTCCATTGACCAAGACCACCGTAAGTTAGACTCGACTGTGATAAGTCATCACGTGATGAAGCTTGTAGAAGCCAATCCAAGGGTTCCCGTTTCCACGATTCAAGCAACCATTGCACAACAGTTTGGATACCAAATCAAATACAAGAAGGGGTGGCGTGCACGTGATAAGGCAATGAAGTCAGTGTATGGGGATTATGATAAGTCGTACATCGAGTTACCTGCTTTATTACTTGCAATGACACATTTCATCTCAGGCACCATAGTGAGGTATCAAACCACAGATGCGTACGACGGAGAAGGCCGACTTGTTGAGGGGCATTAATTTTTTCATCGACTCTTATGGTCATTCAAGCCTTGCATTGAAGGTCTTCCATACTGTAAACGTATGATCCAAGTCGATGGGACATGGCTGTACGGAAGATACTCTCATGTGTTGTTGATTGTTGTTACGCAAGATGGGGAGAATAATGTCTTCCCGATTGCATTCGTAATTGTTGAGCAAGAATCGGAAGAAGCATGGAATTTCTTATTGACGAATTTACGTGACCATGTCGTCAAAGAAGATGGGGTATGCATTATATCCTATCGAGGGTCAGGTATAAAAGCAGCAACTAATCGAGACGGAAGTCGTTGGACACCTCCACACGCATACCCCGCATATTATGTGCGTCACATCGGCAAAAACAGCTACGAGAAGTTTAAGAATCAATACATTCGCAGTGAGATTTTGAGCATGGGTAAGCATATTTCTTACAAAATCAATTATGTTATCATATACATTTATTTATGTTTGTGTTTTGATTTCTCTTGGTCATGACACATGATATATACTAACGCGGCCGGAATTTGAGAGGAAGATGAGGAATTTACAGAAGTACGGTGAACACATTTGGAGTTGAGCAAATAGTATCGAGAGGGAGAGATAGGCCCAATCCTATGATGAAGGTGGTCGACGATATGGACAGATGACAACCAACCTTGTAGAGTGCATAAATGGAGTGCTCAAAGGTTCACGTCATCTCCCAATAGCCAGCTTGGTGAAAGAGACATACTACAGGCTGACGAAAGTTTGGGCAGTTAAAGGGAAGGAGATCGAGGCCTTGATAAATAGGGGACAATCTTGGGCTCCCGAGCTTGTGCGAAAAATGAAAAAAATATCAATAATGCAACATCACTGTAGATACATAGGTTTGACCGAATTAATCAGACGTTTGATGTTATTGGACTGAGACGCAATAATGAAGCCCCGCACTCAAATGTATTTTGGGTCGATTTCAGGCGTAGGTGGTGTGATTGTGGAGCATTCCAGGCTTGGCGATGTCCATGTACTCATGCAGTTACAACATGTAAGTCTTTAGGGGTTGGCCCGTACACATATGTTGATGAATGCTTCGATCTCTGGAGGATGGTTAATATTTACAGAACTGAGTTCCCACAGATCGCGAATTCAAATTATTGGTCGTCGGAAGGGCATGAAACATGGTTACCGGATCCTCGACTACGTAGAAGCCCAAATGGTCGACCTAGATCGACTCACATCTATACCAGCATGGATCTTCATCAAAGAGAGAAGGGACAACGGAAGAGATGCACCATATGAAGAGCTGAAGGGCATTCAAGATCAAATTGCCCAAATGAACCTAGATTTGTGCCAATGTCTCACTGATTTATTATGTTTCTATTCGAAAATATTATGTTTATATGAGTAAAAAACTGAGATTTAAAGTTTATTTTTTGTTTTTTTCCTTATTTCGTTAATTTTAGGTACATTTTTGTTAATTTTTAAAAAGTAATATTTTTTGTTAAATTTTTTATCCTTAGTTAGCCCCATTTTAATAGTAAAAATATTTAAATTCCATGTTTGAATACTTGCGTATTTGATAGATTTAGCTAAAGTTAGTGAATAATTAATTAATAACAGTGGAAACATAAATATAAAAAATTCAAAATACATACAATTATTTCTTTTGTAATTTTTGGCCATGATGAGGAGTGGTGGAAAGATAACTCTGTGGCGGCCGTCGAGCACGATGAGGCTTCTGTGCTACGTTGGGATCCTCTTCAGCTTCCTCTCCGGTGTAGCTCGACTTCTCAGTCACCGAGGGCATAGGAGGCGGTGTTGTAAAGAAATCCATGTGATTGCCCTGCCATCCCATAATATATGGTGAATTCAGGAAATTTTGCATTTCCAGAAAATCCATGTGCTCGCCAAAATTTGATTAAATAGGTGACTCTGGCAGATAGAACTGTGGTCTATAAAAACCAGTATCATCACACCCCACATTATCAGCGGAGCTCGAACCCATTCCAGGTTGTACAAATATCTGAACTGGTTCCTTTTCCTATATATCTGCCGTCGACACTGTGCCCAGCTCCAAGTTTCAGTCGGTTGGCCAACCTTCTGGGTTTCTACTACCAACGTTTGTACTACCCGATGTGCCCGCTGCAAACTTCGAAGATTTACCTTTGCCACCATATTTTTCTTGTATATGTGGCATTCTTCTCGTCATTCGAGAGTAGTTAAGTACGGTTTTCCATTAGTACGAAACCAGATCATGTATTCTGAACTCTCATTATTAAAATCATCAGCGTCTGCTAGACTGCGATTGGGCAAGGATAAACCTCTGTCGTTCCATAGAGCAATGTACTCAAGATGACAGACTTCCCAATCCGTATATGCCCTGTCACGTCCATCAAGGCCGTGAAGAAAGTAATGATCACGTGGAGCATGTGGAATGGACTGGTGGAATCCGAATTGCCTCATCACTCTATCAGCAAAGTGGAACTCGACAGTAGCAAAGTGGATCAACGGTGTAACGCTACACCATAAAACTGCATCCACTGCCAAATAATCTGTGGTAGACATATGCTATAATCCTTGTAAGCATTCCAAATAAACTGCAAAAAATATTATCTTTAATAAAACATCTAACTACATGTACATTTTAAATTTAGCGAAATAAACGTGTGTTCCACATACATGTTCCTTACAATACGAATCAATATAGGATCTACAGACTGACGTTGTTGTGCACTAATCCAGTCTCATGATTTTCGTCGCACCATCTCCAAATAAATCACAACAATACTTAAAAACTGCAGATTATTTAAATTTAAACATTCAACTCAAAATCAGGATAATTACCTTGCAACAAGAGGAAACTGTATATGTGTTCGAGTGATCGGTGTAAAAAAGGGAAGTCGCTGCCAAGCCCATGCTTGTAATAATAGCAAACATCCACCAATATCCGATACCTTCTTATCCTTTTCCAATATAGCGCCCTTGCACTACTCCCGATACAAACACACTAATATGGCCGATCCCAAGCTATATTGGGAACTTTCCCAATGAGTCTAAAAAAACTATAGATACCTGACACTAACCAAATTGCCAGATTTATCTGGCATCAGTACCCCACCAATCATCTGCAGAATATATGCTCGACTGGCCTGATAAATCTCTTCAACCGGGCTATATGGATTAAGTCCAAATTCATTTTCCAACCAACTCAATTTGACACGAGACCCTTTCACATTGCTTCCATATGGCACCTTCCCAAGGTACCTTTTGCAAATTTCAGTTGTTAAACCACTAGTACGCCCGACTAGTGGCTTTCTGTTTATAGGGACCCTGATAAGATATACCACATCTTCTAGCGTGATCGTACATTCTCCACAAGGCATGTGGAATGTATGCGTCTCGGGTCTCCAACGCTCAATTAGAGCGGTGATCAATTCGGAAACCAACTTGTACCCGCGAAGGAATGTCGACAAGAAGTTCATGATTCTGTTATCTAGCGGAGTTTCTACCATACATCGATGATGTCTAAATGTATCATCTGCCTCCTGCAATTAACACATTATATAAACAAAATTAATATATAAAAAATACATAAGCTATTTTATTTCAAATAAACCTTACCATCTCATTAATCGCAAGACTAGTTATGTGTCGATCCTCTAAATGCAACAATGGAGTTTGCTCAGCCATCCTACATGACAAGTAAAATAAACATTAGTCACCCGAACCCGACACTATAACATACAATTATAAAGAAAAACATAATAATTTTTTTTTAAAAAATTTAAAACTATTTCAACTTAAAACTAAACTATCTCAAGCATAAATAAAAATAATAATATGAACTTACTATTTTTTAAATTAAACTACGACATTAAATTAAAAATTTAAATTACAATATAAATTATATCAAACTACGACACTATAACATACTAACTAAAATAACACTACATGCATGCATCAAATATAAATTATATCAAAGATACATAAAATCTAAATAACATACAAATTTTTTTAATTAATCTACGGCATACAATTACAAATTTTAATTACTTGTCTTACTAATTAACATTAAATTTTTAAAATAAAAAATTTAAAATAAACATAAATATTCAAATATTATTACTAAGAAAAAAAATTAAATATACTTGCTTACTTATATTTCTCCAACTCTTCTTCTTACTCTCTTCTTCTCAAAAAAATTCCTTCAACACTCAACACATTTCACATTTAAATTATCAATTATTACTAATTAAAAAAATTAAATACACATATTACTTACTCACAATATTTCTTCAAATCTTCTTATCCTCAAATCAACAATATTTCACACACTTTCAACCTTCAATAGCAAAAAAAAAAAAAACATAAAATTATAATGATGCACACACAAATCATCATCAACAACAAATAATTTTTTTTACAAACAAAACGTTTACCTACTCACAATATTTCTCCAAATCTTCTTATCCTTAAATCAACAATATTTCACACACTTTCAACCTTCAATAGCAAAAAAAAAAAGTATAAAATTATAATGATACACAGACAACTCATCAACAACAACACATAATTTTTTTACAAACAAAATGTAATAAAAATACTTACAAATTTTTATTACATACAAAATTACTTACAAATGTTTGAATCTCCTTCTCCAAATAATTTCTCACCTTCAATTATCAAATTTTCTCACCTTCAACTATCAACTTACACCCTCTATCCCCACACCCCCTATTTAACTCACCCAAACCCCTATGCCACCCAACTAGACCACCTACCCAGCACCCCTGCATGCGTTACACGTCCGAGCTGCAAGCCTGTCATGAGGGCAGATGAAGTCGGGGCCAGCTAAGCCCGTCTTCCCTGTTCAAAGTCGGGTCCAGCTGGCCCAGTCTTTGAGCTCCACGTCATCCTGCACAAAAAAAAAACAAGGGTGAAGACGGTACCAGCTAGTACCGTCTTTAGTTTTACTGTAGAAACTACCCTATTTTGGGAAATAAACCGACACATACATTATTTTGGGAAAAAATTCACCTACATTATTTCTGTAGAAATACCATTAAAATTTTAATTGGGTTTAAAGTTTATGGTTATGGTTTAAGAAATTTGGGGAATGGTATATTTTTTAGAGTGTAAGGTGTAGGTTTAAGATTTAAAATTTAAGATTAAAGCTTAGAATTTAATCTATTTAACATTTTTAGTGATAGAGCATAAAAGGGCACCGAAAAATGGCAACATGCATGTTTGTCAGGTGATATCTCTTTGTTTCGTAACCACTACAGAAACAATTTTTTTTAACTTGCAGTTAAATAATTATGGGTAAATTACATCAAAGGCCACTTAACTATGAATAAGTCATTTTTTTCTAAAAATTAAAAATATATCACCTAATTAAAAATTTGTTATAAACATATCACTCAATTAACATATTTTCACAAAACATATCATTTTTATTTTAATATGGCATAATAAAATAACATTTTTATCCTAATTCGGCGTGTTAAATAAAATTGTTTTTTATTTTTGGCTGACGTGACATAGTGTCACGTTATGATCAAGTGTTGATTATTAGTCAACTAACAATTCTCATCTAAAAATGGTAATTTTGACCAAATTTAAAAGTTGAGAAATAAAATACTTAAAGATTAAAATCAAAATATTATTCAATAAAACGTTAAAATTATTTTTGACATTATATTTTTTAAAATGAAATACGGTATTTAAAAAAATCTCATATAAGTGGATGACTTTATTAATTTTTTTTTGGAGAGTGATAACTAAATTATCTTTTACATAATTAAAGATGTAAAAATAGTTGACGTACCGTCAGTGTAAACTGAAGTTTACACAATTAAATTTATTTGGGGATAGAAGTTTAGTTTAGGGTTTATAATTTAAGAGTTGTGTTTTAGTGTTTTGAAATTAGGATTTACGATTAAAATTTTGGGTTTAAAATTTAAGATTTAAATTTTAATATAGAGTTCTAGAGTTAGAAATTTAAATGTTAAGTAAAGCCTAAAATATTAACTCATTAAAGATTGTGTTTGTAATTAAGATTATTAGAAAAATAATTACTATATTTTATTATACTTATGCGAGTTAGTAAGTAAGTGAAGGAAAATGTATTATTTTAAAATTTTAATTATTAAAATTTATTTAAAAAATAATCTTTCGCATAGCGGTAAACGTTTTGTATTAAAATCTAGCGAAAACAAGAAGTTTGAATGTTCGATCACCTTTGTTTCAATTTTGTTCAGTAATGATTCCCAAATAAAAAATATATTTCGGCCAATTACATTGTTGATTTTTTTATTTTGGTAGTTGAAACGTTAACTGTTGTTATTTTGATGATGAGAAATATTTAAAAAGATTAATTTTTAATTAAATCCCTAAATTACAAACAAAATATTAATTTAACCCGACACTTTTGATTCATTCATTTTCACCTTCTTAACAAAACCTAAAAACTCTCACAAGCCTAAGATTCGGTAAAAGTCCTCCACCACAAACAGTCTCTTACCACCATCCCCATCCATTGTCGATAGTGATGGTTGGACCCAAAGTTTTCAATTCTCCCTTTTAGACATCTTGAATAGGGATGCTCATAGCCCATGGGTAGGCTTGGGAAAGTTTTTGGCCGACCCGGAATTTTAATGCCCTCACCTGAACTCGACAAGGCATTTATGATGTTTAACTAAACCCGAATCTGATTCGAAATTTAGAGTGAAACTAACCCGACCTTATTCGACATAAATAAAAAATATATTTTTTTATTTTTATTCGATAAAATAGGGAGTTAATTGGAAAATACAAATAGAGAGACCGCATTATAATAATTATTCTATTTTTTAAACAAAATAGGGAGATACTTGAAAAACATATAAAGAGACGGAAATTATATCAATTATACCTAAATCTTTGGAATAAAAATAAACTTTTATTTCGGGTCAGTCAATATTTTTCATCTTAAAACCGAAACAGACCGACCCGATCTAATCCTAAAATAAATTTGACCATAATCTAACCTAAACCCAAAATTTACTTTAAAAACCTGAACTTAAAAGGTTGGGTCAAAACCCGTCGGGTTTAGGTCAAATAACCGTCCCTAATCTTGAATGCGATTATGATGTTCGTTTCACTTTTAGTCTAGAACCTTTCACCTTCATATTTTCAATCTCCCATAATTTCCTTTTTTTTTCCTTATAAATAAATATAAAGATAATTTCTAAAAATATTGAATAAAATGCATTGTTGTATTCTTTTAATTTGTACCTCAGAATTAAAGGTTTGTACGGATCAGCATCTCAGTAATGAACTGATGCAATGCTTGATAGTTGATACGAAAGCAGAATCTTCTAATTGTCTGGCTCTGTCTAACTAATTCTCTTTGCTTAGTAAAATGTAGAAAAATTATAAATTTTGTTTCAATTCACTGATTGAATTGATACGAGTTAAATTAAATAATAAAATCAAATCAAATTCAATTAATTAATTAATTATTATAGTAGCATACCTAACAATTTTAGCCTTATTATTCTCATTGATTGAATTGTTTTATAATTTATGGCTCTTTTTCCCCTGTTATGACGTGGATATTTTTTTTCTTTCTTCTTTTGTGTTTGAAAACGTGGAAGTTGGATGGTCCAAGGGGATAAATTTTTATCGTTTATGCTCATCTCTATTGTTACAAAGCTTTAGTTCGTGTCTGAGATCTTCTCAGGTAACTGTCTAATGACTAGGTCTCAATGTTTCCGCCTTATTCCGACCTTAAAGCTCTCGTAGAAGTTGTTGCTTGCGTCAGAGTTCTCAAGGTTCTCGACGAGCTGTAAAAGCCAGTTTATATTCGTGAGGGTGGTTGTCATTTTCAGCTTAATTCCGTGTTCCACCTTTATGTTGTTTTTAAGAGCCTTTGTTTGGCCCTGCTCATTCTGGGGGTTAAGAATCCTTTATGTTTTCTATGTTTGTTGTACCTCCTTTAGTGCTTCGGTTTGATCTCTATACTTCTGTTTGAGATTTTTTTTTTTATTTCGTTTGGATGAAATAGAACTCCGTTTTCGATAAAAAAAAAGTAACATTATGTTCCACAAATCACTTTAATGTGAAAAATTCAAATAAATAAGAATATTTTATTACTATATTCTAAAACATTTTCACAAAATATAGTATTTTTGTAATTATGATATAAAAGTTTTTGATCGATTAATTCATATAAAATATTACAAAGATCTATTACGAGGATGAAATATTTTCATTCGAGTATAGATTTGAGATGTTAAAAAATGAAGAAAAAAAAACAGCCTATCTATAATTGAAATTTTCCCAATTTTTATTTGAGATTTTAATACTTAGAGGAGAAATGAAAAATATAATAATGGAGTAATACAAAGGGAATGGAAATTTCGTGCAGAAGCAGAGAGATAGGATCTTAAGAAAACTGCAAACAGAAAACCAAAGCAAAACAGTCGTCGTTAGCCTTAAATGAGACCCCACAAATACAAATCGTTTTCTTCCAAGCTTTCTCCATTGAAATCTTCATCTTCACTTCTTTTCAGTCTCTTTTTCCAATCTGTTTCCCTCTTTCTACATACCCTTTCGAACTCTTCAAATACCGGCAAAAAATGCCCCTTCCCTTCCGCGTTATTATTCTCCTCTAGGCCTTTTTCTTTTCTTTTCTTCAAAACCAACTCCCTTTGTTTCGTTTCTTGGGGTTCTGCTCAACAATGGCAAAGGATAACGTCGACAAGTTGAAGCGGTTAAGGGCTTGGGTGCAAAACTATGATTGGGGAAGATGTGGGACGGAGGCACAGGTGGCAAGGCTATTGGCTTTGAATTCTGGGGCTGAGATTAAGACTGATAGGCCATATGCTGAGTTTTGGATGGGAACCCATGACTCGGGGCCAAGTTTTTTGGCTGATGGTAATGGAGATGTGGGTTTATGAGATTGGATTTGGAAGAATCCTAATGTGCTTGGTCACAAGGTTTTGGAAAAATGGGGGCCTGATCTTCCTTTTCTGTTCAAGGTTTGTTCTTTTCTCTACTTTCTTTCTGGGGTTTTCCTTTGATTACTGGGAAATTGAATTTTTATTTCTTTTTTATTTTGTGTTTGGAATTGGGTTAATGAGTTTTCTTTTTAATGATAATGGCCAGAACTTTTGCTTCAGTATTCATGGAAATTGAATTCTCACCATTCATCTAAAATTTCCATTTTTACCATTTTTGTGGTGTCCATTATTGTTACCCCCCTGCTTCCTGGGTATTTAGAAGTGTAAATTTTTACTTTCTGGTTGTTTTCATTTGATTTGAAGTTTAGATCAAAACGATCAATATAGCAATTGGGAAACTGGAGTGGATCTTGGATAAGTTAATGACAAAGAAATAAGCTTGAGACTTAAAAATGGAAATCAACATAACTTTAACTACAATATGAGAGCTTTTCTTCTTCTTCTTCTGGTATTTATTTTCTTATAAGTAGAATCCCAACATCGTTCTGTGGTTCATATGCTGTAATATAGGTACTTTCAGTGGCAAAAGCCCTTTCAATACAGGCACATCCGGATAAAGAATTGGCCAAAGAATTGCATAAGTTGAAGCCAAATCTCTACAAGGATGCTAATCACAAACCAGAGATGGCTTTGGCCATAACAGAATTCAGGGCCCTTTGTGGGTTCATTGCTCTTGAGGTAACACACGAATCATGCTCAGATTTTGATGGAAATTCCCTTTGCTGGTTGTCCTCTTTGAGTGAATAACTCTTGCCTTTATGTTTACTAAAATTCTTGGTAATCACATTTTGCAACTATATTTTTCATCTATGCTTCAAGTCATGTTTATGGAATGATATGCACGATGAAACTTTGAGGCGGAATCACATCTGAAATTGAGACATAAGATAACCGATCTTGACTTTCTGTGAATCCGCTGCCACCGTTTCTGGTTGGTCTTGCTTTTGCCTAAACCGCAGGGACATAAGTATTATACTTGCTATCTGTAGATAAAATTTGATGTCACACTTCCAGTTCTCGCGTCTACTGACACTAAAGGGTTATTAATATTTTTTCAACTTATTTTCTGTATATATTATGATGCTTCAGGACAGGTACCATCACATTATAGAAGTTTGATACCTAATCTAACAATTTCATAGAGCTTCTGCATGCTGGGGAATATAATATTAAAAAAAGGGGATAAATATTCGAGTGTTATTTTGAAGCCTTTCTTTTTCCTGTACTGCTTATTTTCAGTTATTTCCAAATTATGTCTGCAATAACTTGAGGATTGTAGGTTGTCTTTATGCTGTTTGGTTTTAGCTGAAGGATGCTTCTTGTTTGTATTTAACATTTTCTTGCGATTCTGTCAACTATTGTCATATATTTGAAGCAAGTATCTATCTTCTTTGTAGGAGCTTAAGGGTGTGCTTGTAGATGTGCCTGAGATTGTAGAATTGGCTGGCACTGCATCGGCAAAACAAGTCTTAGATATTGAAAAGGAAGATGGGGAAGAGAAAGTAAAATATGCTCTACGGTCAGTTTTTACGCAACTTGTGTCAGCTAGCAAGGATATGGCAACAAAAGCAATATCAAACCTGAAAAGTCGGCTGCATGTAGAAAGTCAGGTTTATAAAATTCTTTTCTTTACTGCATAGAGGCATGAAACCAGTAAAGGTCAAGGCTCATCACCTGGTTGTGTTCCTTAGAAAAATGATGTGGTCCTTCCCTTTAGTGTTCCTTCATAAAGTGGCTGTTCTGAAGGCTTGAAAAAAATATTTTTTTGTATTAGTCTGATTAGACTTCTACCCACATATTTACAAAAATGGCTCCTAAGCAAGTTTTTATTTGTTTAAAGAAACCCTTTAAGTTCATGCTGACAATAACAAAATAATTTTCCTTCTAGGATCTAGTTTCATAGATCTTCTCTCCTTAGCATAAAATGTCACTTAAGTACCAACTGCACTGACAGAAAAAAGAATCTAGTTGCCGGGACAAAGCCAGAAAAAAATGTCTGTGTGGGGGGTGGGGAGGTGTTGAATTAAAAATTTTGAAGTGGCGAAAATAAAAATTTAACATTGTATTAATTTAAAAGTTTACAATTTTTGAAGGGACTAAATCATATGGTTTCCATTTATTTTGGAGGGGGGTATAGTTTCACCTTTGTGCTAATTTAAGATGTTACACTTTCCAAGGTGACTAAACATAGCTCATTTTGCAAATATTTGTTCTGTGTAGCAGAACCAGCTAGGGACGAAGATGCCATTGAGTAGTGAATTTGGCTGCACCCCCCCCCTTTCTCCCCCAGTCAGCCTGACATGGCTGATTTTTTATTAATTAGTTTTTTTTATTATTTTACTAGTAACTTTTTCTTTGTAGCTTTGAAAATTGTTAACGGTGTCTTGTGGGCATATTCTTGACCCTTACACTTTGTTTCTTTTTTCTTTGGCATCAGTTACGGTGTCTGACAGAGAAGGAACAGTTGGTGCTGCACTTGGAAAAGCAGTACCCAGGTGACATAGGTGTTATATCAGCCTTTTTCTTCAATTATGTGAAACTTAATCCTGGTGAAGCATTGTATCTTGGGGCAAATGAGCCCCATGCATACTTAAGTGGTGAGTGCATCGAATGCATGGCAACATCAGACAATGTTGTCCGAGCTGGTCTTACTCCCAAGCACCGTGATATCCAAACTCTCTGTTCCATGCTAACATATAAACAGGTACAAGTATTTAATCAAGGTTTTGACAATTTTCTATTTGAGATTAAAATCATTCATAATGCTGCCTGCTTGTGTGTGGGGTAGAGTAATACCTCTACACTTCTTTCATTTTGCTAAACTCATTTCTTTTCTACGAACTTACCCAAGGCTTGTTTTCGTGTATTTGTTTAAATTTATTCATAGAAAAAACTTTGGTCTCGGCAGTTGCATCACCTATTTTTCTGCATATTCAGCTTCATATACAAAATAAATTTTCATGGAAATCTTGTAAGCTTGAATGCTTGTGCCTGTGCTATACGAATAATGACTTCAGCAGAGGTTTATATTTGTTGTTGATACTGAACCTTGGCCTACCTAATTTACAACGAACTTTTTGTTTCGGTGTTGCTTGACTTTTGTATAGAAATTAGAAGGTAACCGAAGTTCTGCATCTTCAAACTTTGATTCTATATTGGTTTCGTTTCAGGGCTATCCTGACATCCTGAAAGGGTTTCAATTAAGTCAATACATAACAAGGTATCTCCCACCGTTTGAAGAGTTTGAAGTTGACCGTTGCATTCTTCCGAAAGGAGCACTGGCAATTTTTCCAGCCATCCCAGGCCCTTCGATTTTCCTTGTATTTGTTGGGAAGGGAACACTGCGCAGTGGATCACGGGAAGACGTAGTCAAAGAAGGAGATGTGCTGTTTGCACCGTCCAACACGGAGATTATCATTACCACAACTACATCTGAACTTCAGGTATACAGGGCAGGAGTCAACAGCAGGTTCATTCTTACTGCCTTGTGACTTTAGAACTGAACCGCAGCCATAGCCCTCAGCAGCCTTAGGGAGTAAATAGTTTGTTTAAGTATATTTTTGCATGTATTTATGCTATCAGTTTTTTATCCTTCCATTATAATTTAATTTTAGGACTTGCATATGTATATATATATATATAGTCAAAGGTAATAATACCATTCATGTCTATTAGAATATATAAATAAATTAAACATAATTTCCTATTACGAGCTGCATTCTCTATTTATCTGTGCGTTAAATTTGATATATCCTGGAATCATGGTTTATGCAATTCTACTCTGTGGAATTTTTTCTTCTTTTGGTTGAGTAATAAAAAATGCTCTTTTCCTATGTTTGGATTGGACTAAAACAAGCGGAGAAAAACAAAGGAATGCAAGCGGAGAAAAACGAAGGAATTAAAAATGAGTTTTACACAGATTTATGCATGAACAAGTCTCTTAAGTTTAAGATTTTGGGTTTAGGGATTTAGGTCTTATTGTATGGAATTTGATATTTGGTGTTAGCGTTTTGGGTTTAGGATTTAAGATTTTAAAATTAGGGATTTAGAATTTAGATTTTACAGTTTTAAATAGGAGGGACTATGTAAATTTTTTTATACATATTGTGTATCAAAATATAACTCTTTATTTATCGGTATGGAAGAAGAAGGTAAAAGAAAGCTGAAAATTAAAATAGTTTTCTCAATATTTTGATAAATGAAAAGAGTTAAAATTTTAAATAAAGGTGTGAATATCACTTAATCAGTATAACAATACATTAACAGTTCATCCCTTAATTGTTTTCACGAAAATTAATTTATAAAAAGATATAATTAAAAATAATATCACTTTATTATTGGGTTTCTATAAAATTCGATTCGAATTAGTTAGTTATTAAGTCAAGATGTCAGATACATATGGTTAAGCCAAAAAAAAATAGGAGAAGATGATTTGAAACATTTAATACTAGTGTATAAATGACATAAAAAAACAATTTAATGCATAATTATTTAATTGGTAGGGACTATAAATAACGCAGCAGAAAAAATTTATAAAATAATTTTTACTTTTATCGACAAAAAAAACTCCGTTAGCATAGGGTTCGCATGTTTATACGGCAAGATGTTTCCATCAATATAGGTATGTATATCAACTAACCTTTTAGTGACGTGTATCTTCATCGCAAAATTCCTTTCCGATAACATGTGAGTGAGGCCCTATACCGATGGCTTAGGGGTTGTACCACACCTTTTTTTGCATCGGTAAATGTACATGTTATGATCAAATTGATAAAATATGTAAATTTAGAAAGTTAAATTTATTGATTTATTTAAAATTAAGATTATAATCAAATTGATATGATACGTAAATATTGAAGGTTAAATATTTTATTATACCAAATAAAAAGAGTATAACATTATTTTTGTTAACAATTTAGTGGAGAATGACTAAAATGGAGCTGATTGAAAACGTTATGATGATATTTTTGTAGTTTGATGGGCAAAATAATATCACTCTAATTATTGAATGACTATCAGTGTAATTTACCCGGATAAAAATTCATTGATTGAGATAAGAGAGAGAGAGTATAAATTTGTATAGAAGGAAATAGATGTAACATGCAGGAAAGCAGATGAAACATTTTCCATGGTATCTGGAAACAAGATTTCATTTGCTTTCCATTACGACAATTCATGTGCTTTATAATATTATAGCAAACAAGAGAAGATAAAAACCATGTCGAATGGAACCAATGCTGTTCTCCTTCTCCTATTCCCCATTTCTCCATATGTTGTCGTTGTGCCACTTGCGAATATGTTCCCTCCTGCCAACCACAACCACTCATTTCAACAATTCGAATTTGTTTTTCTCTTGGATAATACCAAATACTATTATGATTTTCGTGGTTATGATTCTTTTTCCTTTTCATTTTACTTGATATTTATAATCATAAAAAATCTTCATATGCTTGGGGTATGAAATTCTGGTTTTGGATTTTGATTGATGTATAAAATGTGATAATGGAGTACATACATTATGTATAGAATGACTTAATTTATTACTAATTATGTAGGAAACAAATATATGGATTTATTACATTTAATATGTTGGATTGTTATCTTATATATCGATGGTAGAAAAAATATTTCATAAGAGAGATTTTGACGTGGTCAAGTATTCCATCTAGACTTTAGGATTTATTATTTAACGGTTAGATTTAGTGTTCATAGTTTACGGTTAAAAATAAAAATACTTGTGAAGTATATTTTTTCCGCTACCAGTCATGTAATAAATAATAATACCCATATATATCATTATAAATGAGTTTATCTGTACCTGTGGCTTTTGGATCCCTTGTGTTTCAAAGTAAGAAGTAGCTGCCGCAAGCTCCATTGAAAGAAACTGATACAGAAGAAGCAAAATTAGTATACGATTTGATGTTGGTAGGGGATTTCATGACATTGACATAGAATTTACCTCCACTTGATTCTGTAATGAATGGACATAAATTATTATCTCCTCCAGCACAACTGCCATTCCCATTGTCTGCCAGTTCAAAATCTATAAGCACACTCAACCCGAATCCGAGTAACGTGGGTTGAAGCTACATATGATTCTTTCAAGATCAAGCAAGAAGACGGTAACAAGTTTACCTTGTGGCATCCAGGAACAAGTTCTCTCAAGCAACTCATTTTCTCATTTATTTTCTCTCTCCTAACCTGAAAAACAAGAGACATCAATAATACACTTCAATCATCTTTTCATTATTACTGCAGCCTCCATTTTTTTTTGTTTAACCACCGGCATTCGACTCATTAGTTAACTAATCCGGATCGGATTTTGTAGAGATCCAATATAGAACCTAGTTTTCTCCATTCACAATGCGAGTATTTGAACTGTTAACCTTACTTAAAGGGACCTAACGTCTCATTCCGATAGACCAATTGATGGTTGGTTACTACCCTTTGATAATGAATACAAAGAAAAAATAGACACCCTTTCTGCTAAACTGTGACTATCAGTAGCTTGGCCTCTTCTTGCTCTAACATTAATTATTTCCTCTGCTTCTCTTGCTTTCTTCCCTTTGCCTAATCTCTGAAACACATCAATATTTTAAAACCCGAAATCAACAAGAGAATTGGAATTTGTCGAAAAAACTGGAGTGTTTCCCCCGGATTCAATAGTGGAAACCGCTAGGGAAATGATTTGGGATTTGCAGGTCGGTTGTTCCATTGCTTTTCTCTTCCTGGTTTCATAGGCCATGGCAGTCCGAGCGGCTGGTACTGCAGTAGGGCTGCCGGTGTGCGAAAGGCTGCCATGATCGGCGGAGATTGGTGGGAATTCAGGAAGTTGGTGGGACAGCAAGGTTTGTAGAGAGAAATCTGCAATGATGAAATTCTCCATTGGATTTGGAGTCGAATTCTTCCCCGGACACTATGTTTTAAAAGGCCTAACTTATGTAATGTTATATAGATACGAGGCGACTGACTTGTATTGATTAACGTTTAAGGAAAAATCAATCTCACAATTGAGATTGACCAATCAGACAATGGACTGTAATTATGTAAAAGGACAGTTTTGAGAAATTATTAGATGGACCCGGTCATTATGTCATTTATGGTCCATCTAATAAGATTCATCTTTTTCAGCTTAACTTTCAAATAATTACAAGTCTTTAATAACATGTAGGAAAGAAGTGAAGATTCACCTTGAAAAAAATAAGATGAAAATTTATTATTGAATGAGACCATAAATGATGTAGAGAGCAAAGCCCATCTAATAATTTTTGCCATGCATGAATAGGGAGCTAGCTATTAGGATATCCAAATCATAAGGGTATCTAAGTTATTTTATTGTTGCTTTTCAATCAAGTAAAACTAAGAACACATGGGAGTCCCATGAGATTTCATTTTCTAATCCTCAATTTTCTTTTGGTAGGCTCCTCTAACAAGATTACAAAGACACATCTATATCCAATAGAATGGGCTATTGTAATGCTTAAAGTTGAATATCTATAATTTATTTTTTTAACCACGTATCCAATCATTGACCGACTATTTGAATTAGATACTAAAGATGTTCATTATAAGATGACCCTTCTAATTTAATTTTTTATTTTATAATTTATTCTTTAAACTTCCTTTTTCCCCTTTTTCATAGTAATATATGGTGAAGAGGAAATAAAAAGTGGTGCTAGTAATATATAACATTCATGTATTTTTTTGTTATGCAACATTATTATTTGTCATTTTGTTCTTTCCTTATCTCTTTCTTATAGAAGGGTTTGACATGATCACGAAAATTAAAGTTTTTATGATTTTTTAAAGAAAAAAATAAATTTAAAAATAGACCAAATGATATGTATTTACTGGATAACGAATTTTTAACAGATAAACTTTAAAATACAATAAAGTAAAATTTTAATTGGCCCAAAAAAATTTAGACGATTAAAACAAAAAATACAGTTGATACACTCTTTTAATTGAGCCATAATAAAATAATAAACACAATACAAGAGTAAAGAGTTGTGACAATTGAAGTTCAAGAGATGTCTGTTAGTGATTGGAATTCTTTGTAATTTTGGCGATTCCACTCTGGATTGCATTCGATATTTGGCGATTCCAACTGAAGTTCAAGGGATTTTACAGGAGGATGTGACTTTATATCATCATGTTGGTTGAAATGGTTTTAGGCATGTCTGTTAGTGATTGGAATTCTTTGTAATTTTGTCATTAATTTTTTCATGTATTGACTTAGATCTTACTACTATGTGTACTATTTTTTTCCTAAATTTAAATTTAACTTTTTTTTTTTAATAAATGGACTACTATGGTAATATATTTTTTTTGTGAGCAAAAAAAGAGTTTTGTGTTTGTTTTTTTATAATATGTTTTAAATCCTCAATGGACTACCTATGTTTCTTTATAAAAAAATATTACTACTGATTTACTTTTTTTTTTATATATTAATTTTTACTTTTGAAACTGTAAAATAATTATTTCAAAAATAATAAAATTTTAAAAAAATTAAATTAGGTAAATATAAATTTAAAAAGAAAAACATAAAGAAGAAGAAATGGAACAGTTGAAGCCCAATCCTCCAACGTAGCCCTGCCCAAGACAATAGATATCAATTGAGCCATATGTATTTTCTATTTTTTCTTTTTCCTTTCAATCATTTTAGTTTTGCTTGTTAAACACTGTTTATCAGTAATTAATCTCTGTTTAAGATTTGTCTAATCCTAATTAGACCACTGTCTCATAATAAGCTATAAATATTCTCCTTTTCAGATACGAAACTCGTTTCCATTTTTCTCTCTTTGAAGATGATGTCCCCAAGACCAATCTCTGAGGTTCGTGGATCGCCTCATTTCAGGTATGTATTAAAATAAAACAAATCTCATTCTTCTTTTTTTAATTTTTTTTTTTAGAACCCTAGTTTTTCTGTTTGGTTTTTATAGGTAAAAAAAAAAATTGTGGAGGAATGAGAAGTTCGAATCTTATGTTTATTTTGCAGATTTTAGGTCAACTGATTTTTTTTTAATGATGTGTTATGAAGTTCCTATAAATTTGTTTAACTTTCCGTTTTCCGGCATTTTCTTAGCAACCAAACAGTGCCTTACCTTGTTTTAGCGACCAGCGTGTTTAGCATTACTAAATCGAATACTGTAGCTTATCAATTTGCTTGATTCAAGAAGTAAACAGCTAAAGGTTCTCGACTTACTTTTCTTTAAATTGTCTGCTTAGGCTAAGAGAATATTCCCCTTGAAGAAATAATTTGTTAGAAACATGACTGAAGAATTGTCTCTACCAGTGTTTGTACTACTATGTAATTTATCAGAGAATTTAGCTTAGTTTAGTTAAAGTAATGTTTTGAAAGGCAAAAGCATAAGGTGCAGCTCAAGTATGATCATTGAGGTATTAAACTTTTAATAATTAATTATTTATTTAGAGATTAAAATAAATATTTTCTTTTATATATAAATGTAAATACTAAAATTAATTTAAAACACTGTTACAAGAACGTGATCAATATACTTGGATATGGATTAATTGTATTATATTTTAGTTTGCTAGTGCATGGATGATTTTACCCTTAATTAATTTTTTTACTTGTAGGCAAACTCCTCTGCAGATAATCCACATTGTTGGGAACTTATTGAGAATATGGTCAGTTTACACTATGTATCGGTACCTGAACAAGACTGGAGCTTCAGTGATGCTTTTTATCTTCAGTTGTCTGGTTCCATCATCTATCTTATTTTTATTCTTACAAAAGCCTTGGAGGGGAAGATCACTCTCAAATACACAGGTGTAGTAGAATTGCTTCTTGTCATGAGAAAGATAATAACAATTTGAAGAAAGAGTGTTAACTTGTATAATTTCCTTAATCTGCTCCTTTTTGAAATTGTTATTTGTTAACTTGCAGGTTGTTCCTTCTATAATTAATGGAGCAATAACAGCTTTATACTTCATCTTGTGGGGAAAGGGGCTTAAATCATGTGGACCACTTAGGTACCTTTCTGGTGCATTAGAAATTCTTTCTTATTTCTGTTTCTGTTTACATGTCTCAAACATGCTTAGTTTAGTTAGATTGAGCATATAAGATGGTGTTGTTATCTTTGAAAATTTGTATGATTTATAAACACAATATAACTTTGCTATAGAAACAGTGCCTTTATATTTTTCCTTTCCCGTTTCTCCTATGTCAGAATTATTAGCATATGCAGACTTGTAAATATTAGTTTTTGAGTTTATGAGAAATCCTTATGCTTTCAACCTCCTACATTTTAGGAATCCTGAAATTTACTTTTTCCTTTTTAATTATTTACATTTGTGCAAAATGCATGCAAATGTCTTATTTTAGTGTCAAACCTCTTGTCCTTGCTTGGACAGTTCCAGTAATGAACCCTATTTGATCTGTTGTTTGAAAAATGCAACTTTCACAAATTCCTAAACCCCAAGTCCAAGCCTTAAGAGAATTTGTTCCAAATACTGGCAAGCGTGCACTTGATAATTTGGGTTTCCTCATCTCCATGTATTACTCGATAGGCCTTATGTTAGGTTGTGACTCACCACTTATAGGCTATTTTTTTAGGCCAGATGTATGACACAATATAATGCATTTTGTTTTAATTTGAACTGTGCAAAATTTCTTCTATTGTGATCCTTGCAATTTCTAAGATTTCTTTAAATTTCTAGGCAACACTCCAGAAGTTCATTAATTTATGACCTCTAAGGCTCTATTTTGAATTCTCTCTCTCTCTCTCTCTCAAACATACATACCACACACACATTTTTGGAAGGTCCGTTGCTTATTTGTGGTCTTCTTGAGTTGGTGCCCTTTGGGCATTCCTCCTAATATTATCCCCAGGAAGAAAAGGAGGAAGCTGTCAACAGCCGAAGAACATTGGACAGTTGATGCACCATATCATCACTATCATATACATTTGTTAAAATAACTGTATAAATTTTAGGAAAGAACTTAATTTGTAATATAAATTAAGTTTACAAATATATACTGATATTTATATACTTTCATATAAACATATTTTATTTTTTGCCCAGTTGCAAAGTTTGGGTTTTCAAAGCATTTTGTTTTTGTTTCTGCTCTCTTCCATACCTATATTCTTCTTCTGTTCAATCTTGTCATGGTCTTTAACCCATATGAAACTTTTAATGGTTTCCATGGCTACATTAATTTTCATTTTTTTGTTTTTCTCTAGAGCTATATTGGCAGAGTATTCTGGTGCTGTTCTTGGAGTATTATCTGCAGTATTATATGGTAGAAAAGGCCATGTCTGGAAAAAGGTAAACACATTTGACTACACTCTATAGCTAATTTGTTATATATATATTCATGTAGAAGAGATTTGTGCCTCCATAGTCTGGGGCTGTCTTACTTGAGAAGTATTTGGACAGCACATTGGTCTTGTTGCCTTATTGGTTTAGAATTGAGATCAGTGGTGCTATAAGGATCGAATTTAATATGTCCTCGGCGTCAGCATTAATGGATGAAATATCTGATAATTGATGGCTTTTATTATGGTTTACCAGGTTGGTGGGCTTATCGCGATGTTGGCATCTTTTTATTTCTTATCTCAAGGTTGGGCTGTTGCAACACTTTCTCCATTTTATATCCTATAATAGGCTTTCCTCAAATCTTGGTCCCTAGGATATTTCAGTCCATTAGGCTCACTGTTTAGTATCATCTTATTTGATTTTTCTCTGTAATCTCTAGACAGTTATCTTCATTTTCTTGTTCTGATTATTCAAGTTTGATTTGATAAACTTAACTACAAAATACCATTCAAAGACAGCACCGATTCAGAGGTTCAGACTGAACAAGTATTGGGCATGAGTCAAATGATAGTTCCCATCTTGGCTGGGATCTTATCAGCTCTGAGAAGGGTGATTGCTAGGCGGGTTTCACTCAAGGTGTTGATATTAATGCTTCTGTAGTTATCTTTTAGCCTCTTTGCCAACTGAAAGGCATCAGCTACTAGCATCCAACCCCCTCAATACTAACATAATTTCGTATTGTTGTCATTTTCTGGATTTAGAATCAACTCAAAAGGCGGCTTCATGCAATAACCATTGCTTCTGCAACATCTTTTCTATTCCCTGTGGCCATGTGGGACTTTATCATTGTAAGGATTCTGCTATTCCTATTCATTGTTGTAATTTCATTGAGTGTACATGTTTAGTTTCATCTTTATGGATCTTATCCCGTTTGACAAAATTTAGTTATTTCTTCTGTGTAAATTGAACACTTCAGGGATCCTCTGATAGCAGTGTGGAACTGCCATTTTCTGCTTGGCCTTTTCTGAGTACCATTCTCTTTGGAATAATATTGATATTCTACGTTGACAGCATCGCAGAGGAGAAGTATGAAAGTAGCTAAAGCAGTGCTATGGCTTTTATAATTTTTCTAGTTTTTAAGAACCTGTTGCATTATTTCATCAAAATATTCAGACTTGTGCATATATAGTGTACCAGAACCCTCGTTCTACATTCCTTTGCATCTTTTTTTTCCCCTGTAGGTTCTGCATAGTGCATACACTAATTCAAGTAATCATTTTTTTTTTTTTTTTTTTTTTATTTTTGAAAAAAAAAAAGATTGGAGGGGTGTTATTTTGTTGATTGTAATTTTGCTCGGATAACTTCCATTTATTTCAGCTTTAAGCTTTTTGACTAAACACAATGTTAGACTTGTATATAACTGCAGCTACTTTACTTTACTCTGTTCATAGGTTGCATATGGTTTTCTCTTCTCCAAGGCATTTAATGGCAGCTGGAGGATGCATAATTGTCATGGAGATTGCGTATAAAATGGACTTCTCCTTGGCAGGCTTTTTAATTTGTTCCTCACTATTAGGCATTGGTATGTATAACTTTTTATTCATTTTCTTTAAGTGAATGAACCATGGATAAAGAAAGCTGCATCTCCTTTGGAGTATCTTTTTCCCCTTTTGATCTAAATAGTTTTGCATTCAACTCTAACACATAGGATGGCCCCAAAAAACTGTAAACACATCGAAGGAGTCATGTATCGAAGTTTTGTTTTTATTAATCATTGGACATGCCACAATATTTTTGTTTATGTTATATCATGGACCTTGTCTGTTATTTGTGGAAAAAAAAATTTAAGTTGGATCTAACACATCTTGCCAAGAAAATATATCAACAGGAGGAATGTAGACTATTATATCTATTTCAAAACATATTAGGACTGTGAAATCTTATTATGCTTCCCTTCCATCTTATCACTTTTCATAAATTCCATGAAGGAGCTCTTTCTCATGTTTGTTTTGCAGTAAAATTTGGTTTTCTTGACTCATTACTGAAATTTCTGGAAATGCTGCAAAAAGCTTCAATGCAAAGCAATGTTTTTGTGCCTAAATTTCAAGAGATCTTATCTTTGATTCTCTATAACTTTGTAGGTATATATGAAGCAACTACCTTGGAACGTGGTAGGAAAGATTCTCTTCAAAAAGCAGATATATCAAATGGGATGTTGGATGATGAACTTGAGATGCCTTCTCTTCCGACTTAATTTGTGCAGTTCTGGTATGTGAAGAATGTTGTTGTGTACATGTCAAACTCCTTGTCTTTCTATTCCCTGTGGTTTTGGAAGCATAATACTGCATGGCTGGAATTTTGGTGGGTAGTATGAAGGGAATTATATCAATTAATGACCATTTCATTCTGACACTTGAAACTGCACAATGATGGTGTGGGGAGGCAGGTCATTTCAGTAAAATATTTTCTGTTTTCTGAAAGGAGTAATTTTTTACTAATTAAAAACAAGGATATAGGCTATCAAGGTTAGCTGAATATAATTTGGGAAACCTAAGTAGCCAGCCATAGATATGTCCTTGACATTTTTAAAATCGGTTAAAATGTTTTTGGGAAAAGTGAAGAAGACTTGGCCTCTAAGCCGGTGGAAACATTCCCAAGAAATCACCAGGGTAGCACTGGAAATATTACACACACACGAGGAGGAGAGAGAGAGAGAGAGAGTGGTTGTTAGGCATTTGAAGAGCATTCATCCTCTTTTCTGTGGTAGTGATTTTTTTTTTTTTTGCTGACAATTCTACCTTTTTGTGCAGTGACAACATAGGTTTTATGCATGAACATGCAGTTTTCTTGCAGCATTTATTGTGAAGATGTTGATTCTGTTTACCCTTAGTTATGGGGCATGATGGGTAGTAAAATTCCATTGCTTTAATCAGTTGCCAATCAGGTAATAATCCCCTGTCTGAATTCTTTATTGTCAAAATGGTTTAACATCCGAGCCAATAGTTGAAATGCTAAAGCAAATTTAGATTTTTGACCCTAGTGTAGGCATTTAACAGGTTCCAAGGTTGTAATATTGTTTCAAATTTACCTTTCAGTTATAGTTTACAGCTTACTCACCGGAAAGATTTGTTTGTACTTGCCCTTGAAGGGTTTAACTGATTACATTTAATCTTTTATTGGTGTTAGATACAGGTCGATCTACTTTTATCCCAGACGGTTTTTGCTAATTGATGAAAAATTGTTCCATGCTTATAATCTGTTGATACATAAGATAATACACCTGCATTAAACTATGATGTCTCATGGACTTTGTTTTGGAATGTTGGCTTGATGGCTCGTGAAAAAAGTATATAGGGTTTGTATGAATCTGTTTTATGTGATTGTACTGCTGCTATACGATCTTCATTCACCTTGCAAGATCACTCATTGTTAAATGCTGGTGATTTATTTTCCTGTCGTGGTTTGAGATGTGTCACTGTTAAGATATTATCCGAAGAAACTTCTTGTTGAATTAGTTTTTTTTTTGCCATATTTGTGTTTAAAGTTTTATATTTTCAAAAAAAAATTTCAAAAATAAATTCTAAAATTTCAAGATTTATTATTTTGGATTTTTAGAATTTTATTTGATTTTTTTAGAAAACTTTTTTTTTATATTTATTACATGTGGCAACAAGTGGTCGATGGAAAAACTTTTTTTATAGAAAATTGGGTGGTGTAATGTGATAGAAGAAAAGAAAGTACTGTGACAAACTAACAGAAAATATTCTCAAGGGACCAAACTAGTAATGTTTATGGTACAAGGGCAAAATAAGTATAAAACCTTTTAATTTCTGTATGATTGATATTTTAACAATATGACAATCATATTTTATGCTTAATAAGTGTAAATCATGTACGACGACATATTTTTACTAGAAAACTATTCACCATAAATTAGAAAGCATTAGCATCACTTTTTATAAATCCCCCTTTCCTCTCAACCAAATTCTAAAACCTAACCCTTTAGGTTACTCCTATGATTTTAAAAAAATAGTTTCAAAATTGAAAACTATTCATTTTCTAAAACTAAAAATAAACTTGAATGTAAGCTAAATGAAATGCAACTAAAAATCAAGGATTTTGAACAAAAAAATTGAACTTGCATAGTTTTGCTTACAAATATGAAAATTGTCAAAAATAAATAATAGTTTTTTAAATAGTTTTAAGGTGATTACATGAGAATATATGTTTATACTTTTTTTAATATTTAAAAACTTTTACAAAGTTGTTTGAACTCATATTTTTAGGATGAACATAAATTGCTTGAAACTTTTTTTGATTATATATGCCTTATAGACAAATTGATAATATTTTATGAGAAAAAGATTTCATTTAAGAAAAACATTAAAAGTAAATTTGTCAATTGAGTATAGTTTTATTGACATTATTGTTGGTATAATATACAAAAAGGCGTGAGATTGAACATGCTTAAGTGTTCAATATTTTCTTATTTATGGGTGAGAAAATGTTTGTGTAGTATAGGCATTATACATTGAATATTAAAAAAAAAATAAATTAAAAATGTAAAATGTTTTAAATCAAATTTTGTTAAATCTAACTTTTTAATAGGCAAAGTAGTCATCCTAAATTTTTTTTAAGGAAAATTGATTAAGAGTGTGAGTGCTAAAAGGAATTATTACCTACAAAAATGAGAATATTCTTGCTAAATTGATACTAATAAGGACAAAATTTTTTGAAACCAATGTCAATAGACTCAAAAGAAGTTGAGTACCAAAACATGTGTCAATAACTATTGCAAGTGTGTTGGAGCCTTGTGTGGAAAGCAAAGAATTTGTTATGTTCTGAACACACAAAACGGAAGGATATTTGAAGAGGGGTGAAACTTAAAAAAACAACTTTGATTCACGTTGTAAAATGTTAATTTCATGCAATTTTATTTTTTTATATTTGTAAACGGAAAATTATTAGATAAATAATGTAATATGCATATAAATAATAATCCATATAAAAAATATGTAATTATTCGTATAATTTTATGTAAAATTACTGTCATTTGAATTTATTTTAATTCATTTAATATTTAAATTATTTAAATAATTTATCTTGAATTTATCCATAGTTCAGTTGTGCAACACCCTAATCTAAGATTAATTTGTGATGAATTTTAACTTAAAATGTTATTTTGTCTACTCTAAAAAGTTACACAATTAGTACTAATTTCAGTTACAACCGAGAATGTAATATAATTAGTTTTTTAGGTTGCAAGCTAGAATAGTTATACAATTTATGCAATTTATATAATTTATTATAGAGAAGTTTAATATTTTAGGTTGAAACCTAAAATATTACTCAGTTTACTCTAAAAAATTATACGCACTTGGTAAGTATTTTGGTTACAACCGATTTCAATTTTTTTTTTTTTTAGCCTTATATTAGCAGGTTGTATTTTAGACTCATCCTGAATTTATCCTTTCTCTAAATAGCCAATTGCAGTAGATACTGATAGAAAATATCTTCAGCAGAAGAATATGGATTTTTATTACCTTTGGAGATTGAAAAAGCTAAACGCCAATTTTGAAAGCATAGGTATTGTTACGACTGGGAAATATTCGGACACTTAACAGAGTTGATCTCACTTCTGTCTTCTAAAAGCTGTCTTAGATTTTGTTGAAAAGGGAAAGGTAACCATTAATGAATTGCTTTGATAAACATGAAGAAACAGGAGAAATTGATGTTTCAATGATGTTCCAAGTGAAATTAGAGAGACAACACAATTTTTTCCATACAAAAGGATTAGTAGTTGAATGTTACTGAAATACAGTAAATCTCAGTGCATTCTATGTCTGTCACCTGCAGCAGTTTCTGCAAGTGCTTTGGTAACAAAATGAGTAACAATTCCAATGGGACAAAACAGCAGGCAAAGAGAAACCGAATGCCGAGTCTCGATTTGGTTTCGCAGTCCATCGTGGAAAACCTGCCTGGAATCGAACAATGAAGCAAAATGGTCAGAACTCAGAAGTTTGAACTGTTTATGAGCGTGAGCGTGAAATCAAGAGAGAAACAGAATGAGAGATGGATACCTTGCAGCAAAGAGATCTACAGCCAATAAATGAATCCATGCAGAAGCTAACGTTATTTCACTAGAGAACATTTTGGCCATACCAGATAGCTAAAACGCAGGGTGAGCAAAAAACACATGTAAAAGTGAGCACACGAGTTGCAGTCATCATCGACAATCGTATACATCTAAAACAAACAGAAGAGAGGTCTTATAATGTAAGTGCCGGTAAACATGTACCTCTGGCAGCAAGTATTTACTAGCAAACATCAGCCTTAATGTATCAGGCGTCCACGACAGGTATAGCAGATACGCATAGATAAGCCCAAGCACGATAAAGGGGACACCACTTTCCATAGTCTTTTTAGTCTGCATTCATAATTATACAAGCCAAACACATGAATTCCCCTAGAAATATAGCACGGCCCAAAATATTTTACATGAGTCATTGAAACAAAGAGAAAATTTTTAAGACTATAAGACGGCATAAGAAAAAGCCGACTCCTAGGAGTGTGTGTGTCAATATATATTATATATAAATCACCATATCTCAAAGAGATGGTGCAATTTACAACAGGTTAACCAAAACTATAAATGGTGAAGAGGAACTAGGAAATCAGTAGAAGAGACTAATGATAAGTGAGATTTCCCTAGTAATGATTAGAAACTTACCAATTCAGCTTTCGGAGCAAAAACCATCAGAGTATAGAATGGAAGAACCGCTGCCGTTCCCAAGGTAAACATGTTGCTGGCAATTTGAGAAGTTGTCAACCCTGTAAAAGTGTTGGCATACGTACCAGTTAGGAAGAATGAAAGAAAATGCTTAGCAATGTCAACTTCTAACAATATTCAACCTATACTCAAGACTATATGGCAATTAAGAGGATATTTGATAGTTAATTATTTATAAAGGGGTGTCATTTATTTATAAAAGAGGTGTCTACAAAATAAGGACATTTTCCAAAAAATTTTGGGTGCCATAAATGTCCCTGCACTTCAGCATAAGCATACTCGGTGTAAACCACTGATGGGTGTAAGTAGGACATTAGTAGGCACCAAGGCAGCAGCAAAAGGAAATAACTGGTCCAACAGCCAAGCACAAATCAGCACAGGCAGAACAAAGGAAACAGTAACGGAACTATCTGATTTAGACCTTTCACAACCTTTGAGCAGCAATAATTTATATATGAAAGAAAAACACGTGGAACATGCCTCTAGAATATGCCAGACTCTTCATTTAGCAGCCTATGCCAAAAGCAGATCAATTTTGTTCTTCACTCTCTTTAAGCAAATGGTCAATGATTTTTGTTTTTTTTTTTCTAGTAAAATACTGGTTTCTGCTACATACTATAAGTGAGGCGCCAAAAAGTAACAGTAGGAAGGACCTAATGCAGATAAACTTTGCTAACAGATAAATACTAGGAATTGACCAAAAGTTCTACTAGGTGCAAGAGAGGTACGATTTTAACAGTCAAAATAGTATATTCATAGAAATCCTCGACGTGAAATTATGTTAAGATAAACAAGCTTTAGAAGGACCATGGTGAGCTGCAGAGAAGAATGTAAGAGACTCTCTAAGAAGGTGCACCTCCTGTTTCAACATAGTGGATGATTCACACAATTCTGACCATGTGACATGCATGAAAACTAGGAAACAATTACAGAAAATGAAAAGCAGTACGCGAAATTCTACTGAAAAGTAAGTGCTAAAAAGAATTACATGAAGCTTGTACTTCAAAGCTTTTTCTAAAGGGAATAAATGTTGAAACTTTTGGTCTAATAACAAGTCTTGTTCCTCTAGCAAAACTCCATTCACCAAGTAAGCCAGCTCCAATTCTTGCTTGCTGGCTGGGATGATCTGTGGACCTGGTTTTGAGAGCAGAAGTGAATCTTTTGTCCACTTCCACATTACGGCAAAGATTACTTGGCTGCCCAAAGTGACTAATCTAAAAGAAAGAAACCCCAAATTTAAGGATACCTCTTTAGCTTTAAGTTTAAACAGCAAAATGTCAACATGTTAATAAGCAGCATAATTACACAAATTCACAAAGTCCACTACATGGCTCATCATAACTCATGTTCTTTAACCATTAACATGCTCTGGTAATTAATAACATGTTAGACAAGCAATGAAAGAAAGCAGACCATATATTTTCAGTTTTAACTCATAATATTCCCCCAAATTATGAGAAATTATACACTTCTTTTTCTCATAAAATTCATTAAGGGATACTACTCCAGCCTATTGCTTACTTGATGTATGCATTATTAGTTTAAGTTGAAAGTGACACAAGAAAATTTGAAAATTTAGAGAAACCAACAGAAGGAACCAAGTACAAGGGAAAGCATAGACTTCAGAATGAGAATTTTACATGAAAATATAATCATTTTGAAAGCCTAACTGCAGTTTTCAGTATGCTTCAGTACAATCAAAATTCTAATATGTCAATTGAGCAAGCAAAAAAAAAATAGTGAAAAAGTTGTGTATCATGCAGATTAGCAGAAGTCCCTTAATTTCATTTCTGATACCCAGAGTCTTAATTCTTTTCCAACAAGACAAACTCTCCACAATACAAAGCCAAAACCCACATCTCAGATTTAGCAGATACTGGACTGAAATGTGCCTATGAAATCGCCAAATTGATTGTCCCAAAAGAAACTTTCCGCAATCCACAGATTAAACAACAAAAGACAGAAACTTTCAGCAAACCACAGAGTAAACAACAAAAGGCAGAAACTTTCTGCAAACCACAGATTAAACAACAAAAGACAGAAACTTTCAGCAACACACGGATTAAGAAACCAATCAAAAGCTTCAGAAGCCTCAAAAGGGTTTTGTTTTTAGGAAAAAGTAAGACAAAGAACACATAACCAAAACAAAAAGAAGGAAAGCAAACCTTGGGTGAGATTAGAGGATGGGAAATGCAAGAAGACAAGAACATGGTTGCTGAAAAACTGAAAAGCCCTTTAACAAAACCAACAATAATGGCTTCTTCATGAGGTTTATATAGGACGCTATTGCCCGATAGTTGGCAATTAGAGCACTACTACAACAAGAACTTTAAAAAGGTGATGAGATTAAAAAAAAACAACATAAAATGGTGAGTTCGGTAATGGTTTGGACTTTGGCGAGAAATTCCACTAAGACCGGCAAAAGAGGGAGGAAAGAGACATTGCAAAGTTTGAAAATTTATATAAAAAGGATAATGTAATAATATCTTACTATAATAATTATTGTACTACATTTTAATATTGATAAAATTTATAAATAGTCACTAAAATATTTTAAAAAAATAAAAATTTTTAAAATTTAAAAAAATTATAATTTTTTTTTCATTATTTTTTATTTTGATTATTAAATAATGTTAAACAGTCAAACATTTAAAAATATTAAAGTCATATATTAATTGTTACAAAATGATTATTTTAATTTTATAAATGTTACATAATGTTCATTAAATTATTTAATTATTACAAAGTGATAAATTTATTATTTAATTTTATAAAATATCAATGAACTATTTAATTGTTATAAATGACCATTGAACTATTTAATTTTACAAAATAATTAATTATTTTTTGTTGATTTTAAGAGACTTTATTTTTAAAAATATTTTAAATGAATGAAGGAAAAAATTTTTTATTTTCATAAATGTTTAAAAAAAATAAATCTATTGAAAAAATGTTTGATCCTGTTTCGTTTGAAATTTAATTTTATATAGAAAAAAAGTTTTTCATTCCTTCATCTAAAATATTTTTAAAAATAAAGTCTGAGAAATAAAATCTTACATTTCAATGAAAAGAAATTTACAAAAAAACTTATATTAATTTGAATTATTTTTAGTAAAAATAAAATAATTGAAATGATCAAAAATAAAAAATATTAGTGAATTTATCATTATACAATAATTAAATAATTCATTGGTCACTTTATAACATTTACAAAATTTAATGATTATTTTACAATAATTAAATAATATAGTAACCATCTTATAACATTTATGAAGTTTAATGATTATTTTATAACAATTAATACAACATCTTAATCATCTATGTTAGACTAAAAAACATTTAATGGTTTAGTATCTTATTACTTTTAAAAATTTAATAAGCAAAATAATTATTTTAAGTTTATTTAATAACCAGTTATGAACTTTACAGTTCATTTATTCATGTGAATATGATTTACTGAAAAATTAATCATTAAAAATACCATTATACCGACCAAGTCCAGCTGGAAGGCTACAACCATTGTGTGATTCCACGTGCACTTTTAAAATTATTTAAGTCAATCACACTCGCATGTTATTATTTAGTTAAGGGTAAACTACACAAATAGTCATTGAACTTTTAGAATATTTTTATTTTGATTACTAAATTTTTAAAACTTACAATATAGTTATCATTCAATTTTAAAATCAACAACTGAAAACTCTTTTTGCGTCGATTAACCATCTAGAATCTCTCTATAGAGTAACCAAAGATTTTTCTTTTTCTCTCTTTATCTTCTTTGATTTAATTTTTTAATTTGTCTTGATATTTTTTAAAATCAGCGTTTGAAAATTTTCTTTTACTTTTTGGACCGATTGAACGACAATACAAAAATGTAAAGTCTTAATAATAAGCTAATTTGCAGTAGATTAGGTTCTTAAAAAAAATTCTCCCATAAAAATTATTATTTTGTTTATTTAAAACCTTGTCTTGGTATTTGGTTGAAGAAGCATTACCAAAATTTTGGTTTATTTTGGATATTATGAGCGACAATAAAACAATTGATAGTCAAGTCACTAATAGTTATAGATTTTGCCAAATGACATTAGGGTTCTTAAATGAAAAAAAAAGTTTTAAAATTAGACTACTTAAAAGTTTAATGCTAAAAACGAGTCAGCGATAATAGTTTAGTGACATATGGTGTTGTTTACCCTTTAGAGTTTGTGGCAAAATTGATAGGGTTTAAAGTTGGTTAAAATTTATAATTTTGGACATTAATAGTTTATCGAAACAACATTGTTTTGGTCACGTTGACAAGGGTCCATATCATCAATTTAGGATTTGAGTTTATTATAGTGATATAATTGTCTAAACTAAAGTTTAATGTTATAAGTGAACAAATTAATAGTTCATTGATATAAATGATACATCACCTAAATTTTAATGATATCTGATATAGTTTATTCTAAATTAAACATCGAATATTAACAAATTATATAAATTATTATTATAAAAACAATATTTAACAAAAAAATTGAATCAATGTGAACATCAAAATATATCATAGGTATACCCCGTTTTGGTCATCCATGGTCCCAACTAATTAAAACCATCTATTTCATTAATTTTTCCTTGTTATTTTTTTACCAAGTGAATCTTCACTTATGTTTACTGTAAATCAAATTTAAAAAACACTTTTTACTATGTGAATATTCACTTAGTTAAAAAATGATATGAAAAAATTAATAAAATTAATGATTTTTATTGGTTAGTTCATATCAACAAATTAATATCTAACGGTTATTTTTAAATAATTTATGCTTTTCTCACACTAATTGCTAAAAAATGGTTTTTTTAATCGTGTTAGAATAAATACATTTTTGACATCAATCTTACATGAAAACGTGCGTTGTTTTGATCACTTTGACAACACTACTAACACATCATCATGAACACTATTAATTTAATTTATAAAGATCCAATGTTTAATGCTATAATTGAACAATTATAAATTATTTAGAAGTTAAAAAAACAAATTAATTAAAAAATTTATTATTTTATTTTTTTTTTTTTATCTTAAATTAAACATTGATTATTAACAAATTAAATAAATTATTTTGACATCGTCAACTATTTAACATACAAAAAAAATCAGGTTTCCAAATTTCCCATATTTTAATTAAAAATGAAATATAAAATAATATTTTTAATTAATCAAACTGTGATTTTTTAATTTATAATTATATGTTTAGTCTTTTAAATTTTAAATTTTAAAAATTAGTTTTTTGAATCGTGTAAGAATAAAATCATAATCAATTGGATCAATTTCTTAAACCTTCTTATTTCATTCTTAATCTCTCCCACACTAGATTATTTTTACTACTAATTTTCAAGCAGTAACTTTTTCTGTCACTTGTTAGTAATTTTATTTCCCAATTACAGAAGAAATAAACAAACTTTTCTTTCCACCTGTTCAATTCCGTGTTGGATTAGAAATTTATAATTTTTCTAATTCCAGATATAAAAATTATCACTATAACCTCTTGAAGATTTGGGATTGAAAGAGAGGGGTAAAGAATGATTTAGCAAAGTTTTGAGAAAAATTTATTCAACCATATACAATTTATTTCTTGCACAATTGAAACACTATTATTTTAATAATTTAGTGATAGTAAAGCTTAAAAAATCATTTTAAATGTGAAATAACTATTTTTTATTGAGAAGAAAATTAATAAAAGTATTATTTTATTAAAAATTCATTTGGATGAAAAAAAAAAAATAATATATTTTAAACACTCAAATACGGAACAAAAAAAATAACCCCTCCAAAGCGTTGCACAACCGACTAGAACCAACTAGCAAGGGCGGAACTATGTTGAGGGTGGGAAGGGCAATTGTCCCCAACTTTGATGGTTTAATTACATTTTAGGCCATTGATAGTTTTAAAATTATTTCAATTAAGTTATTGTCCCTCCCAAAATTAACTGGTATAATTTATTTTTAGGACCTTATTAGTTTTAAAATTAATTAAATTAAGCATTAACCACAAATTTTTATGGTTTAATTGCTTTTAAGACCTTTCAATTTTAAAATCAATAAAATTAAATCTCATCTCCTTTAATTTTTATGGTTTAATTACCAAATTCGATCATTTAAAATTAAAAATTCAATCCACCTAGGTGACCGTGACCATCCAGAATGGGGCAAACCAACAACCAAACTCATTTAAAATGCCAACTAATTATTAATTTGTTGACATGTAAAAAATATGTAAAGTTGGGAGGTTGATATAATTTTTGCATAAAAAGTTAACAGTGTTGGTATAAATAATTTAATTTATTAAAATCAAAATTACATGATACGATTTGATAAAATTAAAGATTGACGATATATTTAAAAATTAATGATTAAATTTAATGATTGATAATATAAATTATTAGTATATGTAATGGATTTTAGTAAAAAGACAGGAAATAAAAAAAAAAATCACCATCAATACAAGCACATTTAGAGCCTAAAACGAGATGCTAGAGTGGGTTACCTTTGAAGCAATGTGTTGTTTCTTTCTCAAAATTTCAACTTAAGATTGTTTGTCTATATTTGGGTTGCATGGATAAATCATTGGTGTACATTTGTTTTTGCTGTCCAACTGGACTTTGACACGTGGAACCTATCGGATACACTAACTCTATTTAGTTGATTCATTCATTTAATTTCTTTTTTATAAGAGGAAAAGGGACCATGGACATGTGGTGGATGCCATCTACCATCGTTGGGTTGGGTTGGGTTATGTAATTGTAATGACTCATAAAAATAAATTATATTATATTGTCTCTTGTAAGTACAAAGTTTTAAATTATCTATGTTTTGCAACTTAAAAGACTTTTCTAACAAACAAGCAGCATTGACTCTTATCGGTTTCACAACAATTTTTTTAGACATTGCAATTTTTTATTTTAAAGAATTTTATTTATTGTTTTTTTTTGTTATATAAGTATTGTTTAAAATTATTTATGTACAAAAACTAAAACAAGTTTTAAAATTCATTCATTTTAAAATCCACGAGTTTAAAATCTAAAAACAAATTACTTTATTTATGAGTTTATATATTTATAAACATTGAATTAAAAAATCAGTGTTTTACCAAAAAATTGAGAAATATTTAAAAATGTAGATTTTCACCACATATGTGATTATTCCAACAGCTACCATTTAATAATAATAATAATAAGTCACTGCGACTATTTAATTGGTAAATAAAAATATAACTTCAATATATGTTCAAAAAATTTAGTAAATAAAGTGAGTGAGAAACTGGGGGAATTGAACAATAGAGAGTAATTTTCATAGTTCCATGTAAAACAATAAAACGAAGAACTGAAGGAGTAAGACATGAGAGTCTACTAAAAAATGGGTGGAATGATGAGTATTTTTTTAAGTGTTTGTTTTTTAAAATATTCTTATTATGTATACCATATGGGCGGGTGGGTACAAGGTCATCCCATGCATACTCCATCACCCGTGAGGAGTTTAATTTTTGTTTTCATCTACATCCCACCACCCGTGACACTTGTATCCATCCCCGCCAAATTAGATATTAAACGAAGCGGATCTACATAAAAACCGACCCACTAACATCCTTATGATTTATTTATCTTATGTAAAATATATTTAATTTTATATATTTTAGGTACCATTAGATAAAAGTAAATGGGTAGCTGAGATTATCCTGTTGTTTTTCTATAAAAATATCATTTTTTATTGTTTATTTTAACCATCTATTTACTCTCATCAAAAGATTTAAAAAAAGATTAAAACTTAGAAATTTTAAGTGTGGTAAGAGATTCTACCTCAAATATAAATATATACAATTCAAGTTAGAAATAAAAAAAAAAGCTCGCAAATTTGAAGAAAAATTATTCAAATCATTTAAAATGTGAAATTATCTGAATTGAGATGATAATTTTTTTTGAGAAAAAAAAATCTACATTTGGAAGTAATTCAACCGAAAAATGGGCTCGTTTGTCCCCTCTTCATTGAGTATCTTTTTACAGAAAAGGCCATGAACATGTGGAGGGTGCCATTATCTATTCATGTTTTAGTGGGTTTGCCAAAATTATGTAATTGTAATGAATGAGCCATTGAAGTAGTAATCGAAAAAGAATATCCTTTTTAGAATTTTATTAATAATTTAGATAACTTCGTTGACTGACATGTTAATATTTTATTAATATTTTTTAAAATGTATATTTATATTTTTTCTATTCAATCTTGAAATGTTTATCCAAAGTATTAAATGTTATATTTAATCATTTTAATTATTTACTAATCTTTGAATATTTATCAAATTTTTAGTTTTTTTTATAAATCTATTGAAGATTTAAGTGTTGCTTGATAAATGAAACAAAATTATTGTTGAGTTTAAGCTATAAAATTTTTTGGCATTGTACTTAGAATTAAATTGTTTGTTAAATGTAAGTTTTAAAGGATCGTAAAGGCAAAATAAATACAAAGACTTAAGGGTAAAGAAAAGACCTTATCCAAAAATGAAAAAATGGTATAATATATTTATAGTCATTAAATTAAGCAAATATAATTTTTTTGTCACTGACATTTCGAAAGTAATATCTTATTTAGCCGCTAAATTATAAATAAATTTTTATTCAGATATTTTTTCCAATATTATTAAGCAATAGTTTCAAAAGATTAAAAACTTAGAATTTCTTTAAAAGTATATAAAAATTTAAAATTTATTTTTAAAAATTGTAATTTTATATATATTTTAGATTATAGTGTATACATTATTAATGAATACTAATAAGCAACGTCGAGTATTAAAACATTTATATTTTAGACGTGCCAAGACTTTTCTATCAAATAAGCAGCATTGACTCTCATTTGTTTCACAACAATTTTTTTAGACGTAGAATTTTATTTTTTATTTTTGGGACAGCTCGCCAACATCCTTAAAAGTGCAAATGCGATCTTAGGCTTTTAGCCATATGTTCTTATTAGGTTTTCCTGTCCAAAAATCTATTTATTTTACAAAAACTAAAGCATGTTGAGTTTTAATTTAATTGGTGCATTTTAAAAGGCTATGAGTTTAAATTCATTAAAAACAAATACCTCTTGTTTATGAGTTTATATGATTATATTAATTTAGACATTGAAATAAAAAAAACAAGTATAATCAATCTACCATCAGATTAGAGAATAACAATAAAAATGTAAATTTAAATATTTATAGATACATGAGTTACTGTTAGTTAATTAAGATATTGTGAAGAGACTGTGTATAATGATATGGTTGATAGATTAAGCTTGAAGACAAAAAAAGTTTTTTTTTGTACAATACATGTCCATTTTATGGTCATATTTAAGATTTATAATTTTTTCTTCTTATAATATATTTTTCTTTGTTATTAAAAATTAAATTTTAATACTTATTTAAAAAAATATATACTTTGTCATTAAAAAAGAGGTTATTTCTTTGATCCTTATGGACAAGGATTCTTCTGAGTGATGGAATATTAATACACTCCACTTTTAAAAAGAAATTATAGTTTTACTTTATGATTGATAGATTGAGAAAAGAAAAGAAAATTGATTTTTTTAAAATAATATAAGGACATTTTATAATTATGTTTAGGATTTATAGTTTTTTTTTTCTAATAATATTTTTTTAAGGTTCGAATTTAAATTCTTTTCTTAAAAAAAAAATAAAATTTGAACCAAAGGCAAATATTTTGTTCAATTTGATCGGTTTCAACAAGGATTCTTCTGATTTTTTTGGAATATTGGTACATTCCACTTTTAGCTTCAATAAAACGGCAGCGTTTCTATTATGTTTTTCTATTTGCTAAACGGCGCAGTTTCTCTTAAATGGGTTAAAACCTCACAAATGTGTAGGGTTCAGTTCTTCATCGTGAATATGATATGAATTTTGTTTCAGCTGCCTTCCTCTCTTTCTCTGCTATTTCATCTTCTTCATTCTGCTTATTCTTCAATTATTTTCTCTAATTTTGTTCGTTAGTGCATCAGTGCTCTTTAATCTGAATCGCAAACACACTCTCGTCGCAACTCAGTTATTTGGTTTTTTCAATTCTTTAATCTGAATCGTCCAGTGCAGGGTTCTCAACTCAGTTCTTAATGGCGAAATCAATTTGCATAGCACTAAGAGAAGGAGCTCTAGAAGGAGAGCTGGCGCCTGCGCTCACCATCAAAGACCCCGTCGCTTCTCCATTTGGTTTCCAAGTGTTCGATCACGTGCTTTGTCAGCTCTTCTCCTCCATTTTGGCAGGAAAATCGCCGTCACGGTTTGCTTTCCTTTTTTCCTCTCTCAGAAACCGTTTAATTAATCGTTACTATCTTGAAATTAGGATAATTGTTTGATTATTAATTTGTTGCAGAGGTCTTATCGTCGTTTCATTTTCCCGGAGTCCATCGTTTTATTTGGAGTTGCTGAAAAGCAAAGGAATTAGTGTCGCTTCATCAGATAAAAGGTGAATAAATGTTTGCTCTAAATTATTTTTATTTTGTTTCTAAATGAAGAAACTATTTTTTTTTATAAATTAAAGCTATAAATCTGCACGAGTTTTGCTTTATTTTCTTCTTCAAATTGATTTTTTGGTGACATTTCAGAATTCAAATTTTAGATTGTTACAATGATCCTCTTGGTTGGAAAGATCAGTTAGTCGAGAGTGGAAACTTCAGGGCTCCTTCTCATGAACCTTTGATTTCGAGTGTCGTTACTGTTTTTCGGGAAGTGAAACATATGGATAAGTTGTTCAATTCAATTATTGAACTTGGAAGAGGTAAATCCTTTTCAAGTTTGAAAGATTAACATAAGCTTTCAATTGTTTGTTGAGTAAATTCATTTATGGGTTTTTCTGAGTCGTTTTGGTTGTTTGTAGGACTAGTAGGAGGCGGAAAAATCCGGTTTTCTATTGCCATAGACTCGGTAATCCTCTCTATTCTGTTTGCTAATATTTGTTTGAATGAAATTTGAACTTTAACTACTGGCATTATATAGGCAAAATAGGGAAAAGGAAAAAAAATAGTGAAGTATAGACAGTCAATATAAGCATACTGGCCTTTGTATGATTAGTATTTCTTTCAAAATATCTTGTCAATATCTAGCTTGGAATTTTTCTAGCAATTTGCAAAGGAGTGCAATCAAGAAATTTGGAGTTTAGTTTCGTTTTGACTAGTATGCTATTCTTATTAGTGCCAATATGTGCCGAGAACAAGAAGTTTTCACCAAGTTTCTATGTGAGGAGTACTATGTCTTCTTGAGAACAAGTTTCCTTGATAACAACAAAGTTTTTATTACTGATAGGGGACTTAGTATTGTCAGGGGCAGAATGCACACTCTAGGTTCTAGAATTCTTATATTTCCTGAGGTCCAAGGGAGAAGAAAAAAAAAGCTTGCCTAAGTGAAGTAAGGCACAATATACGTGTCTATCTATATGTATAAATATTGAGAAGTATATGATTCCCTCTTACTTGTACAGGCACATTAATAAAATAAAATTTTTAAAAATGGAAATTTAAAAGAATTTCAGTTAGGTGTTGTTTTTGGTGCCTATTGCATTTCAGAAATATGCATCCAGGCACACCAGGTGTGCATGCCTGATCAAGTGTACTTTCCCTTAAAGGCTCTATGACACTTTTATTTGTTTGGTGCTAAGGTTCAATGCCTAGGCTTACACCTTGACAACACTGATTGAACGTTGCAATCACTTGGTTAATGCTCATTACTCTGTTCTAAAATGTATTGAATGTTGAGTTGCTGCTCGTGCAGATAGAATGGCCTTAAAGCTTATAGGAAAAAAAAAGAGAGGTGATTTGGACCATTCATCAATTTCGAAAGTAATGAGTTTAGGTTCCTGTAGAAAAAAAAGATAGAATGGGCTGACAAATTTTGGTCTTGTACTAGAATGAGATAAAGATTTAATATCATGTTTTATTTACTATATGAAAATCTAAAGGATTTGACAAAAGTAGAAAAAAATTGTAATGTCTATGTTCATTTATTTCTGTTTATATTTTATTAAGTTGATCTTGCATGGTTTTTTATTATAATACAAAATATTTATTATTTTAAGTCTCTAGGCTGGATTAAATAGAAGAATAGATTCTTGTTGGTTGTCAAAAATCAACTACTCTGAAATTAGCTTTGAGTTGAGTTTGTGATGAATTCATGCTATTAGAATTTTCAACTCCAATTTTCCACCTTCTGTTGTTTCTTCTTTTTCTGATTGTATTGCATTCACCTATCTCTACCAGGTAGATGAAATGTTGAGACGTGCATCTGTGTCATCAGTTGCACGCCTGTTAAGCAATCTCCGTAGCCATGGTATGTTTATACTTTTCTGCTATAAATAATCCTTCTCCCTGGAATTGTTCAGTTCTTTGAAATTTCTCAACTTTACCAGTCATGTGGTTTGTCTTCAGATCTCTTAGAACAGTGGTTGGTGTTTTATGGCTTTTCCCCATAAAGTTTTCAGTTCTGGCTGCAAAATCCTATGTTTTTAACACATACCTTTCTTGATTTTAAAAGGAAATCTTCCTGGATTTTAGTGGAAACTTTTGAAATTGATGAATGGTATAATTGATACCTGTAGTGAGTCCTTTGGGATGCTTTCTCAATGTTATTTTATGGTTGCAGATCAGATTTCCAGCATCTTTTGGCTATTACATTCAGACCTTCACAAGGCCAGAGTTACAGCTATTCTGGAATATTTGTCATCTATGGTGGCGAGTTTAGAACCATCACATCAACTTGCAAATGGACAAAGAGGTGATTTGGAAATTTTGTCTTTGATTGAGCATAACTCCAAGAATGGAAAGTTTCATGTTAGATTTAAGAAGAGAAATGGACGGGTCCGAGGGATGGTAACTTCCATTTTCTGTGTGGACCATTCTCTACTGATTAAGATTGCAGCAGACTGACATGATTATTTTAAACCTATATCTAGTCAGAAGAAGTTCACATTGTGCAGTCAGGCATCAACTTTACACCATTGTCATCTGAAGGAGCAATTAATCAGGGTCTTGTGCCGAAGGTCATAGCTTAAACTAACTCTCTCTCTCTCTCTCTCTCTCTCTGCCTTTTCATTTTTTTAATATGTGAGGGTACACTAATACCTGCTAGAATCCTTCACTTTGCTCAACAAATTAGCATACTCAAGATGTAGAAAGATAGTGCCATAGCTTATAATTTCATGTTCTGGCAAAACTAAAATTTTGATTCCATTTATCAAATTTCAGTTTTATAGGTTAAGTTCAGTCTGGAGGTGTCATTTGGGGATGAATTACTGTTTGTTTTACAGGTACAGTTCAATTTGCAGTTGTCAGAGAAAGAACGAATTGATAAGGCTAATGTTGTACTTCCTTTTGAACACCAAGGTAGGAATATGGGTAGATTATAATTATGTTCTTGAACTTTAGCTTTTATTTGCTCTGTCTTAGGTTTCATTTTACATCATTTGATGACTTCTATGGCATTGGAGTCTCTCTCTCTCTATCATTTGGATTGACTTTTGTTTGGTTTAGGTAATGATAAACCCTTACAAATTTATGATGGCCGGAGATCTCTGGTGGATAGCAAACATGAGAGACCAATTGCTGCAGTGGAAAATGTGCAGCAGACAAACGAGGACGGTGGCAGGGGTGAAATTATTTATTACCGTGATTCAGATGATGAGATGCCTGATTCTGATGAGGACCCAGATGATGACTTGGATATCTAATTATGCTCACCAAATCTGCAGATGTGGTTTATGCACAGCATTGCAAATTGTTTTTTCCCCCTCTTTTTTTAACCATGATGAGTTAGATCTCTTAGGTGTCTGCATAAAATTGTATTTTGCTTTTAAAGGTTGATTTTTTGTACCAGTTACATCTGTGTTATTAAAGTTAACGAGTTGTTTTTTTTTCAAACTTTGTTCTTGTTTTAAGGGAGAAGAATGGGGTGGAAAACCTCATATTTTTTTCTGCGAAAAAAAGAAAAACAAAAATAGAAATTGGTCAGCTGCTCATCTTTTAAAGGATTCTCTCTATCACCCAAGTCCCTCAGTTTTTTTTTTTAAAGAATTATCTCTAGTTTCAGTATGAGATGATATAACATATTGCATGGTTCAGAGAATAAAGGTAAATAATGCCTAGGAGAACAGAGATCAGAAAAATTAGTTTTATTTAAAATAAAGACACAAAAAATGGTTCAAAGAAACCGTGAATTATTTGTGGTGTGAGGGAATTTAGCCTTTGCCGTTGAAAATTTAGAGAAACTGCTAGTGCATTAGCATATTTTGCATGGTTCAGAAAATAAAAGGTAAAGAAGTGCAGGAGTAGTGTAATATTTGATACTAATTTCACTTACAGGTTCATTGTGTTAACCTGTCGAAAAATCGTTATTGTTGCAGAGGGGGGACTCGATTTACACCATGCTTGGAGGTTGGGTTATCCTCGGCTTGAAATTGAGGTTGGGCCCAATCCTCAGATAGTGCAGAATTTCAGTACTTTTCGGGGATGCGAGCTGTCGGCTGGTGGACTGTATTCATGATGCTCAGGAGACTGGTAAGGTTGGCTCTTTCGATTTTCCATTAGCCTGTGGATAATTTGTTCGGTTATTGTTGCAGACACCGATTGGGGAGGTTTTTATAATGATGTAGTAGCATTATTAGCTAGCCTGGAACATATGATTACTTAGGCGATGCCTTGATTCTGTATTAGCGAAAAACATATTGCACGGCTTTGTACTACAGAGTCTGTAGGATTTACTTCAAGATTCGCTCCTGATCCTGTTCTTATCGATCCATGGCTTCAAGTCCATCAATTCTCACAAAAATTTCACACCCTTTTCATTCACTTTCTTCTCTTTATCCCACAAAAATCACACTGTTCGAATTCCCAACCGTCCAATCATTCAATTTTCTCAAAAACTTCTCTTCAAATGCTGATTCAACTATTTTTCACCAACTTCAATTTCGATTCCTTTTTTGCCAATTTAATCGACAACTCTTCCCAAAAAACCAACTTAGAACAAGTTCATGCTAAGTTTTTCCTCCTCGGTATCCAGCAACGCGGGTTTTTAATCACAAAATTAATAAACGCGGCTGTCAACCTTGGGGAAATCGGCTATGCACATAAAGTGTTCGATGATTTTCTGACCCTGATGTGTTTGTATGGAATGCTATCATTAGAGGTTATTCTAAGTATAATTTGTTTGCTGGTGCTATTGAAATGTACTCCAGAATGCAAGTTTTATGGGTTCAGTCCTGATGGTTATACCCTCCCTCATGTTCTTAAAGCTTGTGGTGGATTACCAAGTCTCAAAATGGGGAAACAAGTTCATGGACAGATATTTAGGCTTGGGTTTGAAAAGGATGTATTTGTGCAGAATGGGGTTGTTGCATTTTATGCAAAATGTGGAAAAATTGCAAGTGCCAAGGTTGTTTTTGAGAGGTTAGAAATTAGGAATGTCGTTTCTTGGACTTCCATGATTTCAGGGTATGCTCAGAATGGACAGCCTATAGAGGCTTTGAGGATTTTTGATGAAATGCGTGAAATGGGTGTGATGCCAGATTGGATTGCTCTTGTTAGTGTTATTAGGGCGCATACAGATGTAGAAGATTTGGAACATGGGAAATCTATTCATAGTTTTGTGATTAAGATGGGGCTTGAACTGGAGTCTGACTTGCTCATTGCGTTGACTGCTATGTATGCAAAATGTGGGCAAGTAATGGTTGCAAGATCCCTTTTTAATCAAATGAAGGTTCCTAATTTGATTTTGTGGAACGCCATGATCTCTGGTTATGCAAAGAATGGTTATGCTGATGAAGCTGTCAAACTTTTTCGTGATATGATTTCCCGCAATATCAGAACTGATTCCATAACAGCCAGGTCTGCTGTTTTAGCTTGTGCACAAGTTGGTTCTTTTGAGTTAGCTAGATGGATGGACAATTATATTAGTAAAAGTGAGCACAGAGATGATATTTTTGTCAACTCGGCTCTCATTGATATGTATGCAAAATGTGGAAATGTTGATATGGCCCGTATAGTCTTCGATAGAACACTTGATAAAGATGTTGTTGTGTGGAGCGCCATGATTGTGGGATACTGATTGCATGGTAGGGGACGAGAAGCTTTAAACCTTTATCAGTTGATGAATCAGGCTGGTGTCCATCCTAATGATGTGATATTTCTTGGACTTCTCACAGCTTGCAACCATTCAGGTCTTGTGGAGGATGGATGGCAACTTTTCCACTGTATGAAAGACTATGGAATCGAGCCCCTTCACCAGCATTATGCATGTGTGGTTGATCTTCTCGGACGTTCTGGTTATCTAGATCAAGCTTATGATTTTATTATGAAAATGCCAATAGAACCAGGTGTATCAGTATGGGGAAGTGCTTGCAAGATTCATCGGCATGTGACACTCGGAGAATATGTCGCGGAACGGCTTTTCTCACTGGAGTCTTATAATACAGGGCATTACGTGCAGCTTCCCAATCTCTATGCATCTGCAAGAATGTGGGATCGTGTTGCAAAGTTACGAGTTTTGATGAGGGAGAAGGGACTAAGCAAGGACCTGGGGTATAGTTTAATTGAGATCAATTGGAAACTTGAAGCATTCCGTGTAGGAGACAAGTCACACCAGCGATCAAAGGAGATTTACGAGGAACTTGAGTCACTGGAGAGGAGGTTGAAGCAAGTTGGATTTGTTCCAGATACATATTCTTCCTTGCATGATTTGAATGAAGAAGAGATGGAGGAAACCCTTTGCAATCACAGTGAAAGGCTAGCAATTGCGTTCGGGTTAATAAGTACTGCTCAAGGAACTACACTTAGGATAACAAAGAATCTGCGGGCATGTATTAATTGCCATTCAGCCACTAAGCTTATCTCAAAGCTTGTTAACAGGGAAATAATTGTGAGGGATTCAAACCGTTTTCATCATTTTAAGGATGGAGTTTGTTCTTGTGGGGATTATTGGTAGAAATACAAGTTGTTCACAGTTAGCAAGAGCATTCTGGTATGTTGAGCTCACACATGTATCTGTGAGACTCGATATTTATTTATATCATTCATTATACCAGATTCATGTCATAATTTCTACCAATAATGGAAGCAGACAACATACGAGAATTTTTGG
>CM033756.1:4730895-4790597 GCA_019671005.1 Hibiscus mutabilis
GAATGTTGCAAAAGAAGAGGAATGTTGCTAAAGATAAATTATTATATAAAATATCTTAGATGAGTGTTCATTGAAGTGATAAAAAGGGAGAAAGAGTAGTGTTGCAGAGGAAGAAGAAGAGGATGGAAAATTTGGGGTTTAACCTAAATATTTGATGAGTTATTTTGTATGAGGATTAAATTGATAAAATGTATAAGTTTTAGAACTAAAAGTGTTATTATCCCATGATAATTCACAATCTTTGTTAATTTTTTAACGGTCGGTGACCAAAACAATAACGAAAACAAAATTTTAGTGATGGTTTTGATGTAAAATTTAATTAGATTACCAAAATAAAAAATGATGATAGTTGAGTGACCACCCGTATAATTTTCCCTAGTATTTAATGTAATCATTTTTGCTTGCTAATAATTAAAGCAACCGATTAAACTGTCACAATTTAGTCAGTATCAATTTCGTTGACAAAAATAAAAAAACAATTTTAAATAATAATAAAAATAAAAATAAAAATAAATGTTATATTTTGATACACAAGCTGTGTAAAAAAATTTACACGACTCTTCATATTTAAGAGAAAAACTTTAATACACAAGTTGTGTAAAATTTAGATTACATAAGTCTTTTAGTTTTAGGCGTTACAGGTTTAGTTTAGGGCTTAAAATTTAGAGATTTAGGTTGTAGGGTTTAAAATTTAAGGTTATTATTTAAAATTTAGTGTTTAGAGTTTGGGTTTAATTTTTTAGGTTTAGTAATTTAAGATTTGAGTTTATAGCATAAATATGAAAGCTTGTGTAAAATAATTTTTATACAACATGTGTATCAAAATTAAACCCCATTTTTAAACTATAAAATCTAAATCCTTAGCCCTAACGCTCAAAAACCTAAACCTTAACCCTTAAGCCATATACTCTAAATTCTAACCATAAACCTTAAATTCTACCCAACAACCTAAACCCCTTAACCACAACCTAAATATTTAAACTCTAAAATTAAAAGGCTTGTGTAACCTCTATACAAACTTGTATATCAATATATTTTCTTAAATATTTTATCACTCGATCATTTAATGTATTCGATAGGTTTGTAGGAGACATGGACGGTTGATTAATGAAATGGTGCATTAATTTTCTTACTAACAACGACTTTTAATATTTTGGTTTGCTTTTTTACTCTTTCTGTTCATCTCTATTTGGGTGGAGACCGACGGGCTCAGTCACTAACTCCGCAGTCCACACTATGAATCAACTTCAAAATCTCCCTTTCTTAATCGAAAAACAAACATAAACGCGCTTTTTAGTTTGCTGTTAACTGAAATTCCATCCGTTTATTGCTTCATTTGAACTTCAAAATTCTCGACAGGTAAGTTCATATTCAGTCACAGTTTCTCCTTTGTTTCTTGGTGATTTTTGTTTGGTTATTCTGAAAAATTGAAGGCGAATACGAGAAAAGAGATGGGTAAAAACCAAAAATGGTGTTCTATTTGTTTTACTTAACCAGATTGACCTTGGTTGAATGCGATAATTTGTTAGTCTTTTTTGTTTCCTTTTCTTTTCTGCATTTTTCTACTCTTAAAAACAATTGCTTCAGCAACTTCTTTGATTTATGCTATTTTCTCGTAGTTTGTATTCAATCGATTAAATTGCAAGGCAGTCGTCCTTTTGATGCTCGGACTAAAACCGAGTCTGAACTTTATGTTAGAATTAAAATTACTTAATTCCATGTTATCTTTATTTTTCTTCTAATCCCCTGATTTAAATCAGTTGTTTTGCTTAGTTTTCTTTTTCTTTTCCCTCTATGTTAACCCTCCTTGTGCCATAGATTATGATTTTTGGTCCTTTATACATTTCCAATGCATCTATTGTTTGTTATAAGGCTTTAGTGGATATTCTTATATTATTTGTTCTTTACTTCCTTCAAAATTAGCATTTTATGTTGTTGTGGTCGTATCAAATTTATGGTTTTGATAAAAAAAAATTATGGTTTGCTATTTTCTAACTGCTTGCGCTCGTAATCCATGTTTTTTTAGTGGGTAAAACAGCATCTCCCCTGAGATTCTGAAAATGAATCACCTTTTATCTGTATGTAACTGCATCCAGTAACAGTTGGTGTGTTTAATCAATATTCAGGCCTTCTGTTTTCTGTGCTTATAACTGGTGTTATAACCGATGTTATTACAGATGCTGTTGGTCGACCTCGTCCAGACTTCCTTTAGCGTTGTTTCCCTGATGGAAAAGGGGTCAGCCTCCTATTCCCCCTAATTTACTTTTATTTCCTTTTGTCGTTTAAAGTTTACATAATCAAGACTCTTGTTTAACAAAAGATGTTATGTGTACAGGATTAAAGAGAATAAGGAAGGAAACAAAAGTTTCCCCAGCCCCCACACTTCATGTAAGCATTCTAGTTATTTCCAGCATTGTTGCTTGTTTTGCTTGAATTTTTGTCTCAACATTTGATGTATTATTTTATGTTTGGTTTGCATGTAATACATGCATATATGTCTACATGTACATGTGGTGCACCATAACTTCCTGCCTTTAGGTAGAATTCGACTTTATTCTTTTTAGTAAGCCTTCGATACCTTCCCCATTTTGATATTATATAGGAATAAAGACACCTTGATTGTATCCATCCTTGTCTTCTTCAGTCTACCCTGCCCCTATTGAGCAAATTTTTCTAATAAGTGCTATCTATACCGGTAAGCTTTGTCATAAAGCAACTTTACTGCCTTAAACATGTCTCCCTCATTTTGCCATAAATTGCTGTTCCTGTCTTTTATGGAATGCTGTTATTATAACACCATCTTTTCTTTTAGGCCCTTACATCCATTTCAGCGTCCTCTTTGACATAGATGTATTAAAAGCAAAGCAAAATTCTGGTTGCTTATAAATATTATTTGGATGTGCCTCTATCTCTTTCAATATGGTTATACTTACCAGTTAGCTAAGATTGAAAACATAATGCTATGGTTGTTGTTTTTGTTGTAGTAGTAGTAGTAGTAGTAGTAGAATCTTTAACGATGTCTTCCTCACTTATGGGATACTTTTATTGTCACCCTGATCAATAGGCGATAGTCTATACAAAGCTATAAGCAACTAACCTATTTAGCCCCTCAAACTTTCCTTTACCAAGGTTGAATCCAAAAAGACTACCATAGACACTAGAAGAGAGAAGGAAGAAGCAAAAAGTCCCGAAACCACCGCCTTCCATTCTCGACCAACCCAAATCACTATTAGGAGTTTAAAGACAAATATATTTACTTAATCAAATACCAAAATTTGACTCGTGACTTCGTTAATGCAATCCGAGATCAAATTTTCAAACCGAACTCTTGCAAAACATAACAAACTGAGTTAACTTACAAAAGCTTAGTGAGATAGTCTAGCAAACACTAACATAGCAATTAAACAATGGAATGAACTTAATATAATACTTAAATTGATATGTATCTTGGCACTAAGCATAGGCACAATTCAAGCATAAACTTAATCAATTACACTCAATTTCTTGGCATTTTCAAACAGTCTTAAACAATATCGAAAAACTTATTTGGATTAGTTCAGAATAACAATGGCATGAGAGATTCCTAACCTTAAACACACTATGGATTAATTCACTTACTTGATGGAAATGCAAAATATCTGTTTACAACACTTAGTCCAATTTTACACATTCGAACATTTTGATTGTTTACGACACTTAACCCGATCTTGTAACTCATCGATGGGATTGATCGCTAACGACACGTAGTCATTGCTACTTATACAATGTGTCTAAGAACCTTAAGAAGACTTTCTAACTTTCGGAACAATGCTAGGATGACCTTGGCTCGATTTAAGCATATGTCATGTTTCAAAACTTTGATTAACTTGTCATATCACAATAACACACATACACATATATATATACATCTCAATTGCACATCATAGAGCTTCACAAAGTACATGACATACTTCCACTCCACCTATCACACATATACACTTCACATTCATAGCAAATTCATATTCAAACACACATTCGAGTCATCAAAGAACACGAGTTTTCAATATTCATATATGACAACTAACATGAATTCGTATTGATATCACATTCATTTAACACCACTTTAGCTAGCATGTTGAAATCATATTGTACAATACCTTAGAACATAATCATGGTAGTCGATGCTCATTTTAAAGCTGAAACCACAATTTAAGCATTTTATATAATTTACCTACACCAACAAAAATTCACATAACACACAAATACAAAAACGAATTCGATATCGACCACACTCACCTAATTCGAACTTACGATATGCCTCATATGACGGTTCACTCAATTAACCTCATTTTCCCTCTAACCTTGGAGGTTTCTTCACTTCCTTGAACTTCAAGAATGCGCAAACAATAAATTAATACTATAGTCAACCATTAATATTCATAACTAACCTTGGAGCTTACATTGCACAGGAATGAAATTAACTCAATTTTAGGGTTTTAGGAAATTCTCTCCAAGGCTTAAAAGCTATAAATTTTATTTTTATTTTCCATGAATGTTTTTTAATTATCAAAAAAAAATTAAAACATAAAATATTTTCAGAAACCTAAAGAAACCTTCATATTTTCGTTTGAGTTTTACCATGTGTAAATCAAGTATGAATTTTCGATCCAAATTTATTATGGTGCAAATTTACAATTTAAAAGGCCTTTAAAAGAAAAGTTTATTGGCCCAAAATACGAATTCTGATTTCCTATACTACAAAGTTTAATTAGTCCCTCTCCTCTAGAAGTTGGATCCCATTTTATTTCCGTTACTTTCACTACGCACCTGGGAAAATACAAAATCTCAACTTTCCCAAGGAAAGCTTAATTCATGTCAGTTTTCTTTGCCTTCTTCTGATCGGGGGTGTTCTTGTTTTCTCCAAGTAGGTATCTTTATCAATTGATTTTCATTCATTCTAACTGATCTTTACCATCTTTTTTATTTGATACTTAGTTTCTAGTTTGTTGTTGGAAAATTGTTTGGAAACAAAACTTTTGTTTTCTTGTATTTTTTTTCTGTAAACTAAAACTGGGTTTAGATTAAAATATAAATTGAACTTTCAGACGAATGTTCAAAAGCTAGTAACTGGGTTTGAACAGCTAAACATGTAGGTGAACTGCTTCATCATAATTTTCTGATGTAGTAATCTGTCAATAGGTGTTTTTAATCAGATCTTCAAATCTGCATGGATTGAAAAGATGAATTTTCTCATGGTCTGGGACAGATCTGTTATGATTTCTATGGGTTGAAACCAAAAGTTTGTTGTTGGAAAATTGTTTGGAAACAAAACTTTTGTTTGCTTGTCTTTTTTTTCCTGTAAACTAAAACTGGGTTCTGAATATAAACTGAACTTTCAGATAAATGATCAAAAGCTAGTAACTGGGTTTGAACCGCTAAACATGTAGATGAACCGCTTTATCGTAATTTTCTGATTTAGTAATCTATCAATAGGTGTTTTTAATCAGATATTCAAAACTGCATGGATTGAAAAGAAGAATTTTCTCATGGTCTAGGGGGTTGAAACCAAAAAACGGCAGTTACATGCATAGATTGTCGGGTCAGTCTTCCGGGCATTAAATGCTAATTAATTACCATTTCATATTATCTCTTGTTAGTTTATACTGCTCCTGTAGATTGTTATCTGTGTTAAATTGTGTATCCAACACTCTTATGTAATATAGACTTTAAACATAAGCATTGCTAGATGTCAGAATACAACATATATTGAGTACTGATGAACTGCAGTAATTGGTAAAAAAGACATATGAATCAGATCAGCAGATGATTGTCGTTATGGAAGTTAACGGTCAAATGTTTCGTTTTTAATACAGGAGACAGCATTAATGATTGATCATTGATTAGTTTGTTTGTCTTGGAAAGTTTTTGTTTAGATCTTGTACTTCCGTACAGTACGATTTTGTCGTGTTTCTCATTTTAATTGACACGTTGATGTCAAGTGCATTATGTTCAATTGCATCCTTCTTTGCATCATCAAGTGTTTGCATATATTATACCTGCTGAATCTGTACCTATTAATCAGCAAATGATTGTCGTTGTGGAAGTTAACGGCCAAACATTTCATTTTTAATACAAGAGACAGCATAAATGACTGATCATTGATTAGTTTGTTCGACTCGGACGGTTTTTGTTCAGATCCTGTACTTCCGTACAGTACGATTTTGTCGTGTTTCTCATTTTAATCGACACGTTGATGTCAAGTGCATTATGTTCAATTGCATCCTTCTTTGCATCATCAAGCGTTTGCATATATTATACCTGCTGCATCTGTACCTACTAATGTACTTCCTAAGAAGCATTTTAAGAGAAGAAACAAATTTGTAATGCAGACCAACTACAAGGATGGAGCGTCTTCCTCAGGACGTCATACTTGAAACACTATCAAGACTTCCTATAACAACTTTGGTGCAATCAAAGTCTGTATGCCGATCCTGGCGAAGCATAATACAAGACTCGCTACTTGCTAACAAGCATCTGTTATATACGGCTGAGAATGATCCCTGCATCATCTTTCAAAGTCAACGGCCCATCCCGGACCAATACTACTTTGTAGATTTTGCTTGTTACAGTGAAGGAAAGAAGAGCTTAAAGAAAATTTCGGTTTCAACAATGCATGCTAGATTGGTTGCTTCATCGAATGGTCTGCTATGCCTCTGCAATTATTCAGTAATCCACATTTGCAATCCTTTAACCAGGGACTCCGTAGAGCTGCCGAGGTTATCAAGGGAATATGGAGAAATGGTAATTTTAGGATTTGGTTTCATTCCAACAAAAAAGGAATATAAAGTGGTTGAGATTATTTGTCGAAGAAAAAGGTTTAGATTCGACTCCCATCTTGCAGCATCTAATCCATTTCAATCCCAGGTTCGAATTTTAACTCTTGGTGGCTCCCAGTGGAGAAGTTTAGGGATGGTACCATACCAATTTGTTCAAGGACAGTCACAAGTTACAGTCAGTGGGAGACTTCATTGGATCGCTCAACCTGGAAATATCATTATGGATAACCGGATCATATCATTTGACCTAACAACTGAGCAATTCCAGGTGGTTCCTCAACCTGATTATGTGACCTTAGACAGCCGGTTTTTTGAACTAGTGGTTCTCCGAGGCCATCTTTGTGCCGCCGTTTCTAATGCTAGTTGTGGATTAGACATCTGGGTTATGAAGGAATATAATGTCAAAGAGTCTTGGGTCAAAGAATTTATCATTGGAGGTTACCTGCCACAGGAGTTGCAAAGTATGAATGGAAGAATCCCTTTCTTTAGATCAGATTATCGAGTTGTATGCAGTTTCAGAAGTGGGAAGATCTTACTGGAACGTAGGAGAACAAGCTTCCTTCTCTATGATCCGGTTCATGAAACATTCGAGGATGTCATGTTTGAAGGAGAACTGAACTGGCATAAAATGGTTGTTCATGTTGGCAGTCTGGTAAGCATCTAAAGTAGTGAATTAAGAGAGAAAAACTGTGGTTTTCTGCTTGTTGTAGCTGAACTTGTGTTTTATGTTACTTGTCAACTTATGAGTTATCCTTGTTGTATCTTTGTTTTATAAGAATGGCATTGAAGACTTTGAATCAGCCATATTAGATTCTATCATTCTAATGGTTTGTGTTTAGGTTCTTATTTTTAATGGTTGACGTCCCTGTTTGGTGCTCAACGGCCATTAAAAGGTCGAGATAGCTAATTATATTTATTTAATGAATATACCAACAACTAGTTGATCTAGTGGGATTAAGCACTTGATTCCTTAAGCCATGTCAAAAAGTTTGAATTTTGAGGTTGTGAACGGTAAAAACTAGGTTGGGGGTAATTAGAAGTGGTGTCGTTTTGTAATTGTTATATTCGGGGCTATGAAACAGGGTGTGGTAGGCTTGCCTAAAAGGGAGACAAAATACAAACACAGATGTTGCAACCCGGTTAAAAAACTCAGAAATGTTTAATGGATCTTGTTCTTTTGGCATTACAAGAGACTAAGGAATAAAGGGATCGTAGTAGTTACTGAAATTGCCTACGCCCAGAACCAGAACCTCATCACCTCATTTTTTTAAAGCAAGGAGACAGTGGGAACGATGGGGAACGGCGTCCAGGCTCGAATGACGGCCACGCAAGAATAGAGGCGTTGCGGTGATATTTTCGTTGGCGGACGGTGACTAACAGCGACAACGGCAAAAATGGTAAAAGAAAAAAAATTAAAAACTTTTAATTTTGATTCAATTATTTAAAAAATATTTATATGGAAATAATTTGATTAAAATTTTGTTTTAAATAATTATTAATTATATGTTAAATTTTTGAAATTTTTAATTTTTATTAATTAATTTAATAGTGTTCAGCGGTATTTGACGTCTGTTGTTAAGAGTGCTGTTCAACATTAGCATGAAATAACCCTTTAGTTTTCCCACAACACTTGTCCCTTCGTCAATGCCAACCTCACACAACTTCAACTAAGAATTCTTCTAAGATATGTGAATTTGTAAGTTCGGAATCTCAGGAATGAATGCAAAATTTTATATTAAGAGTGTGAACTTATAAAATTTTAGAGAAGTGAAAATATATTTTCAATAAAAAAATGTATATATTTTTTAAATTATATACATATTTTAAATTTTTAGAGGGACGGCCGCTCTCCCAATCCCTCACTCAATCCATCCCTGCTGTCACCCATCCTATATGTTCTCATTTCACTAACCTCATTCCTGTTTTTCATGGCACAACCCTTCTGACCATACCACTTTATTCTTCAAAACCAATCCTATGGTTAGTGGTATTGAATGCATTTATACTCATTTGCCACTCAGCTGTGTTACGGAATCTGTATGTCACAAATGCAAATCCTGTATTTTTCTTATTGCATGTCTTACGTTTTAGAGATACGGAAGATATTAATTTCACATCGGAAAAAAAACGAAAATTTTAAAATATAAAAGCGATGGCGTTGCGTATTTTATTATATATATCTTTTGAAAAAAAATAATAAACCCGGTTTCTACAACGACTATGCATTTTCTTCTCGTATATCAATTTAAGTTGATTCAACCTTAAACTATAACAAGTTCGAGTTTAATTTAAAGCTTGAGGTTGATTTTTGGAAGAGAAAAAAAGAAATGCTTGATTAAAATCGATTAAACTCTTTTACTTAAGCTCGAGTTAAAGCTTAATTTGACATTATTTGGTTGGTAACAGCTTATTGTTCAAAATAATGTAAATGCATGTAATAACTAGATAATCATTTCAGTGAACTCCTAACTAGATAATCAATCATATCAAACATTAAATTGAAGAATCATAATGTAAAGAAAAAGAATAATCGTAATGTTTCAATCCATATACCGACATTCTTAATCAAATTTATTTTATTTATAATGTCGAAATTTGAACATTGATTTTGTATTTGTAATCTAACAAAGTATAGTTTAAATTTGAACTTGAAGCCTATATGCAGATATTGCATTAAACATGATAATATATGTACGTACGTACTTCTCCAAAGTACAATTAGACTCAAATACACGTACACTCTATAAAGATCAAAATTATGATGTGGAATGTCTATAGATGGCAAGTAAGAAAAAAAAGAATGTAATTTAGAAAAAAACAGATAAATTTAATTGTGAAAATGTGGCAAATCAAAATCAAATTTGATCTCAATCAAATCAATTCGAATCACTAATAAATAGGTCCGTGAGGCGTGATGTGACTAAAACAATAGAAATTGTGGATACGCGGCCCTCATCTGTAATTAACCCATTCCTTCGTTGCCTCTTTTTAAAGCACATCTCCTCCCTGCAACTTTCAATCTACCTTCTCTGTTCTTCCTTAATTGCGTTGACCATCTTACCCTTCATCTTCCTCCCAGTTTGATAGATCCCTTTTTAACTTCTCTGGAATCCTTTTTGTTTGATCTGCACTTTAGATTATTGCTTCAGAAAGGTATTTCTGTTTTATTAGTTATGTTGGGGACAGGATTGGAATTCAGGAGAATCCGGGGCGAAGATCGGTTTTACAATCCGCCCAGAGCGAGAAGAGAGAACCGGAATCAGCAGAACGGTCAGCCTTGGAGTGATCAAGCCGATGTTTCCTCCAGCCAATCAAGGGATAAACCCGTTGTCACTCAAGTGAACCGGGAGTCTGAGAAGGGGATTGGTTCAACTGGCAATCCCAAATCGGTCTCGGTTCCCTCTTCCGAACCGATTGTTTCTCCTTTGAGTAATTTAGAGCGGTTTTTGGAGTCGGTCATGCCTTCCGTCCCTGCGCGCCAGCTCTCTAAGGTTTATTCAATCTCAATGTGATAATGTTTTCTGGGTTGTTTAATTGATTTTGTATTTCTTACGTTTGAATTAGTTTTCCTTATAGAATTTTTTTAAGTAAAAACGGGAATGTTTTATTTTGATGCTGTTTATCAAGTAGTGAAACTGAAAATGAATTCGAAAACGTGAAAAAAAAAAGAATTGTGTATTTTTTAGGAGATTAAGTATTTTCTGTAAAATCTGTGATTGATATTTGAATATGCGGTGCGGCAGACGAAGATGAGAGGGTGGCGGACGCGTACCGATGAGTTTGAGCCATATTTTGTGTTAGGTGATTTATGGGAGTCGTTCAAAGAGTGGAGTGCATATGGAGTAGGTGTCCCGCTAATTTTGAATGACTGTGATTCTGTTGTTCAGTACTATGTACCTTATTTATCCGGTATTCAATTATACGCCGATCCGGTGAAGATTTCTTCCAACTCAAGGTAAACTATGCATTGCTATCAGTTTATTCCGAGTACACTTTGAACTTGTGAGATATTAGTATGCTTATGTAGTTATATTTTATTTGTTTATTTTTTCTTTCATTCTCTTTGGTTAGACTACATTGTATCTCATTATTAATTTTAGTGTAGGGTATTATTCTTACTCTGAATTTTGATGAAGTCCCCTGATTTTCCGATGGCTCTTTGCTACATTCCTATGTTGAGGGCTTATTGCTTGCTTTGAACAGAAATAATACCGTTCCAATCTATTCAGTTAAAGCATGATTCTCTTGGAATGTAATTAATTGATATCTGTAACACTTGAAATTTGGTTCTTATGCTCACATTATCCCAAGTTTTCTGTGCTGCATTATCTGGATTTTGTTGTTCTTTTGGTTTAAGCCTTTCTTCCCCTTGTGTTAAGGATGATGGGAGTATTTTTAACTTCTTTTATAGTAGCATTTTTTTGCAAAAGTGAAGATAAGTTCTTGACTTGATGAGCCCTATCTTATCCTTCCCGCTGCAAAATCCTTTTTATTTTGTCCCTGTTCTTGTTTAATGTAAAAAAGCCATGGAGGATGCAGAGTAAAAATTATGCACTCCGGTACTTTTTGGGGGATATCTACAGTCTACACAATGATTTGTTTTCTGTATAGAATTTTTTAATGAAAAGGTTGTATATGGAGTTGAAATTTTGAACACTTCTATATATAATTTTTTTATTCTTTTTCTTTGTTTGCTTCCTCTCTTTTCTGGTCTAAGCAGCTGAATTTGATGTCGATTCACCTGTCACCCCCCCCGGAAAAAGATCACACACAGAGAGAACCCCACCCTTTTTTTGTTTAGTATGACAGCGGTTAACATTTTTGGTTCTTGCATTAAAATTTAAAATAATAAAAAATATTTTATATTCTATAATTATTGATTTGCTTTAATATAGGCAACCCGGCGAGGACAGTGATAGTGACTTTAGGGACTCAAGTAGTGATGGTAGTAGTGATTGTGAACTTGAAAGAGGAGCAAATATTTCGAGAGAAAAAGGAAATCGCCACATGGACAGTGAGATGTCTCTTAGGATGGACAGATTGTTCATGGGAGACCAGCATATACTTCAAGAAGACTTTTCTAGCGACGAGGGTGAATCTGTCAACTCTCGAAGTCGTCTGATTTTTGAGTATTTTGAACAAGACACTCCTTATAGCCGTGAACCTTTAGCCAACAAGGTTAGTGTGCATTTCTCTCCTCTCTTTTTTCTACCGCAGGAGGGTTTTTAGTGTCCAGATCAACACTTCTCGCTTTTGGTCAGCTCCTAAACTTATTTGTGGGAACAGGTCGCAGATCTAGCTTTCCGATTCCCCGAATTGAAGACACTAAGAAGCTGTGATTTATTATCTTCCAGCTGGATTTCTGTGGCGTGGTATAGTTATCTTTTTTTTTCTTGATTACATTTATTTTCAATCTTGTTTTTGCGTATATGATATCAGTTGTTTTGAAATTTTTTGTAGGTATCCAATTTACAGAATACCTACTGGACCTACTTTAAAAGATCTAGATGCTTGCTTTCTGACTTATCATTATCTTCATACACCCGTAGGAGGTAATATAAAATTTCTTTTTAGAACATTTTCCCTATGTGTGTGGAAGTGGAAATGATGCCAGGCTTTCTTGTTGAGCAACCTTTTCCGACTTTGCTTGTAGTTGTGAATCTTTTTCATCTCTAACAAGTTTTGTGAACTACTGTGTCAAATGGTGTTGAGAGTCTCTTATAATGTGCATCTAACTACTTGTAAAATTTGAGAAGCAGTTCTAAATGTTTTAATAGCTGTATCATCATCACATTTCCTCAAAAGTTTACTGCTTACTGAAAATCTTGCTCTGTTTGAACTCAGTTGTATTTTCTGTCCATTTTGTAGTAGATAGGGATGCCGTTCATAGCAACTTTTTGCAGCTGAATATTTACTAAAATACGGAGGGCATAAACTTTTGTTTCATAGACATACCGTTAATCAGAAATAGTTTGTGCTTGCTTAAGTTTTGGTAGCATCCATGTATTGGCAAAGAAATCTTTCTGGTTTCTTTTATGTAACTTGTCATATTTCAGGTGGACAAAGTGCTCAGGCACTGTCTATGACATGTTCCGATGACATGGATGGTCTTCCAAAGTTGCCGTTGCCTGTTTTCGGTCTTGCTTGGTACAAGTTTAAAGCTCCGTTGTGGACACCCAATGGAACAAGTGACTGTCACTTGGCAAACAACCTCTTTCAGGCTGCAGTCAATCGGTTGAGACTTCTTCAGGTCAATCAGCCAGATTTCACATTTTTCTGCCGCAGGTGACATTCAGATTACCCCGAAATGGTAGTATACCTATAAATACCAGAGGACATTACCAACAAATTATAATACCTCAGTTTTGGAGGTCAAATTCAAAAGTGCAATCTGGGGGATGTCATCTTTTAGAAAAGAACTGGAAAAAAAATGAACTACCCGGAATACTTCGGGATGGAAGTGAAGTAAAGCTTTTGAAACAAGGCTTTAGAGGAAATGAATGGAGAGAATTTCAACATCAGAAGCTGATGGCATGCCGACCTTGAGCCCCAGTGGGAAGGTGGTCTCCGAGGATATGTTAGTTTCATCTGACCTTAATTTTCTTTTCCCTGTTTCTATTTGGAATTATGGATAAGTTAAGAAAAGCAGGCCTTCTGTTTGGTGTCCTGATGATCAGATTCCATGTTTTAAAAAGGGGATTTTGGAATGTTGGTTGTTTGAGAATTGAGAAACCCCTGCCCTTAATGTGTTTGTAATTGCTAATTTTGATTAGTAATTTATAATCTCTGACAAAGGGTGTGTTAAGAGAATGGATGCCAATGAATCAGATCTACTGCGATGTGATCGTCTTAAAAGAAAGACTTTGCTTCTTAAGCAATTTTCCGGTGCTTATTTTACTGAAACATATTGCAGTTATGTTTTTGTTATCTGCTATCTGTCTTTTAAATGGTCGATTATTCAAGGTCAAAATATGCTTGCACTACTTGTATCAAACTTTGGAGAAATTAAAGATCTATTCTCTGTACTTCCAAAAATTAAAAATTAAGTCCCCGTACATTTTCAATTTAAAAGTTATAGTTCAATCATAAAAAAGTTGGTATTTCTTTTATCAAAATTTGTTTACTTGGAATGTTTATTTCCGGTACATGTTAAATTGACAAATTTGATGGAATGTTTAATAGTGTTTGAAATAGGATTTTTAAATTGAAAAAATAAAAATTTAATTCTTTTTTTTTAAGTATTAAATCTCAACTTTTTAAAGTATGGAAAATGTTGGCATATTTTAACCATGCTATAAATATTGGGTGATAGGAGATTAGGAGGTGGGAAGGAATTTAGGAGTTGATCGGTATAGTAAGGGTTCCGAACCTGATCTGAAATTTTATATATTTTATTCCACTTCAAGAAACTCCAAAAATTGATTTTATTTCATCCACTTTGAATTCGTCTTGAGATTTGCGACTTGAATTTGTCCTCGATCCAACGAAAAACACGACCCAAAAGAAAAAACTTTGATATATAAGTTGTATAAATTTTAATTTATATGTATTTTTTAATTTTAGGGATCATGATTTTAGTTTAGAGTTTAAAGTTTAAGGGTTTAGGTTATGGAGTTTAGAATTTAAGGTTGTTGTTTAGAATTTAGGGCATATAGTTTAAGGTTTAGGGTTTAATCTTTTAATGTTAGGGTTAGAAATTTAATATTTGAGTTTTATAGTGTAAATAGGCCTACTTGTGTAAAATTAATTTTACACAACATGTATATTATAATTTTACCCAACTCAAAAACATGAACAATAAAACAAATTAAACATAAAATACAAAAGCAAAAAACAAAAAGGGATTGACATCCGGAAATAACATATATAGCAAACCCTTTTGTTTATCAGACTTCATAAACAAGAACTCAAAAAAAATGAATAAAAATAGAACCAAAACATCAATAAAATTTTAAAATAAAAAATAAAATAAGAGATTGTTTCTCAAAATACTTACATCTAGAACGAAAACTTCAACACAAATATTAGGGTAAAGTACATAAGTGATCACCGAACTTTAAGGACATGTTTATTTTGGTCACCGAATTTTTAAAATTTTTATTGAGATCATCCAACTTTTAGTCTGCTTTCTTTTTGATCCTCCCCAATAAATATTTAATTAATAAGGTTTTGTCCAAATTTGTTGTTGCAATCCTTTGTCTACTAAACAACCAAATTAATGAATTTATTTGGTCAAAATTCTAAAAATAATATATGTTTAATTTTATTTAAAAATACTGTTTATTAAATATGATAGTAGAAGAAAATGAGATGGATGTATGAAAATCGGAAGTTTTAGACAAAATGGAGGAAAGTTTATAATCCTATTCTTTATTTTATTTTATTTTATTTTATTTTAACTAATATCCAAATAAAAGAAAATAAGATTAACTTACCATACTTTCCTTTTCCCCCCCTTCCCTTCAATCAAAACATAATCATTGGGGTATTGTTAAGTTGGCATTTCTTTGTCTTAAATTCAATTATTATATCTAATACAATATGGGATTTTTTTTATTTCAGAAGTTTCAAAGACTAGCATTTCTTTTCTAAATACTCAAAGGTTATATTACATTGTTAATCAGGTTTTTGAAACCTTAACGTTCCGGTATAATGGAGTATTTTCTCTTCAATTATTGTCGCAGACTATTATTATTTTTTTAACTCGGAGAATCCTAAGCTCACATGTATAGTGATTAATATTGAAAAAAAGAATTCTTATAGAGTGATTAACATGCATTATTGAGAAGGCATTGAAATTGGTAAATAAGCCTAATTTTAATATGATTTAATAGTAATATATATATATATATTCTTTCAGTCTTGAATAAAAGTCACATACACGTAAATAATATTACTCAAACTTGAGTCACTACGAGGAATATGTCACTTTTTACCCTCTCGTAAATAATTAACAGGTAATATCCATGATTATACTTCGCTTAATTTGTCTTTAAGCAACTCATTCGGTGTTGATCTATCCAAACAAGCTAACTAATTAAAGCAGATGATGAGAGTTGGACCTTCCCAAATTTAGGAGGCTGTTGTGCATAAGCAGAAGAGGTCATTCCCAGGCCTTCGTTTTCATGTTTCTGCCATTCACCGTTATCAACTCTGGAGTAAGCCTGGTAAAAAAAGATCGACCCCAACAATGACAACAGGGTTAGAGCGGCTCCGCCGGCAAACACACCTTTCCTCAGTGTAGCACATGATAAGTCATCTCGCCGAAGATCCCTCGGTACCTGGTGTAATATGCGTTTCGTGCCGATCCCGCCGGTAAACATGCCTCAGCCCCCAAAAAGCTTATCTTGATTCCATAAAACCAACAATTCTTGTTTAGTATACCAATCTATAGTTGCGTCAATGGATTTAAACAGCAGTTTGCAACTGTAACAATGACGACTCTATAACTGTAACGACACCGTATGAAATTACGATATTCAGATTGTTATATTCACAATAGCATCAGTTGTTAAGAAAATTCACAACCATAGTATTGCGGTGGCTGTAATAGTATTTATATATCCGCAATCACAATAAACATAACTGAAAACACAGCCACAACTTGTACAGCAGAAAGAGGCATAATTCTACTAATCCCTAAACTTCATGAAAACGTAAACCTCCGGTGGCTGTTCCCAAGTTTCTTCAACAGTTAAAAACATTGAAATCCACCGACAACATAAAAGAAGAATCATCAACTAAACATAATAAAAATATTATATATTACTTGGAAATTCACCTCTATCACTTGTCGGTGGGTTGCGTTTCGAATTTCAAATGCGTTTGTAAGAATAGCAGATCGATTAGGGTTAAATTACCAGGAGAAAACGAAGAAAACGATGGCGCAAGTGTTGGACGAAGAGCCAGAGACAAAGCCTTTCCCACAGCAGAGGTATCAAGTAACGACGTTAACGACAGTTTGGCTAAGGAGAAGGAGACCGAAAGCGCATAGTCCGTACACCGTCGAGGCGTCAGTGGTGTAGACGCAGTAGGTCCTCTCGTCGTACTGATCGGCCACCACCTTAGCCTTCACAAAAACAACCCAAAGTTATGTTAAAACAACAACAACAAAATAAAGATTACAGTTTTCAAGTGAGAGAGAGAGAAGAGGAAGAGATTACGGAGCTACGGCGGCGTTCGGCGCCGACGGCGAAGACGAAGGCGATGAGATGGAGGGAAGTGATGAGGGCTAAAATGGGAACGGACATAGCCATTGTTATCAGCATTTTGTTTTTTTCTCGTCCTTGCTTTGAGATTCCTCTCCCTTTCCAAATAATGACTGCTTTTCTTCACAATAAATAAACAAAACAAAACAAAACAAGTATAAATATCTACACCTTAACATAAGCGTTGTCCCACAATTAAATGCGGTGCGTGGATAAGTTGGATTAATGGTAGTAAAGCATATTTGACGTAAACAAAACAACTAATACTACGATACTAATTAGTTTTAATTTAAATAGTTTTTATAATTATATACAATACACATATCTAATTCTTTATATGTAATATTTATATAAAATAATTAAGAGATTTGTTTTGAACTTAAAAATTAATATATTAATTATTAAAAAATTTGAGTTATTGAACTAAACGAGTAGCTCTAGTGGAAAAGAAAATAATATGCATATTAGGAGACTCGAGTTCAAGCATTTGTGTGTGCAAGGTATATGCAATTTGTCAAAGAGTTAAGAAAAAGTATGAACATATACTACCATGTAAAGACATAGTATATTAAAAAATTCTAGTTATTTGAATTTTTATTTTATAACTCAAACTCTATTAAAAAAATTCGAGTCAAGTTTATGAAATTACAACTCAAGTCACAACGAGTTGTATATTTTCGCATCAAATCAAGTAGAATAATTCAATTTATTTGAGTTGAGTCGAATTTTACATACTCCTAATTATAAACATCATGTGGCATTTTAATAAGTGTTATTGTTAACAATTTTTAACGAGCTTAATAACAGTAGAAACAAAACCAATAAAATTTTGATGCAATGGCAATACACATTACTCTATTAAGGAAGAACTCGAATTTTTACTTTAGAAACGACATTGTTAGGAAAGAGAGAGATACGAATCCCCCGAACATAGATCATAAAATTGACATGTACTTAAAAAACGATAATCACTCTTTAAAATATATATTTTAGATAGTGATTATATTTTAAAGAGTGATTATTTCATGCACTAACACTAAATTACAAGCAGTGGTGACTGGCGTGGGCTGTGTTTTGAATTGCTAGGGGCTGCGCCATATCGGATGGATGGTGGGTTTGTGTTTCTTCGGTGGCTGCGAGAAAATTATAGTCATTTATCGGAGGGCGCGAACGCGGATATGAGGATGGTAAAGAATTTTTTTCTGCATATTAATGAAAAAAATAATTTTCAAAATTTTTAATATATATTTTTTCTATTGTAGGCATATGCTCGCCCACATATTTTGCAAATAATTGGCGGGATATTGGTGCCGAACAAATCTCGCAACAAAGTACACATGTTGTGGTTGCGGGATTTTGATGAAGCCGGTAAACTGAGTTGGGGATCAGCGGTACTGGCATTTCTGTTTAGAGAGTTGTGCAAGACCATAAATCCCGAGAAGCACGACATTAAAGGTTGTCTTCTTTTGTTGCAGTCTTAGGCGTGGTTCAGAATACCATCTTTACGCCCTGAATTGAGCGTGCCGAGTCCTTACATTTTTCCATTATACCGGAGGTAAGGAAAAAATAATTTTTGAAAAAAACTAATAATTTTTTGGTAGCCATTTTTTAATATTAAAGTTATGTTGGTTGTTCTGTAGGTGAAGCGATAATTTAAGCAATGTTGGTCTGGCGAAAGATCTGAAGGCTATCAGACAGAACATTGAAAATGAATCCGAGAATCAGGTAAATATTTGGAGTTTGAATTTAATATTGAATTTGATGTAAATATTTAAAATAAAGTTTTTCAATTTAACTTAACAGTTTTTGTGGACACCGTACGCGGATCCGAGTATCTACGAATGCCTCCCGAAATTTTCAAAGGGGACGAAGAGTGTTTGGACGGCAACAGTATCACTCATCTTCTACTCAACAGTTGAGTGGCATCCGCCCGATCACGTCTTACGCCAGTTTGGTTGCATCCAAAGAATCACGTTGAACCCTCAAATTTTGACGAATTACATAGGCTAACTCGACAAGGAAAGCTCAAGGTACAATAAAATTAATTAGTTGAATGTTTTTATCAATTTGATCGAAGATTATATTGATTTAAAGAAGAATAATTTTTTTTTAATATTGCGTGGTAGGTGGATTGGTCCGTGAAGCACGTTGAGTGGATTGCTCAATGGAGGGAAAGAGAACATCCGCAACGGCAGCCCATTCGTGAGTATGTAATGTTCGATACGATGGTCAGCCACAATTACTTTTCTTGGTACTTGGCGAATGGGAAGCCAAATCTTTTGACTCCAGATGAGCAGGCGGTCGTTATTGAGCGTATACAGGGCAACCGTCCGCTGACTGAACGTACGGGGGGGCACATTCGACTTCTGATGCTGCTTCATCGTTGATGAGAAGAAATGCTTCAGCCTCCTCAGCACCAACACCATTGCAGGTCACCCAACCGATCCGACCACAGCCTTTTACCCACTTCATGCACTCATCGTTTTATCTGCCGAGTCCAACAAATGGTTTTTTCACACATGTTGTTGGCAACCCCTATGAACCATTTTTGGCAATGATGAGTGGCACGTCAAGTTTGCCTCCAGGCTACGTACTTTTCTATCCGTTTCAACCATGGCAGACCGATTTGGGCCCGAATTTGTTCAGCAAACACCGTCGCAGTCCCTATTCTTCAGAAGTGGGCCAGGTAGAACGAGTGATATGGTTGGAGATGAAACCGAAAATGAGGGCGGTGATGATGGCGATGATGAGGAGGAAGTTCAACCTATTCGGCGTCGACGCAATCCCGATCGACCTCGGCGTCCACCGGGTTGTGGTACCGGTGGGCATAGACACTATTAGTTAATTTTTTTCCTTTTTAAAGTAGTATATAAAAATTTGAGTTGTAGTATTTATATAAATATAAATGTAACATATTTGACATTTAATTTCTATGTGCTACCTATTTGACATTTAATTTTTTCAATCGATTTTGTTCAAATAATTATTTACTTAGTCGATAACAAACACGAATAAATATAAAAATAAATATATTTCAACTTTTTAAAAGTTCATATACAAAATGCTTTATTGTTTTAATATTCCTTTTTGGGAAAAAAATCTAATAACCACCCTCTTTGAACTACATTTGTAAAAATACCCTCATTCTACATGTACGATATATTTTTCCCAAAAAGGCTATTTTTCGGATGTAAAAAAGAAATTGATTCACTGAGGTATCGACTGCCATCTTTGTTAGATCAGTTGTATTTCGTAATATTTGATGTTCCGGACGATAAAGGTGTTCAACTAATGATCGATACCCATACCCAGTTTTCCATGGGATGAGACATTGAGCTGTTTGTAACATTTTCTGAACGAAATGATCATAGCCCCACATCAAGTTTGCGACAAGGAATCAACTTACTAAATACGAGTGATGACCAGCCAGCATCATCGTCTGCATCGAGGCCAAGTAATTCTTGCATTGCCAGGTTTGACTTAGACCTGAATCTCCACCAACCCAAGAGTCACCGTACAATCCTTACAGTGGTGGTTTGAGGCCATCGTTATCTACGGTGTCGTTCTCCCGTGAAGAATTCAATCCGTTCAATGATTTTTCATATAGGAGACACTCGACTTATATCCCTATTGTGGGCCCATCATCATCCACCATGACGTCGTACCTTGAAGAGTTTAACCCATCAAATATTGGATATAGGCCTAATCAGCACTCTCGTGATCAGGTTAGTCATGCAGTACATAGCAGGGTACAACTTGTTGATGAAGCAGAGCTATACAGCTTTGACGAGGATAATTCTGATGAAGAACCACTTATGGAGATTGGGTCAGATGGTGACGAGATTGGTTTATTTCCAGAAGAACCAACAGACCTTAACGAGCCCATCAGTACAGAGGATGAGGCAGAAGAAGATACAGAAGACGATAACGAACCCGAACCTGTGCAAATGGTTGACCGACGCGGTTATACTGCTAGTAGCGCATCCTATTACGAACCACCATCCTACTTAACAACAATGGATATGGAAGGATTTAATGATACCGAATTTCCAGAATACCCACAATTGGAGAATTACACTTAACGAAATGATGGGGATTTGCGTCGTGGAATAGTCTTCAAGACAAAAAAAACCGGCGATAGCTGCTATTAAGCATTACAGCATACGTAGATCAGTTACTTCCACAGTGAGGAAAACTTAAGCCAACAAATATATTACAGAATGCCCCACAAGTTCGAGGGATGTCAGTGGAGGGTCCGTGTATCGCGATTGAAGAGGCTGGACTACCTATGGAGGATAACCAAATACAACGGACCTCATACATGCTCCGTCGAAAGCTTGAGTCAAGATCATCCGAACTTAGATGTGCACGTGCTTTGTGATCATCTCCTTCCACTCGTGAAAGCTAATCCACGCGTAACTGTGTCCGTACGTATAGCTTTCATTAAATCTCAATTCACATATACTGTTAAATACGATAAGGCATGGTATGCAAGATATCGCGCCATCCAACAACTATATGGCCAGTGGGAGGAATCATACAACGAGTTGCGAACATGGCTGAAGCTGATGCAAAAATACAACCCAAAAATAGTCGTGGAACTTGAGACAGTGCCATCTTACTAAAACGATTGGGTTGTTCCTGGGGAGCGCCAATTTTTTTGCCTTTTTTGGACATTTCCGCAATGCGTTAAAGCTTTCTGACACTGCAAGCCGATGGTACAGATCAACAGAACTTTCTTGTATGGCAGGTACACACAGATTTTACTACTGGCAGTTGCACAAGATGGAAATATAAAATGTATTCCGGTCGCATTCGCTATTATTGAAAAGGAAGATATCCCATCGTGGACGTTTTTTCTCACCAATCTACGCAGACATGTCCTGCGTCGTGTTCTACGAGAAAAACCAGACGGGATATGTATTATTTCAAATAGAGGCGCATGGATTTAGGGATCCATCGCACAATTGGGCCCATCTTGGGAACCTCCATTTATTCATCATAGGTTCTGTTTGCGATACATTGCTGCCAACTACTACCAGCGATACAAGAATGATGATAAAATTATATCTATTGTCATGCCATTTAGTATTATTTCTAATTAATTATTCAATCTTTTATTTAATAGGAAACGCACACCGAGCTAATGAGTTTGAGGAGATGTTAGAGGAGTTGCGATTAAGGAATATCGATGGATATAATTATATCGTTGATATCCCGAGGGAGAAATGGCTACGATGTTATGATAGAGGGTATCGATATGGTCACATGACAACGAACTTGGATGAGGCGATCAATTCGTCTCTGAAAGGAACACGTCATTTACCTATCACATCCGTTGTCAAGGTAACATATTATCGACTGGCTACCCTTTTTGCAACCTTGGGAAAACAATCAATGAACTGGATGGAAGGTGGCCACAAGTTCCATCCAGATCTCCAGCAAACATTTTAGATATCCATGTCGCACGCAAACGCGATGGGTGCTATATGCTTCTCCCGTCAAGAACACAGCTTTCAGGTTACTGAATTTTCATGCCCGCTTGAAGGCATCATGCAGAACAATTACGTTGTTAACCTACGACGAAGAACATGTGACTGCAGACGTTTTTAGACTTTCAAGTACCCGTGTGCGCACGCATTTGCTGCATGTGCATCTGTTCATTTCGACGCAATGACACTCGTTGATCCGGTATATCGACTTGAAAACATTTTCAAGGTATATCGCAACGAGTTTCCTCCTATCGAAAATGAACACGATCATTCATTAGTCGACGATGAACCTAAGATACGGCCAGATGCTTCCTTGCGACGCAAGAAAAAAGGTCGTCCGTGCTCAACTAGGATTCATTGTGTCGAGGATATGGTTCCAAAAGAACGGACAGGGCAACCTAGGATGTGTACAAAATGTAGAAACCCTGGACACGACAGGAGAAAATGTCCTCTTAGGACAGGGCCTCGATCAACTAGTTGTGCTTCTAACTGTACTTTTTAAATTATAACAGGAAAGGCTATATAGCATTTTTAACGCAATTTCTAGCAACACTCGGATACCTTATACTGGATTATTTTTACACTGTTTTACAAAGATGAATCCATACTTCGACGTCAATGTTCAATAATAAGAAAAATTATCCCCCAACACAGTGCAAATTCACCTGAAACATGCCTACCGACACTTGTTTTGATGTTACTCAATGCACAAAAACAATGCTATATAGCGTTTTTAACGCACTTTTTAGCAACGTTCCAATACCTTATACTGGATTATTTTTACACCGTTTTACAGAGATGAAACCATAGTAAAACGTCGATGTTAAATAACAAGAAAAATTATCACCTAACACAGTGCAAATTCACCTACAACATGCCTATCAATCCATGCATATTCAGCAATTTACACGATGAATTCGCGTTCCATTGAACGCGAGTTCCTTGATTACCTGTCACGATATTTTCATGCCATTTCGTGTGAATTTATCGCTGAACTCGCATTTGAAACGGGAGTTATGTTAATTAATTAAAATAAACGATTATACGAAAGGCGGCTCCACATAAGACAAAATTCGTATCTCGTTGAACGTGAATTCGTGTTATGAAAAACGCGAACCATGCTTATGAGTTCACAATAGAGGGTATTTTTTTAAATGTAGTTCAAAATGGTGGTTATTAGATTTTTTTTAAAAAGGAAATATTGAGACAATAACGCCTAACGATTAGAAATGGGCGCCATCCATTTCTATCCAAACTGCAAACCATGTTCCTTCCCCGCAAAGCCACTCACCTCTTTTCCAAGGCCAAAGACGTTGCCCACATCATACCATCCCCAGCCATCCGCTGCTCCGCCGCTAACGTAAGCCGCACTATGGCCTCCATGATCAAGGACGGCATTGGAGTCGATTCCCGAGATCTCGAACCCATATTCGAACATAAACGATCTCTTAGATCCAAAGTACGCAAAGCTCTAAAAAACATGGACCCAATCCAGAGATCTCAAGAAGGTAGCTATATAATATCAATTAGATGATTGAATTCAAGTTCTACTTTTGATTGCATTCTAAGTGTTTGTTCCTTTGTCTCATCGTGGGATTTATCTGCCTTGGACTTCAGATAATGCTATTCAGAATACTGTTGTAGAATCTTCATGGTTCAAAGCTAGTAAGAGCGTATGTGCTTACATAAGTTCTCCTGCTTTACTCGAAGTCGATACCTCAAGGATTATCTCGGAAATTTTGTCAAGTCCTGCTAAAGGTTTTGTTTCTTGTTTTTCTTTTTCTGGGTTATGTTTTAGATTTTCCTTGCTAATTTATTTATTGTTTCGTATTGAATTTTAAAGAAAGGAAGAAACTTTATGTTCCACGGGTGGAGGACAGGAATAGCAATATGAAAATGCTGATGATATCCAGTGTTGACGATCTTATTGAGAAATCAATGAATATTTTGGAACCAGCCTTAGTAGATTCTGATGGGATCCAACGTGAAGACGGTGCTCTCTTCTCCTTATTTGCTTTTCCTTCTATTATTATTTGTTAAATTGGTGTTTCTTACCTTCCCTAGGTCCACAACATCAACTGCTTCATGTTCCATAGCTGTCCGATCCATTAACTAGTTTGTATGCTTAAAGATACTTGTCTGGTCGTCATTTCTTTGGGTGCGTGCATTGGTATTTAAGATTGGAAGTGGGCTGGGAAGCTAAGCCTAAGACACTGCATTGCAATTTCTTCTTCAATTATTTTGCAAAGCGATTTTGTTACATAGTGTATATTACCGTGCATTTCGCCATCAGTTGGCTCTTGTTGCCTTTCTATGTTTAATCAGTCGAATTCAATATTTTGGTAGAGTTCTATAGCTATCAGCTTCTGATTGGATTAAGGACTTGAAGCATCTACTTGTGTTGCTGGCTTTTTTGATCAATGGCTCATGCTGATTGTTTATGAAAACAGGTGTATTTCAGACCGATAAACCATATTTTCTTTTATTTTTCAGCCATTGCGGCAACATATGATGGTTAATATTTTTAACACCACATCATCTTGTGGATTTAACGTAGACAAGTTGAGTTGTTGCTTTTCTGTCTTCAGGAAGTCCATTAGCTTCTCCATGTTCTTATGAAAATAAAAGTAGTAAAATATTCTATTACCTTTTGAGTTTCCACTCTTGGCAGTGGTAGTTCTTTGCCATTTTAGTCTCAAATTATTCGAAGTTTTAATTTTTCGACGTAACCTGGTTAATGATCCCAAGCCTGTTTCTTGGTTTACTTAATGGAAAATGCTGCGTATAACTTTTTTGGCATTAGAAAGGCTGCTAACTATTTTGAATTTCCCTGTGCAGTTATGCAGGCAAGTGATCCAGTCGACTTGTTTATACTACCCGGTAATTGTCTTCATTCTCCCGTTTGATGCTTCCTAAACATTGAAGAATTTGATATAACGTTTTTAATTTATGTTGTAGCTTTCATATTTCTACTTGCCCATACCACTCCCTCAAAAACAGCATGAAAAGAGGGGGAAATTAACATTCTCAATAACCACACATAATGGAGAATGGAAGAAGCAAACCATGGAGCGCCTATATATATATATATATACATCTCACTTTTTTTTATCGTACTTCATTTCTCTTTCTGCTGAGATTGCATGAAAGAACTCACTTTATTTCCTTTTCTATCAGGGCTTGCATTTGACAAATCCGGAAGCCGTCTGGGCCTAAGTGGGGGCTGGGTTAACGCTTTTCAACTTTCTGGTTTATTGCTATTTGTTTTTAATGGCATTGTTAATGATCATACTAATTACAATCAGTATGGTTCTATTTGCTATATTGGTTTCTTGGTTCTTGTTTTCATCCATAAATATGTGATTATTAGATTCAATACGAGTGCTTGCAAATGACCATGAGATGTTTCCACAGAAGTTATTTACAAACTTACATATTTCTATTTGTACGTTAATTTACTTCGTTATGAATTTGATTATATTGTCTTCAAACACCATTGCTTACATTTCGCCCTTCATGTCAACTCATGATGTTATCTGGAAGTTACTATGATTTGTTCCTGAAGAACTGCCAAGAGCTTACAAAGAAGAATAAATGGAAGCAGACCCTCCTCGGTAAGTGCCACCAATGCCGGATCTTCACTCAATTGTCATATCAAATAATACATGCTTGAAAGACCTGATTGCAGCCACGACATAATTTGCACAATGCGTAATACTGTTTTAAAAGTTTGCTCGACTATTATTTGGTTGCAGTTGCACTGTCGTATTCGGTCCAAATTATCAAGGAAGGAGCAATACCAGTTACTCCCTTTGACATTCCCGTGGATGCTCTTGTTTCTCCTGCTGGTTTCATCCCGATAAGCGCCGCTGCTTTGAGATATGAGCGAAGAAAAGTAAGGTGTGCATTTGGTTAATTCGGTCGGTGGTCGAACCGAATTAGCATAATCGAATTAACCAAAAATTTTAAAACTTTAACCGTTAACCGAACCGAATTAGCCTTAACCGAATTAACCGAACCGAAATTATTTCGGTTAATTCGGTCGGTTTTCGAATTAACCGAAATTTGTTATAAAATTTTAGATAAATTGCACAATTGGTCACTAAATTATGCTAAAATGACCTTTTTAGTCACTGAACTTTCATTTTATACTAATTTGATAAAAGTTTAACGAACATTTTATAATATATCAAAAAATTTAATGATCATTTTATAATTTTTAAAAGTTCAATGACATAAAATAAATATATGTAATATATATAATATTTAATATATAATAATTTCGGTTAATTAACCGATTTCAAATTGAATTAACCGATAACCAAATTTCTCAAAAAAAATTAACCGTTAATCGAACTTACCTAAAATTAACCGCCTGAATTAACCGAAAAAATTCGATTTGGTCGGTTAATTCGGTTAAAACCGAATAATGCACACTCTAAAGAAAAGCGTGTGGTTCCATTTGGGAATGGCATAACAGCTGTGTTTCACTTCATAGGTGTAACGAAAATGAAGCATGGTCAGCATAATAAGTTGGCGGGCTTGAAAGTATACAGCAGGTCTGTGTTATTTCACTTTTCTAATTACTGGAAAGAAACTCAATCAAATGGGTGGAGTTTATGTCTTTGATTATTGTACTTAGCACTGCCGTTGACTTATGTTGAATGAGTAATCAGGTAGTAGAACATTTTAATGGAGTAATATTTTTACAATAAATCTGATAAGACATTTGGCCCCTTAGCATGTCTAAGAAGTATCAAATTCACAGGTGGGAACATCTGTGCTTTTAATGCAACAGATGATCTGGTCTATTTAGATTGAGATAGCTTCAATTTTAAAGTTTTGGAGTACTCTTGATTATTCGTTTTCGTATTTATTCTAGTTTCTTATCAAAATTATTTTGGTTTGATCATTTAAGTTATTAAATTTCAATTTCTGATTTTAAAACAAAATAATATTATATTTAAAGTTAAATTCATTATAATTCTAAGGATAAATTAAGGGATATTTATTTGGTCGCCTAAAATGAGTCACATTCGTTACATTTCTAACAGGCATTTGACTCAACATGTAATATTTTTTTAATTAAGTAGAGAGGTATTATATTCTTAAGATAAATGTTAAAATTCAATCACTTTTTTGAAATAGTTTAGATTGTTTTTTTAGTTAAAGTAATTGTTTTTTTTAGTTAAAGTAACAAAAAAAAGGATATTGTATTTTCATACCAAGATTTGAACTCATGCAAGATAAATATATAATCATCCTTAATTACTAGGTCAATTAATAAATCTAAAAAGAAGATGATTGTGAAGCTTTTACAAAAAATATATTGTATGCAGAGGCGAATCCTCTGTGAAGCCAAGGGGAGCCTTGGCTCCCCCTACATTTGGAAAAATTACTTTGTAGTCCTCTAAAATTTTAAAAATTTATTTATATACATATTATGGCTCCCAAAATTTAAAAATTTATCTTAAAAACCTTTAAAATTTTAAAAAAAAATATTTTAAAAACCTTTAAAATTTTAAAAGTTTCTCTTTGTATAGATAAAATTGAATGTCAAGACCCACCCCTGATTGTATTCTTTTTTAGATCATATTCGATCGATTGTTGCATATCCAATGCATAGTTATTACGGTAACATAGAAGGAGTTAATATTCAGTTCATGACTATTTTTCCATTACTTTTCAATGCATATCCAATAACAAGAAAAAATAGTTTATTTGTTTTGAATGAGTGCTTTTTTCTTTGAACCACCAATCTGAAGTTTCCCTTGACAGTGCATATCCAATAACATAACCTTTCTGCTTTTTTGGTAAATCCAGTACCATAACCTCACCATTGACATTAAAAGAAAAGATGGACCTTTATTTATGGAACACGATTTCAGCTTTCTAACAATCCCAATTTTGAACAAACAATTTTCTTGTTCAACTTAACATTTGGTACGTATGAAGTAAAGGAACACATTCTCCAAAACACAATAATAAGGACGTTCATAAAAAAAACTAGCTTTAGCTTTCTTTTAGACAGCAATGGCGGCAACATGTCTTTATGTTGAGAAAAAAAATATGGTCTCTTCGTTTTAACATGGTGATGCAGATGCAGTATAAGGACTTTGGTAAATGATCTAAGGAGGAAGCATTGCAAATTAAAATTAAATTTTGTAATTGCAAGGGGATTTCCTTTACCGGATTATGTCGTTCGTCGAAAAGCACCACCAATGTGTAACCACTCGGGTGATGCACCACCACTGTATTCCCTTATTGCTTGCGAACCGAATGTCATACCACTAGCATCAAACACTTGTTGCCCGTACTGAAATGCCAAATCAAATGCCATAACAGATATATGTCCTCAGAAAAAGGAGAGAGTTCCTTCAATGAATGACTCCAAACTTCTACCCCTAACCTAGTCAATTCTGCTGAACGATGACAGCTATCATTTCATTCAATGAAAATAGCAAGAAAATGTTCAGAAAGAATTTGAAGACTACCTAAGATTACTCATTTGAAGAAAATATTATTCAGGAGTTGTATTTAAAGTATACAGATAACAGTTTTGAGAGCTTTGTCAATACATAAGCAGGAAACCATTCAATAAAATCCATTAAGAATTTCAAGATGTATACGCATGAGTGTAAGCTATTAGTTTGACCAACTATCGACACAGCTAAATACTTGGAAGCCAAAACATACATGCAGGAAAGCAAACAATTTGAGTAATGAAAATGGAAGGCATTATAACATGTTCTCTTCGGTAAATCTTCATTATGAGACTCATCAAATTTACCTTCAGTACCGAAAACCAAATCTGCCAAAACAACTTCTGTATTCTGTTTTAGGTTCCCTTATTTTGGGCTGACAACTATCAAATAAGATTATCCTTGGACCAGATATAAATTCCAAGCCAAAATACAGTTCAAGTTCAATGCGACTTATGAGCCGAGCCTATAACCAGAGTTGTCAATGCACACACCTAGGTGCAAATACGCAGCGACAGATAGAGTTAACACCTCAAGACACTCCCAACAGTATTTCAAAACAGAGTTCAAATGTTAGTTGATGGCTTCCAAGGAAAATGTATGTTAATACCCCCCCCCCCAACACACATGCACATATATGCCTTGCTTTGCTTGGGCTAGTGCTTTCTTAGCACCTTGTGCTCAAGCAATATAAGGGTCCTCCTAGTTCTTAGATTACTTTGACAATATGGAGTCTAACTTTAGATGAATGAAAACTCTTCAGAATAAGGTGTCTATGCTAGCAATTAGAAAAGAATGTGATAAATTTTTGGTCTAAAATGAATAACTCAAACTACATAACCAACAATAGAAAAAGTATTTAGTACTTACATCTTTAGGAGGAAATGCTTCAATGGCAGGGTTCCTTCCTGAATTGACTGTTTCAAGCCTCATTGATAGGAACTGCAACACCAACAAATTTTCAGAAAGCAAGGTTGAAATTACAGGCAGAATATAGTGATACATAAGCAGGACCACACCTCGACCTGATGCTGTAGTGATTGAATGTAATTAATTATCTCATCAAGGACAAGTGCTTTGCCAATAACCTGAGTTGCCAAAACTAACTTTAGCAGGTCGTTTATATGCATAAATAAGCGCTGCTAAATCTAAAAATATCAGAGCAATAGAAAACCATCAACCATGTCATCAGAAAAGGTATCAAATTACTAATAAGAAGAGACAGGATGCAGCACACTACTATTGAGCAAACCGGCTGTATAGTCGATAAACGAGAATCAATTTAAAAGCCCATGTTATATCTTATTGCAACCAGGAACCAAATCCTGAAGAATTTTCATTCTTTCACTAATCTTTTCTCTCCTAGCCTGCCCAGCAAGAGATTCATATCAGTGAAGCATATTCAAAGCCTCAGAAAAAATCATACCGGAAACAAAAAAATAGTGCAAGACAACATAAGTTCCACATTCAAAATTTGGTCTTAAGTCAACACTCAACACAAGGATTTCAGACAGGTTTTAGGCCTATCCTGCGGCAAATTACCCTTTCAGCTAGACTGTGGCTATCGGTAGCCTGACCCCTTCTCGCTCGAACGTGAATGTAATCTTGTTTAGGTGGCTCGGATGGTTGAGCTTTTTGTTCCACAAGCTTGCCTGAACTGGGTTCTGCTTAAACTCTAGATTCATGATTCTGTTCTATTCCTCCTGCTGCTTTAGTTCTCTTTCCCTCACCATCATTCTATCCAAATTATAAACAAAGCCGTCATTTTATATCCAAAAACTTAATTAGAAATCTCAATTTTCAATGATACTAACTTATGACAGAAGAATTATCTTTTTGTTGTTAAATTCAGTCCATTGGCAGTGCACCACTGCAGATCAGCATTCCTATTCTTATACAATAAGAACAGAAGAAACTAAGAAAGAGAAGATCCCAAATCCCCAACAAGAAGCAACATTCAAAGTTAAAAGAGTTTTAGAAACAAGCTAATAAAAAGGTGTCCATCTGAACTATACCACGCCATTGCCACTACTAGTGGTGCTAGTAGCAGACACGACCTTAGCTGCTTCATCTCCGCCGTCACGCCGTCTCCTCACACCACCCCTTCTCTGCTGCTGCCGCTGTTCCAAGCTGACCCAGTCATTGTCCGAAAGCTCTCGATTCGGGTTCCCGAACTGAGCTCTACTTATCACAGATTCAGTGACGGTGTACTGCCAGATCTCCGCTAGATTGTACCTTCCATTGCTCATCATAGCTGGTGGATCCATCACAAAAGCACGCAGGGCTGGATGGCCTGAGGCTGAGGGGGCCTTGGCACCCCAAAGATTTGCAAAAAAAAACTTATATTACCAAAAGTACTTAAAGTATATAAACTTTTTTCATTTAGGTAATTAAAGTTTTTTTTTGTTAAAATAAGTAATTAAAGTATAATTTTTTGTCAAATTAAATAACTAAAATATATTTTTTGATCAAAATAGGTATTTAAAGTATTTTTTCGTCAGATTAAATACCTGAAGTATATATTTTTAGTCAAAATAAATATCTAAAGTAATTTGTTTGTCAAAATAGATACTTAAAGTACATACATTTTTCATCTAGGTTCTTAAAAATTGTCATGTGACATTGATTAAGAAAATACATTAGGTACTTACTTTAACAAGAAAATATACTTTAGGTACCTATTTAACAAAAAGCATACTTTATGTACTTACTTTGACGAAAAAATAATTTAGGTAATTATTTTGACCAAAAAGTATACTTAAAGTACTTAATTTAACCAAAAAATATACTTTAGATAGCTAAATAAAAATATTAGTATACTTTAAATACTTATTTATGATAAAAACCTTGTAAAAATTATATTATAATAAGCTAAATCATAGTTTAGTCAATGAAAATAGTTATTGGTCAACCGAAAATAAGGTAATTTTCTTGAAATTTTTCTTTTTTCTTTTTCAAAAGGGTAAGCCAATTTTCGAAAAACAACTTATTATAAGTAACATAATTTTATATCAAAACTTAATTTAATTTGGGCTAAATTTATTATGATATAATGTTAAAATTACTTTAAATATTAAAATATCAATATATAATATAATTTAAAATAATTATAAAGTAATATTTATTTATATATTTTTAATTTTTTGATAATATATATATTATATAGATAAAATAATTTAAATTTATGTCTCCTAAAATAATTTTTTTAATAAGAAAAGTCGGCTACATTGAATCAAAATAAAAATACAAAAGATGGGATTAAACCCACAAACCATACTCATCGCAACATGAGCAAGGGAGATAAACAAACAGGGGAACACTAATTAAAGACGAACAGAGGAAACACAAGCAAAGAAGAGCACATGAGAAATCGAAGTACAGCAGAGTTAGCAACAACAATCTTCTTCTGCATGCTAAATCGAAGAATAAAACTTGAGAAAGAATGCAGTGAGAAACACCATCAATCAGACATCGCGACAAAATGCATGGGACGTTAATGCCTAATGGTCAAGTACAAAGCGTAGCCGAAGAAACCTATAACTAATTAATCAAAAACAGAACAAAACCATCAAAAACGGAAAAAAGAAAAGAAGAGAAATCTTCTGCCTCCGTCACAAAACGGAAAAAAGCCCTCAACTCTACCGCCAGTCGGCGCCCGCGAGAGGAAATTTGTTTAAATTTTATAAACTAAATTTTCATTTGAATATTTTTCAAGTCAAATTTTTCTGTGCCAAACTAAAATTTTGTTTTTTCAAATGAGTCAAAAATTCTACATCAAATTGAATCAAAAGTTTAATATTTTTCAAGTATAATTTTGCTCGCCTGAGATTAGTCTTCCACTGTAGCTAATTAATAAAATTGGGCGTAATTCATGACCACCTTATGAATGTTGAAAATCCATGGGTTTGAAGTAGACTTGCATGTGTATGTGTTAAAACCCTTTTTCATCCAAGTCGAGAGGACCAAGATAAGTCCACTTTGGGCCTGAAAGCAGATTATGACCTTTCTTCATCTTCTTCACTAAAAAAAATCACAATTATTCGTAGACAACCAAATATTGATTTTGTGGCAGAGAAAATATTTAATGCAGTAAAAGTTAAAAAATCACAATCACGATTATTTAAACTTTAAAACTTAAAAATAAAAAATCATCCTAAATCTTTAAATTATAAACCTTAAACTCTAAACGCTAAATTCTAACTCTAAATCCAAAACACTAAAATATAAATCAATAAACTTTAAACCTTAAAATAAATTTTTTGAATAATAAACCTTAAATATAAACTTATAAGCCCTAAAATAAGTTTGCTTGTATAATCTAAAGTTTATACTAATAGTACATCAAGTATTTTTTCCTTTATCGAAACACAATCGACCGAATGAGTAGAATTTGATTTGGTTCAATTATAAATGTTATTTGATCCTATTTTTCTATTTTAGTCTGTTAATAACTTAATATACGAGTTGAACATAATTTCATACAAAACTAGGTCAGTAACCCTGAGAAAATCCAAACCCATAAGAGCCCAAACACCAAACATAGTCTGTTTGTCAATTAAAGAGCAAGTCACGTGACATAGTAAGCAGCTGTGATGGACCAACTGTGCTGTCAGGAAGTCAACGCTTGCATGATCAATAGATTGACCACTAAACACGTCAACACATGCAACAAGACCACTCTAATAATCCATAAACTTGATTTGGGTAAAATTAAGTCAATATTCTCCTTTTAGAGAAATATTTAGAAAAATACCCTATTAATAATTATGTAGAAAAATATCTCATTTTCAGGTCACGTAAGGTAAATTCGCGTTAAGCCAAAAGCGAGTTTTAAATTTGCGTTTATTGAGTAAGTAGGTAAAAAATAAAAAAAAATTAATTTACTAATTTTTTTATACATAATTCACTTTTAGGGGTGTTTTTTTAAATAACTTCCAAAATAAATATTCATTTAGTTTAGCCCTTGATTTGAGTAAACAACTTAGAAACTACAAATGTCCCAAGAACACTTCTCTCTTTATCGACTCTCCACTCTTTATTTCTTTTTCTATATAAACACATATTTTACTAACTTGCACATCTAAAAGCGTTTTGAACTAAAAAAAAAACACAACTCCTTACCACTTGTACCGTAATATTTAAACCCGACCTAAATATTATGATTGAATCGAGAATGTTATTGAACAGTTCAAGTATAACAGTTGTCCACAATATAAATGAGAGTCGAAAATGTATTCCATAAAACAAATTCATCGTAAATCCAAAGTGAAACCAAAAATTAATGTTCGAAATAAATGTTAAAATAAGTCCAAATACGAATCAAAGCTACATTTTTCAAAAATAAGAAGAAAAAAAAAAGAATAGTACTGACAATAGTTGGAAACAGAAGAAATTAAGACCCGTGAAAATATGTTGATTCCAAGCCTAATGAGACAGTCAATCTGTAGAAGTAAAACAGAGAATAAGCTACAAAATCACAATATCAATTATATAGAATTACACAACAGAAAATCACCTAAGATACCAACCACAGAGCGATTCAGACATGGGTGTGTTACAAGTATCAGCAAACAATATGAATCATAGTATTCAATTATTGAGCATAGAAACATATAAGACTAAAAAGAAACCCACGTTTAATACCGATATACTCAAAGTCCCAACCTACTGAGATGTCCTCTCACCATGATCATTTTATCCAACGTAATCATATCCTACAACAAAGAGTATAAATCGATTCAGTTTAATATTATTCAGTCAAACATGTCTAATTATTAATTGATTCGATATAACTTTAATTATTAATCAATTTAGTATAAATCCGGTCAATCAACGTCAACACTGTAACGGTCAACTTCAATAAAATAACAAAATTAATGTAATTGAATACTTCGAGGGCAAAATTGATATAATTAAAAACTAATAACAACATTACTGATTTGAGTTTACTTCATGAGCAAAATGACCCATTAAGTTAAATATTAATAATCAAAATCTGTTCAATCCGAACCGAAAACGATTCAAACTTCGGATAACCAAAGTCCAAATGTCATGAACAAATAACCTAAAAAAACCAAACTCAAAATGGGTGAATCAGAATTGATCCGAACTCGAAAAAACTTAAACTTAAAATGAGTTGAACCTAAACTTAATCTACAAATCTGATATTTATTGATTGGTTGAGCAGGTAGACCCAGGCCACCGTAAGAGCAAAGCAGTGAAATCTGGGGAATGAGACAAGCAAAAGGTGAGGGCAGTATATACCAACCCTGAAAAGATATAGGAGAGGGAATGTGTATAAAAAAAAAAGAATGTCAGAACAATACAGGACAAAATATAGGGAATATATAAAGATGTAAACAGTTGTATTTATGGAACCTTGCGTTTCTTTGACTCCTTTTTGTTTCAATTTTCTTTGAGGAAAAGGGAAATTTTTACTCAAATATAGTTGTAGGGTTTTTTTTTCTTCTAAAAATATGTCTCTTTTCATTTTAATTTTTGAAATATTACAATTGCTACAGTATACTAGAAGTCAGATTCAGCTGAATCCGACTATAAACAATAATTTTCCCAAAAAGTGCCCAAAGTCGGAGCCTCTTGAGCTCGCCTTTTAGGGGCATTTTTGTACTTTAAAGCCTAAAGTCAAAGTCTCCTGCACCCGACTTTAAGCTACTGTAGCAAATGCCCTAACTCGAGAAATAAAATGGGAATGACCATACTTTGGGGGGAAAAAAACAAATCCTAAAGCAATATTTATGGAAAAAAATTCGAGGAAAAGGTGGCGATATTTGTTTTAAATGGTTTAAATATGACATGATTATTATTATTATTATTGGCTTAAATTAAAAAAACAGCCCTCAAACTATGTATTTTTTCTGCTCTTGGCCTTTAAACTATAATTTGGGCAAAATAAGCCCTTCAACTATCATTTTTGTCACTTTAAGTCCCTAAACTATGATTTGGGCAAAATAAGCCCTTAAACTATTATTTTTGGTCACTTTAAGTCCATGGTTACAAAAATATCATTTTATAGGCTTTTCTAGCATATATAAATATTTTCTATCATTTCTGGTCATTTTAAGTCCGATAGTTATTTAAGTCAAAAGAAAATTATTTCGACTAATAAGATGTTGACACATCACAAATATTTTTTGACCAATTGATAGTTTTGGGGACTAAAAAAAGAAAAATGACATATTTTAGGTACTTATTTTGCCCAAATCATAGTTTAGGGACTTAAAGTGACCAAAAATAATAGTTTAAGAGCCTATTTTGTCCAAATCATAGTTTAAGGGCCAAAAGCAGAAGAAGAAAAAAGCATAGTTTGAGGTGGTGATATTAGTTTCAAATGGTTTAAATATCACATGATTAGAATTATTTTTTGACGAAAATAATCACACTATAATTTAGTATATTTATCTATTGCGTATTAATTTTACGTTTTATCAATTTGTTCACAATTTTAATTTAATTTAATAAATTTACACTATCAATAAGTTATAATCGATGAAAAACAAAGCAAACAAATAAATTAGAGTGGCTCTGATTGGAGGGACTGTGCTCCAAACATCGGTTAATCTCTTCTATGGGTTAAGTATTGATAACATTTATTACTAAAAGTTACCTTGTTGGTGGTGAAAGTTAAAAAGAGTAAAAATGAATTAGAGATATAAACTCGGGTCGAGTCTAATGATAAATGAGAGAAATGAGAACATAATATATGTGAATTAAATTACAATTACTAACTATTAATATCATAATATTATATTCTTATATAATATATAATCAATTATTAATATAATTAATAATATTTATTATTTTTATAAAATATTTAATATATGATATGTATAATAATATTTATTATTAATATAATATTTTAATATTATTTTTAGAAAAAAAATGCTTATTAAAATATTTAAAATATATTTACTAATAAGTTACAAATAATTTTTAATTATTAATCATATTTAAATACACTATTAATAATTTTTAATAATATATAATTTTATGAAAATAATAAATATTATTTTGTTTAAAGTTTAAGGTCAAATTAATATTTTATCTAAAATTTAAAAAAAAATAAAAAATAAAACATTTTCTCAAAATGTCACATCATAAAAAGGGCCCAGTGTAGTTTACCCTTTTATTTATTTTGCTGGATTCTCCATAACAATTGACTAGACATTGAGTGAATCTATTTTCCTTTTTGTTATTATTATTGGGAGTGAATATAATATATATTGGGATTAGGAAAAATAGATACCTATGCATTATTCCAAGGAACGAAATGAAACAAAGACAAACGGCTTATTCCCGTCCAATCGTCAAATGATGTATAAATAATGGATTAAACGAAAAAAAAGGTGTTTAAAGTATATATTTTTAAAATTTTAGGTGTTTAAAGTTTTCTTTTATAAAAATAACTGTTCAAAATTTTAAAAGTTATAATTTTAAGTGTCTGACCGTTAATGGATGTTAAAAAATTGTTAACTAATTAATACTTGACACGTGACATTAATTTGATTTTTTTATTCTTTTAAAGAAAAACACCCAAAATTTTTAGTTTTTCATAAAATTCCCGAAGTTTTGCAATTTTTACAAAGCAGTTCCCAAATCCCTAAAATCTCCCAAACTCAAACCGTCAAATTGTCGCCGCTGCCGCCGTCGATCGTCGCGGAATCGTTATTCAGCTACCACGTCGTTCATTGTTTCCAATGACGCCGTGATGAGAGAAACGACCGATTAGGTCAGACAACCAAAGGGGTAGGCTTAGGGGCGGCGATCGGCGGCGACAACGGCTACAATTTGGCGATTTGGGTTTGGGAGATTTTAGGTATTTGAGGACTACTTTGTAAAAATTGAAAAACTTTGAAAATTTTATAAAAAACTGGAAAAAATTGTCTTGAGTTTTTAATTTTGAAATAAAATAAAATAAAAACTGTCATGTGTCAAGCATTGACTGGTTGACAATTTTTTTAACATCCTTTCACGGTCAGACACCTAAAATTGTAATTTTTGAAACTTCAGGCACCTAAAGTTATAACGGTTGAAACTTTGGGCACCTATTTTTAAAAAAAAAAACTTTAGACACTTAAAGTTCAAAAAATGTATACTTTAGGCACCTATTTTTCATGTAAGCCATAAATAATTAACTCAACCTCCATGAATAAAATATGGGGTTTATGACACAACTTCTGAACTAATAATTTTTCGTTCAAAAAAAAAGATGAACAACTTAATTAACCGATCAAATTTGCTTGTTCAAGTGTTAGAGTACATTTCATTCGCAATCTAACCTAATAACTTTATAAATGATATTATTAAACCGTAGAATGGACACAAAACAAGAAAAAACAATGTAAAATGTTTTAGATATAATCAATCCCTTTTTGGTGTCTCTATTTATGCTCCAACACTAAAAATTTTGATTTAAAATTTAAGATTAAAATTTAGTGTTAGAGATTAAAATTATGACGCAGAGCATAGGGTGTAAAGTTTCTTTTTTAAGGTTTAGAGTTTAACATTTAAGATTTCGTTTAACTTTTTATTATTATAATATAAATAGAGACACTGAAAAAAATAAAATATTTTTTGTCGGTATGGGAGATGGTGCATTGATGACAGTAATTTAAGCACAGCATATAAAGGATTGAGAGACAAAATAAAAGGAATAAAGCAAGAAATTGATGTAAACAAGAGCTAGTGGCCCACTTCTTGCTTCCATCTTTTCTTCGTTTCTTGGCAACGGTGCGCTCTTCTCTTGTCACAATTCACAACAGAACATACATATTTGTTTGTTTCTACATCTCCATTCATTACAACTAGTTTCATACCAATATAAAATATTTACTTCTTAAATTGCATTTTATTACATTTTTTTCAACTTAAACTTTTTTAACTCAAGCTTTTTTCTATTAAAATAATTTTAAATTAGCCCTAAAATAAACTCAAATCACTCAAGCATCAGGTTTCACTAATCATCAGGTTTCACTAATCACCCGTGTGGGGTTACGAAAGCCAAAAAAGGGTCTAATTATGGTTCAAGTCCCTCTGGCCTCTGCTGTGTTGAAATTTGATATTTATTTGGTTTTACTTTAATTTGTTCTATCTATTTTATAATGTTCTTTGCATAATCAAATTAACAACATCGTGAGTTGCTTCCACGTTCGAAAAACATATAAAATTATTATTTGCTCTTAAAAAATAAGGGATAATAAATTATCGAAGGAACGAGCCCAAGTCACCGTGGAGTTAATTATGACTTCATTTCGAGTTAAGTTATTCTTGCTATTATATCACATGGTCAATTGACGCTAATTTATTATTTGCTGCACACAATTAATTGAATTTTTCACGTGCCATTAGTTAGGTGACTGAATAATGGTAAGAACAATTCATATCATCACTTTAATTGTGTTATAAATATGTACCTACTAGTAACATTATAGAAGTATAGAACAAATTAAGCAAAATTGGAGGGATAAAATTTCAAGTCTCGGCATAATAAAAGGACTAAAACTGAATTAAATCAAAAGAAAAGAAAAGAAAAAACAAGATTGGAAGCAATAGAATATACATTTGATTAGCGACAACCCAGGACTTAAAGATTTTTTCCCCTCTCCTTTAAGTTAGAAGATATAAAGAATGATTTAAAAAACCCAAATCGAAAGCAACCTAACCTTTGCTTTTACCTTTTTCTCTTAGCTCTGTCTTTTACCTCTTTGTCCCTACGTTTCTTACTGTGAACACCGAACAGTGAAACTTAGTTGTTGCGGGTTATTTTCCTTTTTGCTTATTATACAAATTAGTAATTGAATTTGGTATCTAAATTTGTTTTTCTCAAATTGGTCTTGGAAAGATTTCTTAAATCGATATCTAGCCTTGTAAAATATTCTTGTCGATACACTTAATGATGTCATCATTTTGTCAAGTTAATGTCACGTGACAATATGATTGGTTGTTTAGATATTAAATTAAAATAAATACCGAGATTTTTTACAAGCTCAGATATTGATGTAAAATAATTATTAAATTCAAGTACCAATTTGTATAATAAACTTGTATGTTTCTTTTTTTCTTTTGATGTAACGCCAAGGAAAGGTTTTATTGCTTTCATAGATATTCCCTTGGCCTTTTAAATAGCTCCCACGCCCACTTAACAAAGAGAAGAACTCAAAAATTCTTTCTCTTCAGTTTTCACCCTTTGAAAAAAGGCAGGTCAATCCTCTGAGTTCCAAGTTCTATCCCAATATGGATGTTCATGTAAGTGAATTGGGTTTCATGTTTTCTTCTTGATGTGGGTGATGGAATGATTTTGGATTTTGTTGTGGGTTTCAGGATTACTACAGAAGGAGGCATGTTCCAGCTTTTGGTAGGTGGGATTGGAACAGCGACCTCCCTTTCACTCAGTGTTTTGAATCAGCTGGGTTGCTTCGTTATACCTACTCTCGGGATCGGGATTTATACGTCGCCGGCGATCTCTATGAAAACCACGTCCTTGCCCCTGCCATGATCGTGGTTCCTCGCACAAGGGTAACCGTTACTATTCTAACAACTCTTCAATTCCATTTTCTTTTCCTTTTGGAAAGCTGGTTTCTGGGTTGGTTTGTTTGCATGTGCATTTGAGATTCATTTGTTTGAAGAAGAAGAAGAATCATAGAAAGAAGCTTTCTCTGCGTTAATTTACTATGATTAGCATAGTCAAGAGTCAAGAAAGAAGCTGTCCAAATAAAGCGTGAGTCGGAAAAACTGCTTTTCCGGGGGGGGGGGACCAAATTCTTTCTCACTTCTAAACTCAATTTAACGCCACTGGATTCCATTAATAACAACCCTTTCTTATTTCAAAAACTAAAAAACTTCTGAATTCTGATTAAAAGATGATGAGTTGATAAACATGATAGAAAATCTGGGTTTTGTTTTGGGTAATAATGAATGGAAGTTTTGCAGGGCAGAGTAAGAGAATCGCATAACAAAGAAGACAAAAAACAAAGGTGGGAAGAAGCACCAAATCCAAGGCCAAGGCCAACTCCTAAACCCGTTGATGAAGATCTCTATAAAATCTCACCCGACCTCCTCTACGCTAAACCCAAAAAGGTAGCCTCCACTCCCCCACTCATCTGAATTAAAAGCCCATTCAATGCTTTTTTTAGTTTAATTAATTATTGATTGGTCTAACGAGATAATACATTATATATATATTAAATAGTGTTTAAGTTTGAATTATAACAAAGTGAATAGAATAAGTTGAGATGGAAAAATTATTCTCATAATAAATTTCTACCGTACTTGATATGAATTAATCAATAAACTGATAAAATGTCAATGATTACAAAAAAAAGTTTTATAATCCTTATAACCCACATTCGTTAGCGGCCTCTCGGTTAGACTAGTCAAGTTGATTTTAGATCCCATAAATTTAGGTTTTATCTTTATAAGCTCAAAATCATTTTGAGTTTAAATCACTTTAAGTTTGGATAGTTGATCTTTTATCATGAAATTGAATTAGGTCGTATATAAATTTTGATTTGAATTATATTTTAGATTCGGATAAGAATTAACAGGTGTCCGTGTCCTCCATCTCATATTTCCATCTAAATAACTAGCACTTTTATTTTGATGCAGAAGAGAGGACTGAGCTTCTTGTCGAGGTGCTTGGTGCCAACTTGTGTATTGTGAAGCTTCCGCCATTGCTATATATATATATATATATATAAATATAGTTTGAAGGAGTTGGAGAAGAGTGAATGAGGATAAGGCATGGGATTTGTAGTGCTTCCCCTTCCCCCTTGTATATTAGGGGGATTATTTGGTTAAGAAGAAATCAATATAGTGATTATTATTATTGGAGTATTATTAATGATGGATCTTGACAAAATAATTTGAAGCGCTTACTTAATACGAAAGATTTAGACATTAGTTAAAATTTTTAAATATTCAAATGGTATAATTGTTTCATTTTTTTTAAATTGAGTTCTAACTGAACTTTTAAAAATATTTAGGATATAATGAAAACTTTTAAAAATTTAAAAGGGAAAAACTTAAAATTTAATGAGAATTGTAATTTTTTTGAAAATGACAAATTATTTTTTAGAAAATTGAGAGACCAAATGTTTATTTTTCAAAATTTTAGAGGCCGGACTTCTCTAACCCTATTTGGGTCCACCTCTATTTGTTATCGGGTAGATTTCTTTTTTGTAAAATCATATTTGTTTTCAGAGGCTGACTTTTTTAAACCAAGAAATCGACTTTCATTCAAAATAAGGAAAGAAACAATATATACAACACACTCAGATATCAGAAAAAAAATCTTGGGACTGAGTTTGACAGGGTAAAGATCAATTAACTTTCAAAAGTTAAATAATGACCATTAAACTTTAAATTTTGTTATAAAATGGTCATTGAGCTGTTAAATGTCGTTAAGTGAATGACGTGACAGTTACGAAAATTTGAATAATAACACATCTAATTCTCTATATTTACACATTTAATTAATTTAGTCATAATTTAACCCTCATTATTGATGTCTAAATTGACTAAACGTGTAAAAATTGAGGATTATATATGTTGTTATATAAATTTTCATAACTGTCAAGTCACCCAGTTAAAAACAGTTAACGGCTCAGTGATCATTTTATAATAAAAACTAAAGTTTAATACACATTATATAACATTTGAAAGTTTAGTGTAATTTTGTATTTTTGAGATAGTTTGTTGACCATTTGTGTACTTTACCCAAAATTAAAACAAGTAAAAAAGTCGAACCTTCATTTAAATACGCCATTCATCTTTTATAAAAATCTAAGCAAACATCATGAAAAATCTCTCTTCTAACTAGAAGTTATATTGATGCATGAGTGGAGATCGAGAAAACCAATCTTACATGTTTCGTTAACGATTCTGATTGCATTGACAAACTATCACAAAAAAGAAATCTAACCGTATTGAACGTCGACCTTCTCTGATCAGATGGTGTGTCATGATGATCTCTACACCGTTATACTATCGGTGCTATAAGCATACAAAAACCTTATCACAAAGGCAAATGAATAAGTGCAACAAGATATGTGAAAATAATAAATCTAAAACAAAGATCATTCTAATACGAGACAAAAAAAATCAGACGTCGAAACTAAAATCGTCGTTAGAAGCGACACACTTAAAAAATTATAGAAAAACTTTTTTTAATTTTTCCTACCATGAAAATAGAAAATCTTGAATTTTTTGGAACTTTGAAATTAATGCAATTAATGGGAATGCAAGGAACGAGAAAAGTCATGCAAACATACGAGGAAGTGATGTTTTGCATACCATTTTCAAATGCTTGTAAAGTAAGTATACCTCTTATCCTATTTTAGCAATCATATTGAGAGACATCTTGACCGTTGAGGAAGTAAATTATTTTTAAAATCTTTAGAATATATTATTGCACGTTATGAGAGATCACGTGATTCCTTCCTCTGATAATTAAATGAAATTTTCAGGTTTCATCTTCAATTCATGGTTCTTATATTGATTTTATTTATTTTAAAAGCCAAATAGGTACGCACAAAATAAAATAACTGTACAAGTCTTAATACTCTAGCCATCGTCATCTTTTTTCTCTCTAGTATTTGAAAAAAAAAATTATTACATGATCGATGACTATATCAGTTTTAGTTTTGGTTATCGACCTTCGGTAATCTTTTCTCTTGTTTTATTTTTTTCTTTATTTTTAATTTTTAAATTTAATAAATAAATCCTTGTGACACGCTTTTCTCTGCCTTTTGGTATGTATCTTTTACTTTTCAGCACGTTTTTACTACAACAACTGATCAAGATAGTGCTCTTTTGATTTATCACGTTTATCTCCCTATTTTGAATCCTCAAATTAGATTTGAATACGAGCTCACAATCACTACTTTTGTTCATGATTGAGTTGTGAGAATGACCTTGTTGTCAACGTCCCTTATTATTATCAAATCTGTCCTTATGGTAGTTATTTATTGTTGATTTTTACCTTTCATCGTCAAGCTTTAGTAATATTTGTATCTATTTTATTTTGAGCCTTTGAGTTAAGGTTTTTACCTTTTCTTTATGAAAAAAAACTTTGATATACATGTCATGTAAACTTTACGTGACTTTTAGTTTTAAGAGTTAAAGTTTTAATTTAGGGTTTAAGCTTAGGGTTTTAGGTTGTAAAATTTAGAATTTAAGGTTAGGGTTTAAAATTTAGATTTAAGTTTTAATTTTTTTAAGGTTAAGATTAGAAATTTAAGATTTGAATTTTATAGTGAAAATATGCAAGCTTTACACAACCTGTGTATCAAAATTTTACCCTTTCTTTATATGGACCTCTTTATGTTCTAAAGATGTTAACATATATAATTTTAACTTCTTTTAAGAAAATAGATTTGATATCTTATTAGTAAATCTTTGTTGAAGTTAAAAGCCTTGCTGCTTACGCTATATAATGGAAGTAACTATAAATCAAATATAATTTTACAGATACTACCTGTTTTCTTTTAATTGTGGTGATAAAATACAAAACCAAAAGGTACAACCAAACATCAACTAAAGATTGAAATCAGATTTTCACCAATTAACACATAAAAACGAATTTTTTCATCATATGCCAAACTGAAAGGATTAGGAATCTTGCAAAGCTCGAACACGAGCAGTCAATTCCCTTACTTGGCTCCTCAACCGCTTCGGGTTGCAGAAGAAGTCCACAAACACCCGCCTTTGAAGACCAACCTCTTGCGAATGATGTTTTACAATCTGCATATGATACCAAATTTTCACACAGCTCAGTATAATTGATTTTAGAAAACAGCTTCAATTTTCAATATTTCTGCATACGTGATGCGATCACACAAGCAATTCGATTGGTTTTTTATGCCAGCTGAAAAACCTTTAGACCACTAGCTAAGAGGACTTCTCAAAAGATTCTCTGCCATTTTGTAAATCTAGTACATATGTTCAACTGTGATAAATGGTCAACACACGTAACACTAAAGGCAAATAATTATAATACATGTTCTTGAGCATACAGGAATGGGAACTAAAAATGGTTGTAATCATATAAAGTGATATGCAAGACTTCATCCAAGAGAGAGACTGTTTTAATAACTCCGATTACCTCGTTCTTCTTGCAATGCTCAAGTGTAACCTCCTCAACTGCAGCAGAGAGTTTTGCATTGATCTTTTCCATTTCATCCAGCTCTTTCATTAGAGGCTAAACGGGGGCATCAAAATGTCAGAGCAAAGTGCGTGGATTTTATCATGCAAAAGAAAAGCCGAGTAATGAGGCTATGATAATTAACAGAATCATGCTTCAAATGGAACTGAAGGGAAAAATCAACAAAGCTTTGCACAAACAGTTGGACGTACCCGAGGTGTCAATATTGGTTGCGCAGTTGTTGAAGATGCAAATAATAGTTGCTGCAAACTTTGAATCAGATTGCACCTGGCAGAATAAGAAAATACCAGATACTCAAAATTCATCAAACACAATTCTAACTCAGAAAGTATTAACTGTGTTTCCAATAGTAATGTTGAAGAAAGTTTCTAAAATGCAAGCAAAATAGAATAACTCACAGCTCATTGATGCATCTATTTCTGTCCTCAGGAAGAGAATTCTCAAGATCGGATTGAAGAGCCATCAATTCTGAATGCAGACCAGATATTTGATGCACAATGCCAGGAGCAGATACGTATGTTGATAAACCAGCCAGTGCATCTAAAGGAAATGCCAAAAGGAACCACAACTCAAAATCCTTCAGCTAAACAAAAACCTCATATAGAAACAATAATCCGGTCTAAATATGTAACCATGGGAACATTACTTGAATGGATACTTAAAAGGTCTCTAACACCATGCAGAAGAGTGTCTCGATCATCCACTGCACCTTGCTCTTGGACCTCAGATGCAGCTTGAATTAGTGCCAAGCAACGCCCCTAAATGATAATATAAACAGCTTTTAATGTAAGGATTTCCAAGGAAATCGGAAACAGTATCCTGAAAGACTACTATCTCACATAAAATGGAACCAAGATGTAAAAGAAAAAGGATCCAAAAAGCACTCTAGAAAGAACAGACTCTAGATTTAATATCAAAGAACTTTCTAACCAGTAGCTGAGGAAAATAGAGGGGGGAAACAACATATTCACCAAGAAGCTAAAGACCTATAGGAATTTTATTGAAACATCGTTTTTTTTCTTACCTCCATCTTTAAAACAATGGGAAATAACTTGAATTTGATAGTGCTCTTTGCCTTATTCTTTTTAATATCAGTACAAGTAAAAAACTTACCCTGTCAGTAGAATTTCAACCTCGTAAAGAAACCACAAATAGAGATTTCAATTCAACCTCTAATATTCAAAGATTAGACAATAACATGGACCATATCACAAACAGAAAGCCAAAACAAAAATGTGTAACATCGCCAATTCATACAATTTCAAAATAGAAGAGCAGCAACTGGCAAGTTAGATGTGATAAATGTATTAATGTCCCTTTGGACATCATAGAAAAAGACACACTGATAGAACTACAAGGATGCACATAAAAGATCCAACATACCACCCGGCCTTTGGTTGCTGACAGATATGCCTGAAGCTCTGACTCAATAACTTTAAGCAATGAATATGCTCCAAGCATATTCTTCTTTTCCAATTGACAAGCTATTTTTAAGAGCTGATGCCTTGCAAGATGATTGATGAGATGATTGATAAACTGCAAAAAGAAATGGATAATGCTTAGTATGACAGTGTATAGCTAGAGAGAAGGGGGGCAACTTTAAACAACTCATGACTGTTACTTCAAGTGGTTCTGATGCTAGTAAAAATCTGAACGTTACACTTGTCCTTGATCACAGAAACATGTCAAACATATTTAATTAGAGTGCTATAAAATATGAATTATTAATTGGATCAGTTATCCAACTTCCAAATTTTCACAGAACTTCCATGTTTTCTTACAAGGAATCGTCAAGTGTAACCAACAGTAGACATGATTGAATACAACTGACATGCCAAAGGGACATTTTCTTTTGTTAACAAGTACTGTAAAATGGTTATTATTCCACATGCCTGAGCATTATTCTCCAATAAAAACTAAGAAGCAAAAGTTCCATGGCCATAAAAAATATAGGATATGGTTATGCTTTTATGGGGAAAAAAAGAAGAAAAGAAAGCCAAGCAAGATATAATTAAATTAGAACTTTTGAATAATAGCCAAACATACCGCTTTTTGCCTGCTAATATAGAACTCTTGCCGCATAACCTTTAGATCATAATCACCTAAAAGCAGATAAGTTTACAATATGATCACTGACATAACCGTTGACCTTCTACTTTCACTTCTCAAAAAGAAAAGCAAGGAAATCATACCTTGCAAAATGTATGTGTCCTGGAGTTGCGCCAACTCCCAGCAAAGATCTGGAATAGTCTGGAAAAGAGGTGGAAATGAAAAAAAAAATAGTCAGCTTAAGTAAATCCCTGAACTCCAAAAAAAAGTAGTACATGTAGAAGTATAATAATTGATGAACATTATATCCCCTTTTACCATTACACTGTTGTATTTAGGTCATGTTCTGGCACACATCTCAAATGGGGCACCAATATCATACAACACTCCATCTATATAATTTACTCTATTTTTTCCCCGAAAATCCTATATAATTTATTGTTAAGCATCAAAATAATACCGAAAGGCAACAGGCAAAGTGTTCAAACTTCAAACTTGAAGTTAAAGCCACAAGTAGCCCAGACCATAAGTGATGGCAGATAACACCACTTAACATCTCATACACACCTTATACTGAAACCACAGCCATTTAACACCAAAAAACCACCGATCTTGACATCCCTCTCATCATTGCCAAAGAACCATGCATTGAACTTTTATTGAACCCTTCAACCCTAACATAATAGGACAAAACCCTGTTTTCAACAAACCAGACGAAAAACACTTTGTTAGTACCTGCAAACAGCCACCACGCGAACACCCCATTACTACCCTCTGCGAACGTACTAGCAGACCACGATCGTGCGAACGACCTATCAAGGGCCTTTGCGAACTCGACATGCGAACGCTACCCCATACCACGTGATGATGCACGTGATCCATATCAACACCCGAGCCACGACAACTCACCAAGACACTTGTCTTCCTCGATCGACACGTGTTCTCACCTCATTCAGCCCCTTATAAGGAGCCATGCACCCCCAAATAGAGGCCAAGCTCCCACAACCCAAACTCAAGCTCTTGAAGCTTCACCAGAACTCCATCATTTCCACCATCAAGAGCTGTTGCACACTTAGGTGATCAACACACTTGATGCCAGATTAACCATCATCTCTACTGGATGCATCATTACTGTGCTAAGGGTATTTTTGGAACACCATCCAGTAACTGGATTTGGGTGATAATTGCTTGTAATTACATGTATCATGTTTGGTTCGGTAACCATTGTAATAAGGTAGCCCTATTGAATTGTGTATAATCGAAGCACCCCAATTACACTCTTCAATTCTTATTAGGGTTGAGAATTGAGGGATTATGTGGGTAATAATCATGACGACTTTCAAACTTTTTTTTTCATTTTTTAATTAGCGGGTCCCACTATATTGACTATAATTACACTATGCCAGCAAAACACATCTAAGGAATTAGAATTCCTTGTACTTACAAGAGATGTAATTACTAGTAATTACATTTCTTATAATTAATTTGGGTGTCCAAACACACCCAAAAATTTAAAACTTGCCATTCCAGCAGACCCTAAAGACTACTCTCACAGTCTTGCAGACAATCATAATTGAACCATAAGCCAATGCAGACACTGTAGTCATACAATAGCACCTTTCTTATCGGTCTCTTACCAAAACCAGTTTCCCCAGAATCATTTACCATCTCTAGCAACCACAAAACCAACCATTAGTTTTTAGTCCATAACAGCCAAGCTCACATTTCTGATTCCAGTCTCAGCAATGGACATTGCCATAATCAAAATTTTCTAAACTCCACATGCAATTAAAAAGACAAAAGAAGAAAACCATCCTTTTATCTAGTATTCTGCTTCTAGAAGGATTTCTCCAAATCAGTTTTGTTTACATAAAGTAAATCAAGAAAAAGGACAGAGTAAATTCAAATCTTCATCTAATTATGTTTTTTAATAGCATATAAGGAAAAAACTTTGATACACAGGCCGTGTAAAAGTTTACACGTGCCTTTTAGTTTTAGGGGTTAAGGTTTTAGTTTAGGGTTAATAGTTTAGGGGTTTAGGTTGTATGGTTTAGAATTTAAGGTTAGTGTTTAGAATTTAGGGTACAATGTTTAGGGTTTAGTTTTTTAGGGTTAGGGTTAAGAATTTAGGATTTGGGTTTTATAGTGTAAATACGCAGGCTTGTGTAAAATTAGTTTTACACAACATGTGTACCAAAATTTTACCCTATCTTTCCTATCTTCAATGGATTATGACACCAAACCACAAATTTTATATCTTCTGTGTGTTCGGGAAAGCGGCATGATTAAACAATTCCACAAGGTCCTTGACAAAATGCTAATAAATATCTTAATAAATTCCAAAATCAACTAAGAGGGTTTTGTGAATAAAATTCTGTTATCAGCATCAAGAAAAGCATAATTCAGAATTTATATTATGAAATTGGAATAAAGCTATCTGAAAGTGAACAAAAATGTATCCAGACTAGTTATTCATTTTAGAACACAGATATGGCATGGAACAACTACTTATGTAGAAGATTTGGGTAACATCAGGAAATGCAAAAGACGGAAAGAAAAATACAAAAGAAACCTCGGATAATAACTTCTCTTCTTTGCGATAAAGGTTTGAAACTTCTCCAACCAATTCAGCATGCTTTCTTCTGCAAATTATAAATGAGTATGTGACAATCATAATAAGTAGGAAGATTTCTATAGGTATTTCCAGGGATGACAACCACAGCCTTAAGAAACTTGGGCCTTTTTAGAAGTAGATTTTCAAGAGTAGAACATTTCTTAGTCTTATGATAATTAAGCCTATATAAACATTGTGGTTGGGATGGATCTTTTATGGCATCTGGATTCCATAAAAGCAGATCAAAGGCATTTCCATTACAGCAAAAGTTCATTTGAAGACAACATAGATGTTACTTTACAAGATCAGTTAAACAGCGAGATGGATGCATTAATCAGGGAATTGGTTAATGAGAACACAAAGTCTTGTACGCTGAGTTCTTATAACAATGAATTGAATTCTAAAACTTTACCTAAGGGAATGAAGATCAAGATGAATATGGGCTTCGTCTGATGATATTTGAGACTTAAGTGCCATGAGAATGGCTTGCTGCTTGGCATTCTCAACCTAGGCTTCTACCCATTGTCTTTCACTTGTTCCAAATCTGTCCAATAAATTTAAATTAAATGTCACTGCCAGTCTGCCACATCATATGACATGCTACTGAAGAAATAATCTCAGTTGTTCTGACAAAACTTGTTTTATCTATTTGTTTTTTTAACCTATATATAACTTGATGTGTAAGAAAACAATTTGGTGCAATAATCATTCTACATTTTTTATGGTAAAAAGGGAAAATGCAATATGGTAATAAAAATTCTCCTCGCTCCTACAAAACCAAATATCCTCCAGAAACTACTAACATTCAAATAATAAATGTTTTTGTTCTAAATTCAAATAATAAAATTAATTGAACAGAAACAGGTTAAAATCATGTTTAAAAAATAACATTTAGAAAGTTGTAAAGATTAGAAAAAAAATACATGGAGCGAAGCCTCTGCAATTCAGATACACGTTGATGGTGTGATTTCTCTAAATCTGCTGCATTTAGATAATAAGAGGACCCCCCCCCCCACACACACACACAAAAAAAAAGAAAAATGTTTATCAGTTTATGTGCTACAACACAAAACTAGGACTATATAATCTGGCGGAGCTACGTTTAAGTCAATATTCCGCTATTTTAACATATAATATGTGTGCACGACATCATTTTCTTCAGGCCTTTGCACCTACATCATTGGCAGATGGGCATCTTCAAAAGTTAAAAATACAATATAAAAACATAAGTAGCACATTTGGTAAGACTTGCAAAGCACATAACGAAGACTATCAAATTCGTCCTTCACTTAAGCTTTTGCAAAGAACCACGTGTAAGAAAATGAAAAAGCCTTCCAAATATTCACCTTAGATGAGTAGCAGAGGGTATAATTTACAACAAACAAACCAGATGTTCAAAATAACAGATAAATATGCATTCAACAACTCATATCCTCTAACAGAAACCTAAGTTAAAATATAAATGGAAAAATAACCAAAGGGCAATTTTAAGAAGGTAGGTCCTTAAAATACATAGTTAACCCCACCTGTTTTTAGAAATAAGTAAATCATTGCACAAAGCCAGTTGTTACTGTTTGTGTGATGATTTTGCTTGTTTTATAATGAGATACTTTTAGCTTCACCAGTCAAAGAGGCTCTAAAATAGCAGTCAACTGATGCTCATTTTAAACATTAGTCTTTTAAACAGAAAAAGCATATACTTCATCATTTCAAATAAATACTAAGAAAATACAGCAATTGCAAAAAGAAAATATGAGAAAAGATAAAAGGAGCAAGAGGACAAGGGCAAAGAGAAATTAAGAATAAAGGCACAACAAGACAAGAGAAAGATGGACTTTCCCGTTTTCCACTAGAAAGATAATTTGGGAACAGGTTCTGGTGAAGACTCATTCAACCATAAAATTATGAAATAGCGGTCATACAGAAGATATAACAATAAGCAAAAGAAATACTTATACCTTGAATCTAAAGCATACCACTGCTAAAAGGAAACCACAGAGCTTTACTCTAAGAGCAGGATAGTGAAATACCTCTTACTAAGCTGTTTGAGACATCGCCAAGACTAACCCACGAGCATTTTGATTTACCCTCTTCAGCAACTAATCGAAAAGGAACCTGAGTGTAATTACTAATTGAGTCAACAAAATTAATAGAATAAAAATACATGTCCTCGTATGTATGAAAGAAAACTGTTCAAGGCAAAAACCTTTGACTTGCCACGTTTTAACTTATATGACCTCAAGAATCAAATATTGCATAAAAAATTAAACCTACTTTTTTACATAAAAGCACATAAAGCTACAGTCAATGACCGTCGTTATTCATAATATGAAGAAAGACGCAAGAAAACTTAAACCTCATTAAAGACATGAAAAGTAGCAAGAAACTTCACAGAGATGGTAACCAACTAAAATAGTTGTAGAGCACAGTATTGTCTTGCTTGAATTGAAATGAGAGCAGAGGTTCATAGCATCACAAATCAAAGTTACCATGGACCAATCCTGGGGCAGCTCCAATTATTAATAAAGGAGACCAAGACATATGTTCTAACATATTGACTTTGCTATTCAAGTCTCCACAACTTTGGATTTAGAACTTCTAATTTGCAGATCGGATAAATTTTAAACCAAACAGTTTACCAAATGAATTATTATCATCACAAGTAGCAGCATGAAAACTGACACGCCCCTACTCTCTCCCGAAATCACTTCAATATATTCAGTTTTGATGGCTTAACCAGTTAATTCAGTTATTGGCATATAAACCAAACTGACACACCCCTACTCTCTCCCGAAATCTTTTTCAAGGAATTTCTTTCCCTTAATTTTACACTTTAGGGAGAAAAATTATGCTTAACAGAAACTCGGAAATGTCAATGATAAAATTGTTGAAGACTCTAAAGCTGAAATAAATGAGATAAAAAAAAATGGCATATCCAGATCATACCGTGTCTAGATGCTTGGCAAACCACTGATTTAACTCCATTATGCAAGATGAATCTCCAACCAAGTACGGATGGAAGTCAGAGTAAGCCAAGTAGATGCCTTCCTCTGCATGTACACATCATGAATAAAAGTTATCAACAAGAAGCATGCAACTAAGAAAAGTTTCCCTCTATTCTTACATTCCCCTGAGATTGGGCACACAAAATCTCACGCTCCTATATCCATTTGTTATTTGACATAGTTTTTGAGAACCAACAAAGGCTACAGCATAAATCTTCATTTATCACCATGAAAAGAACCAAATACACACAAAAAGTTACAAGCGCAATGCAGCAGGCCAATGAGATTCAAAGTAACACACGCAAACTGATAGACTTCTAAAATCGGTATAAGGGGTGAGGAAGAGCATTATAAAGTAGGCAGGGTTAGGGGGAGTCTTCATTGACCTAAGTCAAACCCAAACCAAGCTCAGCCTCTTACACGAATGGGTCAAAATAAAATGCATATTTTGAAATTAACATAACAGCATAGAATTTAACATAATAAAAAATGAAAACAGTACCATCTCCGGAATGGTATTGCGCCAGCTCTTGTGCTGTAGATGCTATTTTTCCAAGAACTTCATTCATCTAACTCACAAAAGAAAAAAAATAAGAACAAGTACGTATTCAATGTTCTAGCAGATAAACAGTTTCCTCTGAGAAGAAATCTACGTACAAAAAAAAGAAAGAAAGAAAAGCTAGCTTTTAAGATTAAATTTCATTTAATTCTTTTTATAATCTGTGCTGCAAAACCATGTCACACAGCATAAACAAGAACTCAGAGATATACATTCCATCTCAGTTTGATCAAATTTGAACATAAAATATTTCAAATATTTAAAGTGATTAGAGATAGCCTAGATTTACATACCTGCAAGTTCCTTCCTGAGAGACTATCATCTATGGTTGTAAGGTGTCCATTAGCAGTAGATGTTGCAGCAACTCGTGCCCGTCTGCCTTGGATCAAAGCTGAAGCCTGGCCCGTAAGCATATCAAACTGAGACTGCAAATGCTTAAGTTGTTTCTGAAGCTCTAAGGCTTCAGCTTTATACGCTACAGTTGCATCCCTACAGACAAAAAGAAATCCATCAGTATAAGAAGCTATTCTGGAAAACACTACAGATATATAATCCTCTCTGAAAATGCTACATCAAGAAAGATGCATTCAAGCTATCTAAAAATATCACACTTACACTACCCCTTAGCTAAATGTCTTCAGGGTTATCAGCTTAGGCTTAAGTTGTATTATGCTTAACTCTTCATATAGCAAGAAAAAAATATTAAAGGAAACGCCAATAATGGCACAATGTCAGGTGTACAAAGACATAAAGCAATAGAAATACCTAATATCTTTTAATCCTTCTTCAGCTCCAAAAACTGCCTCCTGGTTGTCCCTCCTCGAGGAGAACGCCGAAATGCTATCATAAGCAAAGTCCAAGTCTTCCCCCTATTTTAATCAAACAAAACACAGATATTAATGCCCTAACCAAAAATCGCAGCAAAATAAGACGTAATAAAGCAAAATTTACCTCCAACAGCCTCCCTTCTTGTACGATTTGCTCATAGCTGCACAAATCAGCGTGATCCCATCAAATGATAACCTAAATAGAGGTTTTAACCTATCGATGACATTTCCTGAATAAAAAAGAGGAGAAATGGAAAGGGAACTGACTGGGAGAGTTCGGAGAGGGAGAGGACGTTAGAGGGGCGGAGGGAGGAGCAGATCCAGTCGATGATGGGGCGGGTATCGTCGTATTGGAAAGGCCACTCGAAGCTATCGGGGTCCAATTTCTGTGCACCTTCGTATCCCAATTCCCATAGCAATGCGCAGAGTTTCGCTCCACTCATTCTTCACCTTTCTCCTTCTCAGATCTTTATTTTCATTTCAAAATTTTCGATTTCCTAGCTTTCCTTTTGAGACAAACTAAGGAGAGAGAGAGAAAGGGGTTATTTTGGCGCCGGCTCATTGAAAATAATACGAAAAAATTAAAATCATAAAGAAACGGGCTTTATTAACATATATCTATTTATATTTATTATTTTTTATAATAAACGTATTATATTTTAAAAAAATATTTATATATATTCGTTTATTTATATTTGTCTAAATTTATTCGCATATATCTTTTTATGTTCGTTCATTTGTGTTCGTTTATCATTTTAACGAACGAACATGAATGAACACAAACAAGTTATATTCCTTAACAAACGAACACAAACAATAAATTATGTTCGTTTAGTTGCTCATATTCGTTCATTTATTCTGTTAAAATTAAACGAACGAACATGAACATACATTCATTCGTGTTCGTTCGGTTCATTTACAAGACTAATAAAAAGCATTTTGTTTTTAGTATATCAGATTTTAGTGATCGAGAAGATAAATTGTTTAGTTTAGACATGATATTATAAAGTTAAAATAAATTAATGTAAGTGATGTTCAAATTAGTTATCATAAATTTTATTAATATTATTTTTTAACAATTTTTACTTATAGGATGGGAGAGAAATTTTACACCTACTTAGTCTTAAATCCACATGCCACAACCTAAAGAAGTTATTAGATGGACCGACTCACCATGTAATTTATGGTTCATCCATTGAGATTCATCTATTTTAGCGTAACTTTCAAATAACAATCACTCTTTAATAACATGTAGGAAAAATGTGAAGATTTACCTTAGAAAAATGAGATAAAAAATTATTATTAGATGGACTATGGATGACCTAATAAACCAGACCCATATAATAATGATTCTACAATTTAAGGGAAATGAGAGTATATCAACTGAAAACTTTAATCACTTATTTTAAAAAATATTGACAAATTTATTAACATTATTACATATAAAATAAATCAACTTAATCACTTTTATAAACAAAAACTCTTTTTAAGTAATACCAAAGTCGATATACCATTAATCCAACACAATTAAAAAAAAATAGAAAAGAGATGGGAATTTGAGTAGACTAGAACTGCAGATCTCCAGGCATTCTGAGATCCTACGGCTCGGACAAGGTTTCTCCTACACGAAGCACCAAAAGGAAAAAGAGAAAAAGACGCCACTCCCGCACTTGTTCCCGCCCATAAAATGATAAAAGTAGTAGCAGTCAATTCATTAGTCCACAAAACTCGATTCAAAGCCAAAGGAGATGTGCGGAAGAGCTCGTTGTACGCTTCGCGCCGACGACATCCCCAAAGCTTGCCATCGCAACAATGGTCCCACCCGCCATGTTAACATGGACCGGTAAAGTTAATCCATTTCACTATTTTGACTTTCACCTCTCGTGCGTCTTTTTTTTTTCTTCCAGATTTTGGAATTTGATTTGAAAATCATATAGGTACCGTCCTTCGTATAATGTTGGCCCAGGAACGAATTTGCCTGTTGTTCGACGAGACGATGGATCTAATCCCGACGGAGCAGGTGTTGTTCTCCACTGCATGAAATGGGGACTAATTCCTAGTTTCACTAAGAAAACCGACAAGCCGGATCATTTCAAGATGGTAATCCTTTTATTTAAGCTTCTTTTATTCAGCTTTGTATATAGTCTTCAGTTTAAATCATTTCTTGAATCTATTGGGAGTTTATTTTCCATATTTAGGGCTTTCATTTTGAAGAAATAGATTTGATTTAATGCATGTTATATTTTAGTATTTTACTCATTTCAATCAAATAGGATTCTACTTTTAGTTTTCAATGCATCTGCAGCTTTAAGTTAAGTTTGACTTTACAGTTCTATCCTAGCTCCACAATATGTATCAGCTTTAACTAAACACAATTATACACACACATACCTTTTGACATCGTAAACTGTAAAAACCTTTTCTAATGTTAGCGGTTTTGCAAATCCACAGTTCAATGCTCGATCTGAGTCAGTATCCGAAAAGGCTTCTTTTCGACGCCTCCTTCCTAAAAGCCGGTGCTTGGTGACAGTTGAAGGGTATGGAACCAAGGATGGTATATTGATCTATGTATGAAAAATTCACATATTCTGTTGCTGCAGTTGTTCTTATGCTATGGAAAATCGAATTTTGAAGCATTTTGATTTATATATGAAGATGCTATAGCTGAAGCCTGAAAAATGCAATAATACCTTTCCTGCTTTTAAAGAAATGTTTCCCTGGAGTCTAAAATTGAACTGAGAATCAATAGTAGATGATAGAGGGGATAGAATTTGTGTCTATGATATCTTGATGAACAATTATTGTGGTGCTGTTTTCTTCATTTGAGTTGCTCTATTTTGCAGGTTCATTTCTTGTAGCTGTATAGGAAAACTTACCAGAATCACTTTCTCATTCATTCTTCGCGTCGTTGTCTCCATAATTTTTATCTTGTTTATACATTCAGGTTCTATGAGTGGAAGAAAGATGGGTCGAGAAAACAGCCTTACTACATTCATTTCGAGGACAGTAGGCCTCTAGTGTTTGCTGCTCTTTATGATTCTTGGGAGAACTCTGAAGGTGACACCCTTTCTTCAAATCCACATCTTTGGAATGTATAGTAATTAAATTTCTCCACTCCTAGTTATATTATCTGTACTAAATTTATGGGTCCCCTGCTTTATTCAGTTAGATTAGCCAACGATTTACTTTGGGTTATACTGATATGAATTTGTTAGTTGATGAAATAATATTCCTCTGTTAAATCCTAGATTTGGTATTTATCTCTTAAAATAATCCATTTGAGTGAATGACGCATTAGTGTATTTCATCCTGCAGGGGAGAAACTTTACACTTTTACTATTCTTACTACTTCTGCTTCACCAGCTTTGCAGTTGCTTCATGGTGAGTCATTATTCTTTATTTATTTATTTTAATGAGGATATGATTCTAAATATAGCAACAATCAAGTTATGATCCATGTAGTCAAATCCTTTCTAATTAGAAAACTTGTTTGCGGAATTATTTGTTTGTTAGTTTCAGCATTGCAGTATTACTAAACTCTAAAGTTATATGGGCTCTGTTCATTTTAAAAAATATGAGGTGGTCCACTTTTAGGAGTATAATTTTTATGTTAAGGTCTGTCATAGTGAGTTAGAGCTGTGAAGTTATACTCAATTTTTTTCCTAAACCAATGTGTCAACATTAGGATAAGCAATGAATGAGAAGTATTGTTAAATCATAGGAACATGTTTTCTTTCTACGTGTTCATAATATATTTCTCTTAGCTACCATCATCACCTAATTGGGGACTATATGCTTATGACTCGTCCACAATAATGTGACAACTATAACATATGTTAATGACATGGTGAATAAAAAGGCTCAAGTATATAATTATAGTTTGATGATAAGATTGATTTATCTGGTCCTACTTCTAGGAATCATATTATATAATGCCAGTAACCAGTACACGAGAAAAATTGTTGTGGGATCACTTTTGAGATGCAGGTTACTATTCTAGCGTTTTGGCCTTGTTTGTCTGTTTCCCTTTATGATATTGTTCTCGAATAATTAGATATTCCTGCCATTCCCATCATAGCCACATTTAAGGAAGCCTTATACTAATGCATATTCAATTAATGACTCTATGTAGACAGGATGCCAGTAATTTTGGGTGATAAGGGATCAATAGATACGTGGTTAAATGGTTCTAAAGTTGATACATTGCTTAAACCATATGAAAATCCAGATTTGGTAAGAGCCTTGTGAATCTGAGTAATTACAAGGATACATCTGCCTTTTAGATATGTTGAATGATAATGAAGTTATGAGTTTGTGTTTCTTACATGCTAAAGTTCAACTTTCAGGTATGGTATCCGGTGACCCCTTCAATTGGTAAACTGTCTTTTGAAGGACCTGAGTGTGTTAAAGAGGTAGGTGCATGTTGGAATTTATGTTATTTGGTTTCATAGTCTGGGGATTCATCATCAGTTGACAGTCCAAATCATTGGTCTCGATACAACACCGTCGACGAAAAAACCAGACTAACTGTTCTGATTCTCAACAATTATATAGCTGATACAACACCATGGATAAAAATTCAACATCGTACAACACCATGAATATGAAGTTTCTGAATAATATCCTTGGTCAGTCATGTTAAGCAGCTGGGAAGAATTAGCCACTAGCTGTAGGAATTTTCCACGATTGCCAACTTCGATTCATTGTCTTGTTCTACTTAGCTTTGTTAAGATTGGAGAAAAGTTGCATTTAACTAGAAAATCCTGGTTCCAGAGTTCAATTCCAAGAAATCCACTAACTACCTTCAACTATGTTTGTAGGTACCATTGAAGACACAAGAAAATAATTTGATCTCCAAGTTTTTCTCAACAAGGGAAGTTAAAAAGGAACAAGAATCAAATATGAACCGAACTTTGTGCAATGAATCTGTCAAAACGAATTCGCCGAAGAACTTAAAGAAGGAACCTAAAAGCACAGATGATGAGCTTCCATCCTCAACAGGTAAGGTGGACCATGATTCAAAGTCAAATGTTCCCGCCCCATCCTTCTGGGATTTAGGGAAGAGCCAAACAAAGAGAGAGTATGAGAAGTTTTTAGCCGATACAAAACCATCTAAAGAAGAAACCGAAACAAGCCCCGCAAGTAAAAAGGCAAACATCAAGAGTGGTGGTGATAAGCAACCAACACTGTTTTCGTACTTTGGGAAAAAATAGCTTGTTTGAGTTCAAGTCTAGTGCAATTGCTTGAGTTTGGGTATAGCAACTGCATTTGTATATAGTAAATTTAGGTTCTATTTTGTTGAATGCTGAACAGGATCTCCATGTAGGATTTTGAGGCAAGTAGTAGCCTGCATTTCATAGTTGTAGTTTAGATCTCCCTGGACTTTGTATGGGCTTGATGGTACACTACTTGAATGGAACGGACGTAAAACTTTTGAACTTGAGAATTTGTCAAGACACTAAGGCTCTGTCAGC
>CM033756.1:4790778-4832262 GCA_019671005.1 Hibiscus mutabilis
GGTCAAACCATAGTTTGGGTGGAGAAGCTGCGTTTGGGGAAAGGTTAGAATTTTTGCCTTCTCCAAACGCAGCAGCGGTTGAGGACAATTCCTACGTAAAGTTGGGGTGAGGAGGTGCCATAGCAGCTCGTTCAATGGAGCTTCTCTAAAAGCTGGTGGAGAAGATTTGCTGAACGAAGCCTAAGAATTGTTTACCATCAGGGATGCTTATCGAGCGAGTCGATAGCGAGTTGAGTTGTGCTCGACTCATGCTCGTTAAAAAATTTTGTTGCTCAACTCGACTCGTTGCTCATTAAGCTCGATAAAATTTTGCTCGACTCGTACTCGTTAAAAATTCTATTGCTCAACTCAACTCGTTGCTTGTTAAGCTCTCTAAAATTTTTACCTTGTTTTTTTAAATTTAGGTAAAATTTAGTGATACTACTAGAGCTCAATATAAACATAAAAATTAAAAAAATGAGGTCTGAATAGATAAATAAACGAACCTTCCATGATCAAGTTAGAGATGAAGTTGATATTTAAGTGTGAGACTCTTTTTAATTTCTCAACAATTTTCGATAAACAACAAAGGAGAGAATTCCTTATGAATTTCGAGATTTTAACTTTCAATCGTATTTTTTATATGAAAAGTATAAATTGAAGACTTTTTCTCCTTTCCATTTTTATACATAAACTAATAATAAAAAAATAAAATACTATAATAAAAAAGGAAAACTCATTATTATAATTTAATTTCATATTAATACAGATTAACGTTTTTAATTCTTGAGAAATACGTAACGTTTTAGAAATTTGAAACCAAAATTTTATGGTTAAATTACCTAGCAATTCATGAACTTTTTTAGAGTTTTCAACTAGTATTTAAATTTCTTAGAACATAATTTTTTAAGGTAGCCACAAAAAAATCATAAAGAAATTATAAAAAATAACAAGTTGCTCACGAACTTATCGAGTCGAGTTGGACCTTACTTGACTCGGCTCGCTAAGATCTCGAGTCGAGTCAACTCGATTCGAGCATTAACCGAGTTTTGATAGAGTCGAGCTCGAGTTGTTTGCGAGTTGCTCAACTCAATAAACATCCCTATTTACCATTGTTTTTAAAAAAAGTACTAACAATACTAAATAGTAGGGATGTTCATAATTGGCCCAATAGATACTTAGAGGCCCAATAAACCCATAATGTATATTAATAAAGTGGGAGGGAGGATGAAAAATAGTAATATTATGGTAGTGATATTAGATTTATTGGGCTTCTGGGTACCCATTGGGCCAGTTATGAACATCCATACTAAATAGATAACTTTAAAAGAAAAAATACGTTTGAAAATTGTTTTTCAACTCAAATGTAAAAGTTAAAATTTATAGTTTTATGTTTGAAAAAGTGCTTTTGGGAGCTAAATTACAATTTTGACATTCATTTGCTATATTAGGATGTGTTTATTTTATAAATTTATATTTTTTTACCAAGATATAATTATATGATTAATAAATTATTTATTAGTCTAAAAATTTTATATTTGTATCATTTTTTAGATAAAAATATTTTAAATTTTATATATTTTCATGGAACATGTATAATTGTTAAAAAATATTTATTTATTTATAAAAATATGTCATATATTATAATATTAAAGAATTTGAATATCATTTAAATATATATTTTGGATAAGTAAATATATATTTTTTAATTTACAACATTATGTCTAAATTGGTCATTTATTCTCTCCTCAAAAACATTTTTTAACAACAATATTAACAACTTAAATCCCAAATCGAATAATCAAAAAGCATTTCTCAAATGAACTTTTTGAAAAACGATGCTAAACTACAAGTGATCTTGGTTGTAGTTTACCCAAATATATATAGTAAATTTTATTATTCTAAAATAATTTAGAAAAGATAACCATATGAATAATAAAAATAAATATATTATCATATATATCAATTAAATTTTAATTGTTTAGTAACAATAATTTTATTTGACCGATACTAATTAATAAATCTTGATTATTTTTTAGTTTATAAACACTAAACAGGTTAAAATTTTTAATATACATTTAAAATAATATTTTTAATGATTGTTTTCTCTTCTTCCTGTAATTCACCACATAATCAATATGATTGAATCCAAACACATATTTAATCGTTCGTTTTAATCTCACCTCCGTAATACCCAATTCCGTTGTCATCATTGTTTTCAAAAATAAAACTAGAGCAAGAGCGGTAAGGGCCTTGATCCTAAATTTAAATATTAAATGTTTGAGTTTAAATACTTAATAAACTCTTATATTTTTTGAATTAAGTAATTTCATTCGTATTAATATTTGATTTTGATTTCGGCTCTAATTAATTTTAATCCCACAAGACTAAAATCTTTACACGTATATCAGATCGTTTAAGTTGGCAAATGTTAATTAATGATCTCTTGAAACTATAATGATTGGAGGATTGTTCTGGAGTAGAAGGTGAGGGCAGTGGCCAGCCTCAGTGTTCTCGAATGGTCTGTTCTTTGGCAGGTTTATATTGGCTGAAGGGTCGCCATTTCTGCTGCCTTTCCCAGGAACAATGTCCTTGTACTAAGGAGGCATCACATTTCATTTTCAGGGTGTATGAAGATTTTCAAAGGGTCCATTCAAATTTCAATCTTGTGTTTTACGTCCAAATATTATAATAATTTTCTCAGATCCATCCACCCATTTCCGTCTTTCTCTCTGGCTGTTATTTCATCTTCTAGTGAATAAATGCACCTGCAAGTAGAGACCGAGCTAGCATTTTATCAACCTTCACTCTTGGTTTCAAACCCATTCAAATCATTACTTCATTAGGTTTAGAGTTTAATATCAGAGTTTAGAGTTAAGGTTTAAAATTAGGGTTTAGAGTTTAGGGTTTAGAATTTAAAATAATGTTGAGATATACAGAAAGACGCCAAAAAAAGACAAAATATTTTTGTTTGGAATAAAATGTCTTGAATGAGCTGAGCAGTGGGAAAGCATAACTTTACTATTTTATTTCGCTTTAGAGAACATTATATATAATATTAGGATTACAAATAAAAATATAAATTTTCTTATAATCAAGGAATTTAAATTTTATATGTAAAAAAATTAAGGGTGTATATAGTTTACATGAAACCGCACGTAATTATACAAGTATGATATGTTCGACTAATAATTATAATTTATAAATTTTATTGAGTTAAGTGTAATTAAAACCTCTTCTTGCGCTCTTATTTTTTATGATGATAATGATCATAATAATAAAATCTACCTTATTGTGTCATAGTCATGACTAATATTATTTGCCATGATTTTCACTTATACATGAAATTGAAATAGTCATTATAAATATTGTACAACATATATAATATTGTCAACACACATACCTCTTCCATTGAAAAAAAAAACACACATACCTCTTAATTTCAAAAAAAAATGGTGAGTTAAGTATATAAAAAATAATTACCCATCCTACATTATCCTATTAAGTAATATTGTGAAATCAAAATTATATTTGGTGTTTTACATCCGAGCCAAACACACTGATATATACTAGTACATGTAGGTCTCGTTCTGCATTGCTTTTCAAAAGTATTTTTTGGTAAAAATATTTTATCTATTTAAAAGTACTTATTGATAATAATATTAACTACTTCTATTTTAAATCAAACAATACATAAATACTTTTTAAAAGTACTTAAATTTTTTTATCACTGTAATTTACAAAAATAATGTCAAACCGGCACTAGATAACTTTCTTTCTAGAAGATTGCACCATAGCGCAACAGCAGGCAAAATCTTGAAGTGCCAAAAGCAAAACAGAACAGCTAAACTGGACAACACTCGTCACATTCCACATATTTGGAGAAACAAAACAGCATTTGGATGCAGTAGGAAATCTAGTTTCTAACATCTTGTTTTGAACCACACATGTCCAGTCCAACTCAAACGTACAACTTAGTGGATTTATGACCTATGGCAAACACATCTGTAGTGATATGCACTGTTGATTGGGTCGTCCCCTTCAACCGGAACTTGCTCAGCTCTACATTTGTGTTTGCATCCTCTACATTCATTATAAGTGCAGATAGGTAATGTGGATCCAATCATCATTCTCCTCGAATTTTTGTCCTTTTCCGCTTCATTGCTGTTGGCCTGTAATGAGGAAGTAAAGGAATTGCGGGGATTTGTAATGAGAAAATGAAGCTAAAATGAGTCGGGAATACTTTTACCTGCAAATTTAATGGAGGAAAACGAGAGGCCCCATGTTGGAACGGAAGCAATACTTGAGTCCTAGATCCTGCAAAAATGGAGGAAATCCATGTTTTATACTACAATTTAAGAACATATTCATAAGTAAAGCGTAGGAATCTGCTGAGGGGATTATGACCTTGTATTCCATGTGCAGCAAGGAAGAAAGTGAAGAGTAGCAAAAGTGAATGGCCTTGTTTAATGTTGGACATGCTCCCTAGTTTGGTTATAGAAAGCAAAGTTTAGAAAGTGATATGCATCAAGTTTTAGGTCCGTGTATATATAATATATGAAGGATAAATGAGAGAGAATGATAGAAAAGAACTGTGGTGAATTAATGACAATAGGTATGGTCAATACATAATTTTATGTTAGAGGAGTACGAATTATTAAAAAGTTATATTAAAAATTTAAAAGAGAAAAATTATAAAATTTTAAAAAATGTAAAACTTAAATTACCGATAAAAAATATATAAACTACATGACAAATTTAAATTTTCAGAAAATGCCACCGATGCAACTATCCCTTTTGTTTTTTTTGGTATGTGGCGATCGTTTGTCTTTTTTGCTTCTTATCCTCCCTCTTAGATTAGGGTTGATTTTAGAGTTTTTTTTTTTTGTTATGATCTGTTTTGGTCTTATGGTCATTTTTATTTCAGGTTTTTGTCTTAATATTGTTGTTTGTGACTTTTTATGGTAATGAATACTTTTTTTCTTTGATAAAAAAATACAACTGTTCTAGTATTCTTTTGATTTATTCTTGATTAAAGCTGTCTTAAATATTTTTGGACTCGATTGAAAATTTAAACCTCTTATAGAACGAAACCATATCACATTACTTTAAATAATTAATTTAATATTTTATTAATTAACTATAGATAAATTATTAAACTTTGTTAATCACATTATTTTATTGTTTTGTTAAAAAAAATTAAAGAGATTGAATCATGAGTATAATATGAAGCTTGAACTTGATTTTAAACAATAAATATAAAAAAATTAATAATATTATATCATTTTTATCGTTAAATTAGAAAAAAATAATAAATAATTAAATTTTAGAAAACAAAAAAAATTGAGATTTAATAAAGAGAATTAAATTTTACGGTTAAATTATTTATAAAAAATACTGTTAAATTTATTTATTTATTTAATAAATTAAAAAATAAAATTTAATAAATTAATTTTTAGAGGCCTTCAACTGGTTCAGCCCCTGAACGGTCATTATGAGACCCCACTGTCCCTGACCATAAGAGATAGACTGCACACCTAAGAGAGGTGTCCAAACACCCAGACCGACAGATAGCTTGTTGGGGAAAGCAGTAGATTAACTTGTAAATTACAAAAGTGCCCATTGCCCTTTCCTTGAAGGACACTCAGCGTTGAATTACAATGATATTTTGGTGGGGGATCAAATGGGGAATTTAAGAGATGTGGAGTTTGGTGTACAGTTGGGAATGGGAAGCATATAGTAGCATTTTCAGGATTGGGATTCATATACAGTCCCTGGATCTGGATGAACGTAGAAACTAGGAACTATATGTATATGTATATGTATATGTATATGTATATGTATATGTATATGTATATGTATATGTAGTGATTGAAAATTTGAAAAGAATAACTATTTCCCTTGGGCACAATGATGCCCCTCCGATTTTTTTATATTAAATCCAAAAAATAATTCTAATGAGATAGAATATTTGTTTTTCTGTATGTATAAAATATGTTTGCGTTTTTAAATGGTTAAAAAATCTAAATATTTATGTAATTACGTTAATATATTAAAAATATAAATTTTTTTATTTATTTAGACTCTTAATTTTCAATTGATTTAAATTTTGTTATCTTATTTTATCATTAATTATATGTTGCTACTAACATTGATTCCTAAGACGTAACACCATAAACCGCACATCACGTGTGAGTGAAATCAGGCGGCAGTGGTCAGAGGTACGAACTTCGATTTAAATCAGCATTGGAGTCGACGTTTGGTATCAGTGTGTGTTATTGTTCTTGCTGTTGACTCTTTTTATTTATGTATGACATTCCACTGAAAACTTTGATTGATTTCATAATGTTGATTTGGTTGTATGTCATAGAAATTGATAATAGAACTCATTAGAAAGTATGGAATTTGATCATCGGATGTGAAAAATACGACCAGGTTTTTTCATTGGCATAAAGTTAAAAATGCTCTTAATGTTTAACCGAATAATTAATTTGATCTATATATTTTTAAGCTATTCAACTTTTAACATTTTATTTTGAATTAAAATAACCTTTCTACGGATGAATGTTGTTAAAAAATTGACGGTAAACAGTTTAAATTGAATTGACAGAATGATAATTTAACAATAAATTATTTTATATTTTATATAATTTTGTAAACATATTTTTAACTGATATAACATTTTTAAGTCAACGTATTTATCTATATAATAATATCATGTCAGCGTGCACTGCCAAATAGGTTTGTCACGTCATTTCAAGCCATTAACCTTCAGTTGACTGATAATTTTCATCCACAAAGGGACGATTTTAACCCAAAATAAAAAGTTAAAAGTTAAATTGCTTCAAAAAATGATCAAAATAACTATTTAGCCAAACGTTGATGATATTTTTTTAGCTTCATGACTTTTTTATTTGAGTAGTCATCATGACGTAAATGGGTCATACGACCCAATCGGAGGTTAAAGTTTGATTAGGAAGGTCGCCATCATAACGAGTTTACAATATCTTATCTGGATTAGTCAGCCAATTGGTTTATACAAGTCTATCTATTTTAAAGTTTATGAGTTTAGTTTAGAGATATGGTTTTAGATTTTAGATTTCATAGTTAAAATAAGAAGACTGTGTAAATTTTTTGATATAAAGACTAATATTCAATCTATTGGTTGACTAATTCGAATTGGACACTGTAGTGACCCATAATAGGGATGACCCTGTCAATCCAATTTGCTCTATTCACAATTCATGGATTTAATCTCTAACACTGCTTAAAAAATTTAGCGTCTCATCCCGCTAGACCAACTAGTTGTTGATAACACAACTTGTGTATCAAAAATATAACTTATACATTATTAGGCGAAATAAATTATTTATAACAAATGGCTCTCGATGAATTTAATTTGGATGTTTTTTAAACAATTACTACCTAGGGGAAGGGGAGGAGAATTTTGCTCTTAATGGGTAGGGGTGTGCAAAATAAAGCGTAACCGTTAACCGGTATAACCATTCATTTTATAGGTTAGTTAACCTAATCGTTAAGGTTAAACGACTTCGGTTAGCTGAACCACTAAAAAAGATGGTTAATGGTTAACCTATAGGTATTTTCTTTAAAAAGTTTTTGTTTAAAATCTCTATATTTAAGTATTTGTTTTTTGAAAATTTTTATACAATATTTATCGGAAAGAGATTTATTATTTAAAAAATAATAAACAATTAAAAAGAAAATTGTAATAGTTTACAAGTTAACTTGTAACTAAATCGTTTCTTTGTGGTTAACCACTATAATAGTTAACCATCTTAAAATTTGTCGGTTAGGTTACGATTAATCACCGCTATAAATGTTAATCAATCGTTTAAGCTAAACGGTACGGTTAACCAACTATGAACACCCCTATTAATGAGTATTGAACCCACTATTTAGGGGAGATGAGAAAATATTAACTGAAAGCTTTTAACAACATACTCTAAAGATTGTTGACAATTTAATTTCAATAGTTTTTGTGTACATGTTTATATTCCTTATATCTGATTATACATGCTTATTAAGATGGATAATATTAGTACATTCATGTCCAATTTTATGTTAGCATTGTATCTTGTATAGCCATAATATGAGCCTAAGGATTTAGTTTATGTTTAAGTGACCCGTATAGTTTTAATTAATTAGAAAGTAGTCACAACAATCTTAACTAATTAAAACTATATATATTAAGGCTCGTTTAGGCCCAATTTGGGCTTGTCATTGGGGAAAGCCTACTTTGGGTTGAAAATGGGTCTGACTAGGTTTTTGGGCCTAGTTTTGAACCGGGCCAGATTATGTGTGTTGGACTTAACCCGGACGAACTTAGGCACCAACATCTATAAAATAATCATTTTACGACAACTTATAATTAAAATTAAAACATTCTTTATCAACGGGGTTGGTCCAAGTGGTAAGCAACTTGGTATCACTTAAACAAACATCAAGTTCGAGGCCTTGTGTATGTAAAAATCCTCATTGGGAGACTCACCCTCCAAAGCCAAGTGCACGATACGTGTCTGTCTAAATTAGTCGGTCCAAAGCCTTGGGAATCGGAAGGGTAACAAAAAAAATTTAAGCATTTTTCATAATTTTTAAAACTAAATTATACAAGTAAATAAATTATGATTGTAGAATGTGTTTTTTTTTTTTTACTTCAAATACTGCAAGCATGATTTAAAGGTAATTAATATAATTTTTAACAATTTCAGGTAATATATTTAAGTTTCAATTTAAGGAGTAGGAATGTAGGATGTAGGATGTAGATATAATAAGCATGCGAAACTATTAGTGTTCCAACATGCAATTTATTAGTCCATACAAAGTAAAGCAAAGCATCTGGGTTGAGACTTCCTTTTTTTTGAATAAAATTCGTCTGTTATTTTTATACTCAAACAATAATAATAGTAACAAATTATGCATGTAACGCACAAAAAGCAAAATAATTTAATGTACATAAAATAAATATTCATGATGATTTTATGTTTTCAGATGAATTAAAAATTTGTAAAAATCACAGGTTTAACGATTTTTTTTGAATAATTCTTATTCAAGAAAATGGAGAAATTTGCTCCTAATAATATTGAACCACAACTTAAACAAATAAGAGAATATTAACTGAGAATTTTTAACTACTTACTCTAGAGATTGTTGACAGATCTATTGAATTTAAAAGCATATATTATCTTGTATTTAGGATTAACAATAAAATACATTTAACCTTACACAATAAATATATAAATTAATTAATGTTAACGTTATCTTCCTCTCTCTATATAGTAGCATAATATAAATATATTTGGCCTTTGCATCCCTAAGTATGTCGTACTCACCGCAACTTATCCATTATGTTGAAATGGAAATATTAAAATAATAAACTAAATCTTATTAAAATGGGATAAATAAAAGGGTAAAGTACGTCACGTCAAAAACTTCAAATTAAATATTAATTATATCATTGAATTAAAATTGATATTATACTTCACTTATATTATTAAAATTCGTTCACGTAATCGCACGTTGACCGTGAGATATTGTGCATCTCAGAAAAAAACAAGGCATAAAGCTAAAAAATACTCTAGCGTTTGATTTAATAGTCAATTTGCTCTTTATTCTTTTTTTGAGCAATTCAACTCTCACTGTTTTATTTTGGGTCAAAATAGTCCATCTGCGGATGAAATTTGTTAAAAAACTGACGGTAAACAATTTAAAATAACATGTCAGAATGATAAGTATTTTTTGACCGATATAAAAATTTTCAAGTCAACACATTTGTTTATATAATACTATTATATCAGCGTGTCACGTCATTTCAATTCATTTACCGTCAATTAGCTGACAGTTTTCATCTGCAGATAGATTATTTTAACTAAATATAAAATGTTGAGAGTTTAATTACTTTAAAAATATAGAGACTAAAGTGATTATTTAATTAAATATTATTAAATAAAAATATTTGGCCTTTGCATCCCTAAGTATGTCGTACTGACCGCACCTTATCCATTATGTTCAAATGGAAATATTAAAATAATAAACTAAACCTTATTAAAAATGAGATAAACAAAAGGGTAAACTACGTCACATCTCACAAAACTTCAAATTAAACATCAATTATATCTTTTAACCAAAAATAGATATTATACTTCATTTATATTATTAAAATTCGTTCATGCCATCACACGCTGATCGTGAGATATTGTACATCTTAAAAAAATAAGGCATAAAGTTTAAAAAAATATCTCCAGTATTTGACTGAATAGTCACTTTAACCCCTACTATTTTTTGAGCAATTTAACTCTCAATGTTTAATTTTGTATTAAAATAGCCCATCTGCGGATGAAAGTTGTTGAAAAACTGATGGTAAACAGTTTGAAATGACTTGCTAGAATGATAAGTCAACAGAAAAAATTATTTTATATTTTATATAATTTTATAAAAAAATTTGACCGATATAACTTTTTTTCAAGTCAACACATTTGTCTATAAGATATTGTTATATTAACCTGCATTGTCATATAAGTTTCTCACGTCATTTACAGTCAATTGACTGACAGTTTTCATCCGCATATGGGCTATTTTGACCTAAAATAAAACGTTAAAGGTAGAATTATTTAAAAAAATATGGGTCAAAGTAACTATTCAATAAAACGTTGGACTGTTTTTTAACTTACCAAAAAACAATAAAGAGTTAATATGTACCTCCCAATCAGATTCGGCTGTGAGATATTGTATATTCACGAAAGGTGACGTTATAACTTCCCAACGTCAAAACTTAAGCAAGAAGGAGATTTAAAATTCTTATATATATATATATATATATATATATATAATACAATATAAAGAGGAGAAAAGCTGGGAGGGTTCTGCCTGCTTTTTGAGGTTGGTTTAAATTGAAACGATCTTGAATCCTCTTCGAAGCAGCGTACTGCATTACGGTGAACGTAATACTTGTCAAGGAAAGAAATAGAAGGAAATGGTGTCAGGTTCCGAAGCCAAACAAGCTGAGCAATTGAGGAAAGATGGCAACCTTTATTTTCAGAAACATCGTTTCGGGGCTGCCATCGATGCTTATACTGAGGTTTCAAATCTCCCCCCCCCCTTTTTTCTTCTTAATTTGTTACTGGTTATCATACAATTCCCTTAATTTTCTGTATTTTTTTGGGGTTAAAGGCTATTACTTTGTGCCCTAATGTTCCTGTATATTGGACGAATCGCGCTCTTTGCCATCGCAAGCGCAAGTATGTATTCAATCCTTTTATGAGTAATTTTATATCAAACTTCTTTTTTAAAGGGGAAAAGGGTTTTTGAATTTGTCTCCTTTTTGGTTTCATTTGGTTATTGGTATCACGCAGTGATTGGTTGAAAGTGGAAGAGGATTGCCGGCGAGCTATTCAGCTTGACCACAGTTCTGTCAAGGTAATCTTGGTGTAAGCCTAATTGTTTTTCAAACCGGAACAATATGTAGGTCTCAGGCCAGCCTGACATTGAGTTTTAACTCATACTCTAATTATTTTGTAAGGATTTAAGGAAATCAGGATGGGTTGAAACAAAATTAAGGACGCTACAGTATGTTAGTCTTAGGTATAAACCGATTCAAATCTGGTCTGAAACTCTTGAGATAATCTCGTGTCTTCGGTTATTTAACTTAATTTCCAATGCAGAATATAAATAACTATTTTTCTAGCATTTTTATTTTCCAAGTGACAGTGAAATTTGATTTTGCAATGTGGGGCATCATCCTTTCCTTCAGCTGGTTTAAGTCCTGCTTATAGGATCAACTGGATTAAAAGTTTCTATTTTATTACATAAAGGTTTCACGTTTAACCTCCTTTTTACTGCAAGCTTTAACTTTGTAGTTATGTTCATTTTTATTTGTTCCTCAATAACATAAAACCGTGGTTTGGCTTAGTTTAGGCTTATACACACACCTTATCTTTCACTGTTGTTACTATCAATGTACACTTACATTTGGTTACTTGATAGGCACACTACATGTTGGGACTTGCCTTGCTTAAGAAGCAAGAATTAGATGGAGGGGTCAAAGAACTACAAAAGGTACAGATGGCGTGATGAATCTCTCTGTTTATTTAGAATAAGAAATTATATGCTTGAAACCCTTTAATTTGTTAGGATAGCTCGCATTCTGGACACTTGATTTCTTTTACTTGAGATTGTTGAAGTCAATACGTGCAAGACTTTTTTTGTGGTTTGTTCACCATCACATAAAGTATGCATGTGTTCATTTTATTGATGTCCCTGTTATTTTCTTCTCATACATTTGCTGGGCATTATCTTCAATGTAAATGTCTTGTACATCTTCATTCTGATGCATGATGTGTTTTTTCTTTGGCTGGGGTATTTTAATGGATATCGAAACCCCAAGTCTTATAAGAAATAGTAGTTTCCTTGTTTAACTTTTGTCTGCTACGATGGCTTCATTTGGTATAGTTTATCATATAGACTTGGATATTTGACAAAAAGATTTGAGATGTGGTAAGGGGAAGGGGGTGTTGATGGTGGTGGGAAAGACTGAAAATGCATTTTGATATGGGATGCATCTGAGAGCTTTTCTTTTGGAGATTTGAGATTTGGTCGGAGCATTGAAGAGAAAAATATCATCTCATGAGGGAGACTATTTATCAGAGTTATATTTTGCACAGGAAACATTGTCTTGCCAGATATTTTGGAGATCCTTTATTTGCTTTTGCATTTAGCAAGCTTGGTCTTTTAGATGATGGAGCATAGAGGTTAAGTGGATGAATTTGAGGTCTACTATGTAAACTATAGTTGGCATTATGTTATGAGTGTGGAAAAGTGGTTATAGTATTAGTGCATACTGTTGCTTTCAATGTGGTCAGTTTTGTGAATAATATAATGCGCATGTCTTATTAACCTGTGCTATTAGCTTTTGCTGTTGCGTAGATGTTGGTTTATGAGTGGATGAATGCTATCAATAGACTCAACTATTGACGATTTAAGCAGTTGCCTTATAGTACATGGCTAGGTTGTTTTGGATTTACTTTAGTCAGTTTTGATGATTCTCCTATAAGATTTAAGCTAATGAACTAGGCATTGGCATTTGAAGTTTGATTATTGTTTGTGACTTTGTGTTCATAATATTTTAGGTTTATGAACCAATAATGTTTGTTGCTGAATGTGGAAGTTTTCAATTATTTTTTTTTCATTTTTTGGAAATCCATATTGGACCTGCAGTTTATATAGATTCCGGAGTTTCTTCGCATTTGATGTTCGCTAAAAGGAAATTTGGTTCAACGAATTATTGAGCTGTGTTGGGTTTTTATGCCTTGTGTGTATATATATATGAACCTTTATTGAGTGTAACATTTCCTAATGCTAGAATCAGATTCACCTAAAAAGCTAATTTGCTTGTGTAGGCATTGGATCTTGGAAGGGGTGCAAATCCAAAGGGTTATATGGTGGATGAGATTTGGCAGGAGCTTGCAAAAGCGAAGTACTTGCTATGGGAGCATGCATCTTCCAAGCGTTCATGGGATTTGCAAAGTTTGAAGTATGTCATCCCTTTGAGTTTAGACATTTGATTCGAGGGGAATGATTATCTCCTTTCAAGTTTTTGATGGAGAATTGTTCGGTACATATATTTCTGCTTCATGCTATTATTTCATCTGTTTTGCAGGGATGCTTGTGAAACTGCTCTTAAAGAAAAACATTTCCTTGATGATTCTCAATCAGACGGTTTCTTGGATGAGGCTAGTATTTCTCATACGAAACAACTGGAGGCTCTGAGACAAGTTTTTAGGAAAGCTGGTGAAGATGACATCCCTGGCGAGGTAAGAATACGGTTTTTTATTATATAGATACATGCCATTTTGTATTCCTTTGGAGAAATGATGGATAATTTCAGGTGCCGGATTACTTGTGTTGTAAAATCACACTTGATATTTTTCGTGATCCTGTTATTACTCCGAGTGGAGTTACGTATGAGAGAGCAGTGATCCTTGACCATCTTCAGAAGGTAACTTGCTTTGGAAATATGGGCTGCATCTTTTCTCTTCCTTTTCACACTGAACTTAATCATTTTCTTGCTGGAAATCAGGTTGGTAAATTTGATCCAATCACACGGGAGCCGCTCGATCAATCCCAGCTTGTACCGAACTTGGCAATAAAGGAAGCAGTCCAAGCATATTTAAATACACACGGTTGGGCTTACAAAGTGGATTAAATCGTGAAATATCGTTATGATTTTGCTGGACATTCCCGTGATTTAGCAGCACAAAGTGAAATATTCCGAAGTGAATTGGTCAGAGTGTGCATGTCTGTTTCTGGTATGAATCAGTGATGTTTGGTTTAAGCTATTTGTATGTACAATGCCATGTAATTGACCGGGTGCATGTGGAGGACCTGTAATCCTTTGAAATTGTACAGTTATTGTCATAAGAATTAAGCTTTTACATTGATACGGTTATAACATGCACAAAATTTAAAGGTTTGTCATAAGAATTAAGCTTAATTAAAGGACGAGATTGATATAATTTAGAAGTTTGAGGGCAAATTTGATAAAATTAAAAAGGAGGGACAATATTATTGATTTTGGAAGATTGTGTGGGTTAAGTTGATAAAATTAAGAAAAAAGAGGGACAATATTGTTGAATTTAAAAGACTTTGGTTTATTTTAGACAGACATGATACTGTGAAACATTCCATGATTTTTACACTTTTTTGTCCTTGTACAGTGCTTATTACAAAACTTGGCAAGGTTTAAAACTGCTCAATTTTCAGTAATGAAACTCGGTTTGTTTTTTCTATCTTTTGATTCCCCGGTGAATTGATAGACACGGATGCAACAATTTTTTTATTAAAATATAGTGGTAAAGTTTAACATTATTTATTGAGGAGGTTTATTTAAAAATGTTAAAATTTATGGAGGTTAGTAATATAAGTTATATATTCTTAGAGAACTAATATATATTTTTATATTATTTTAAGTATTTATATCATATGCACAAGCGCTCTAGTTTTAAGATTCAGAGACTTAATTTAAGGTTTAAGGTGCAGATATATGTGTTTAGAATTTAGAGATAATGGTTAGTATTTAGGGGTTAGAGCTGGTATTTAGGGGTTAGAGCTGGTATTTAGGGTTTATAGATTAAGTTTTAAATTTTAGGGTAATATGTTTAGTATTTAGTATTTAATCAATAAACCTTAAATTCTAACTCTAAACCCTAAATTATATTCACAATCCCTAAATTTTAAACTACTAAAACTAAACCCCTAAACCCTATACCCTAAACTAAATCTCTAAACCCTAAAACTAAGAAGCTTGTGAAAATTAAAAATTTTCACCTCTAATATATCAAATAATTATCCTTTAACTTAATTTATTTTTAAAAATGTTTGGGTCATTACCCCACTGGTCCTTCTTTAGTAACGTCAGTATTCAAAAGCGAATTTTGAATTAGCATTTCAACGGACAAATTAGGAGAATACTGTCTCTTAAAATTACATTTAGGGAAATGAGGTCTTTAAGTTTTATTTTAAAAACTGTGGTAAATTAAACAGTGAAAGTAGAAAATGCCACTTGCAAGTAGTGTCTTAAGTTTATTTAATATTTTTTAACGTGAGTTTTTTTAATATTTTATAACATGAAATATCAGTGCATGACATCTTTAAAGAAAAAAATTAATTAAAAAATATTATGTCGCTGTCTGCAGGTGGCGTCCTGAGTTTGTTTAATATTTTATAACGTGAAATGATCAGTGCATGGCATCTTTAGAGAAAAAAATTAATTAAAAAAATATTATGTCGTTGTCTGCAAGTGTCGTCTTAGACACGCAGTGTAAAATTTGTCATAGATTATTAAATATATTTTAGTGTCTCTTATTTCTCTAAATTTAATCCCTAAGTACCCTAAACACACAACGAGGCCTATTTCAACATCATCAACATAATATATTAATAATTATTATCCTATACACGGACGTTAGAAAACAAAGTTTCCATAAGTGGTATTATTTAGAGGTTTTGGGTTTAAGTTTTAGGGTTCTAGAGTTAGAGATTTAAATTTTAAATTTTAGCTTGAAAATAAACATGCTTGTGTAAATTTTTTTACACTAACAGTGTATCAAATATTCACCCATAGATTAAATCATCTCTAGATGCTGTTTTTTATAGCGTAAACAAATATGTATTAAATATATTGGATTAATCATATTTAAAATATTATATGTATTATTTTCGAATCATAAATAATTAAAGTTAGGTTATCACAATGCGTTGAAATTTCGTGGCATTAACGAATTAGGCAAAGTCGTGAACATGTGGTACGCATTTGTTATATAGAATGGTAAATTATCCTCACAAATCACACGTCAATTCTCACTAGGGTTTGTAAAAACACACACACGTGTAGGTGATATAGAAAAGTCTCTTCCATAATGGAGTTTAAAGGATACTAGTAATATTTGCTAATCTTAGCTTTAAGATGAGTAGGAGAAGAAGAAAATAAGCTCCTCCTTTAAAGGGTAGGCAAACCTATGTTGCCCTTAACTCCATTATTATTTTTAAGTAGCATCTGAGCCTGAATCTAACGAGCGACTCTAGTAAAAAAAAAAAATTTCAACATAAGAAATTCGAACTCAATTGTCAAAGAATAAATGAGTATACTTGTGACTCCGAGTAGGCACGGGACAGCAGTAAACTGTTATAACGAAGACTTTTGGGATCGGGTTGAACCGAGGAAGGGGACAGGCAGCAAATTGGATGGACCTCAACACCAGAAATATCGACACGTTTCTTACCGTTTTGGATTCATTATGAATCATCCATGGTGTGATAAAAAGCTTTTGGGTAAAGTACATAAATGGTCACAAAATTATCCCTAAAAATATAAAATGATTACTAAATTTTTAAATGTTATATAACATTCATTAAACTTTATTTTTTATTACAAAATAGTTACTCAGCCGTTAACTATCGTTAACTGAAAAACGTGATTGTTATAGAAATTTATATAATAACATATTTAATCCTCAATATTTACACATTCAGTGAATTTAGATGTCAATAATGAGGGTTAAATTAGAAACAAATTGATTAAATGTGTCAATATAGATGATTAAATGTTATATTATTTAAATTTCTGTAACTGCCACGTCACCCAATTAACGACTGTTAACGGCTCAGTGACTATTTTATAACAAAAACTAAAGTTTAATACCCATTATGTAACATTTAAAAATTTGATGACCATTTTGTATTTTTAGAGATAGTTTAATGACCATTTGTGTACTTTATCCAAAGCTTTTTGATATTGCTACAAATATTCCAAGTACGATTCAATACGTCATGGACAAAGCACATATTAGAAATATAAAAACTTTTTATGGCATTATTCCAAGGTTGAAGGATGGATTAAAGTTATACATATGGCAAGTAAAATTCAAGTAGTTGCTAAAAAAGGGCCATGTGATATTGTGCATGAACTGTTGGTTCGATTCGAAACAAAAGAAACTGATGCACCACTGAAATCTGAATACGGACCCAAGTGTATAATATAAGCAGAAAAGAGCAAGATTCTGTTACCTGTAAACGCCAAAGTGCCGGCAATATTGGACCAACCAAGAGAGAAATCTTATAAACATAGGCTTCCAAAGTGTTTATCAACAGCAGCTAACTCGAAAAACTGAGATTAAAAACTCTGATGAGGCACAAAAATTTACAAAATCGGAGCAAGTGATAAGCCACCCTGATCACTGAGTATTGGAAACAGAATCTACAAATGATGCATTCGGTAGTTATGCATCGAGTAATGTCTTCATGCAGTATGAGTAATATTAACAGCCCTTCTCAGTCTCTCGAGAATGCCACTGGCTTTTCTTTTGGCTCTAGAAGTTCCATCTTGAGCAAGTTTGGATATTGTTCCATGGGTACTCTCTTCTTCCTTTAGTGCCTTCCACTTGGTTCGATCGTTAAGACATACAGTGTGAAGGATTGCAATGCAATTTTCCTTGTTGAGTTCGCAAGTGTTCTCCCTGATAATCCGCAGCAAGAACGGGACACCTCCAAGCTCCCCAATTTCCTCGATAGCCCTTTGATGGGTTGAAAGCATTGCAAGGATAGCCAATAACTCATCAACAAGAACACCGTCCATAATCTTTTTTAAAATGACACTTACCGCACCATCCCTCACGGCTCTTGCCTTATTCTCGTGAATAATGCAGAGGTTAAATATCGCAGAAGCAACATCTTTCATAGCTAATGGATGGCCTTCGTCGAGAAGGTCAATCAGAGGTTTCAATGCACCTGATTTACCAATAAGTGCCTTGTTAGAATCAACAGCGGATAGAGTGAAAAGCGCCGCAGCTGCATTGCTTCTTATTTCAATAGTTTCGGATCTCAGTGCTTCCATAAGAAGAGGAATAACAGCTGGAGTTTCGGCAACAAGCTTCTTATTGCTGTCATGGATTGATAGGTTCAAGAGTGTTGTGATCACATCCTCCTGGAGGTCAGGGTGAACACCTTGAGATTCGCTGCCGGAGATTGGGGTGAGCAGTTGAGGAATGGCATCGACGGATTCACCAAAAAGAGCCCGGAATGAAGGCATCTTTTTTGTCAACATCCGAAGCTCCTTTGCTGCTTTCTTCTGTTCAGGAAGCACAGCAGTCAACTTCTTGAGCAAAGAAAAGAAATGATCACGTTCCTCTCCAGTGATCCCCTCCTCTTTACCATTCATAACAGGGTTTGGCAATTCTATCCCCTGACTCTTGCACCACTGCGATATCATATCCAAAATAAGATAATTCGGGGTGAGAAGCGTGTGCGAAAGAACCTGTTGTGTCCGAGGGCAAGTCCTATTGCCTGCATTCAGCCATTTCTGTATAAAGGGTCTGTCGTATGTCTGCATATAGAAAAAATGAACCCAAATCAGGAATCAAGACACACAAATAGAGAGAATTAGGTCGAACTTATCGCAAACTAGAACCGGTCTAAGGGGGGAACTCAAATTCAAGGACATCAAATTAAAAGAAAACTACTAAAAACAATCATCTTAAAAGATTTTGCAATTTATCCATTAGATAACATTCAAAATGATGCAATTTTCATTTATTTTCCCAAATCATTCGAATCTATAACACGGAATAAAGAAGCAACAACATCCACAATGCTGAAAGACAGCACAGTTTTCAATTAATATACAAAGAGAATTAAGTAAAAACAATACAAATCACATTCCTTAAAAGAGTTGTAATCTTTAAATAGCTGACAAACTGGTATAAATATTGACACTGTACTTTGTAATCTTCAATTTCAATTAATTACAACAGAACCACTCTTAAATGATGATAAATTTCTCACTGAAACATATATGCATAAAAAGAAATTCACTTTAACTGATATAAATTGAGGAAAACAAATATACAAAATAAATCTCAACTCAATTAATCTTCAATTAACAAATTTAAAAAAAAAATCATAAATGAAAAGAAACAGAGCTGATTACCTGACCGGAAGCTAAAATGACTGGATCTCTCATAAGCTCTTTAGAAAGAGGACATTTAAACTCGTCGGGACACGACACGGCTTCATGTAACTTGAAGGAGGACGTCGTAGTGGTGGCGGTGGCGGTGGCCGCCGTGGATTGTTTATTGAGCTTAAGTTGTCTCAAAGCACACAGAGTATCTTTAGCAAGATCGACGGAGTGGACGGTGTAATCCTCATCGTCGACGATGGTCCTAACCAGCCTTTGCAACTCTTTCTTCAATTCCACCGCTCTCGCTCTAAGCGTCGGATCAGAACTCGACAACCACGTCTTCGCCATCTGATTCTCCCCCAGCAACAAAAAAGTAGAAAAAAAATCAAAATCAGGGAAGCTTTATTACTATTATTGTCAGAAAAGTGAAAATCCGACAATGAGAACACTGTTTTTTACTATGGTTTTTTTCCAGTTGAATTTGGGGTGAGTGAGGGAAACCATAGAACCAGCGACGACAAGTTCAAACTTGTCAAATTACTTCCACTTTCTTTTTCTTTCTTTCTTTTTTTCTTTAAAAAGCGTTGTAGGAAAGCTGTTTGTTCGTTCGAAACACGTCGCCTAATGAGTTTCGGGCCATCTCACCCTTATGTTTTTATTTGAAAGGACCATTGGTTTCAGTCCAAGGCCATGATTTCACCACGTCATTACACATAACACAAAAATGAAAACATTAGAAGTTCAATTTTTTAAAAGAATAAATAAATTAATAAAAGTATTTTTTTATCTGACGTTAAAGGTTATATATAAATTGGTCCCGAAATTATTATTTTTTTGTTAATTTGACTTTTAAATTTTTTTATTAAATTAGTTCATGAATTTCACAATTTAACATTAAACTATTTTTTATCGATTGACACTTGAATTTAATGTTTTTTTTATTAAATTATCTTTTAAACTTTACATTTTTGTTAGGTGTTTGAAATTTTAATTTTAATTTTAGGTTTAATGTCAAAATAAGTGTTTAAATTATTTTTTCTTTTAGGTGCTTAAACTTTTTTTTACCTCTTTTAAGTGTTTAAACTATATTTTTTAATCAAAATAAGTATTTCAATTGACCTTAAAATAAAAATAATAATAATTTAAACACTTAAAAAGAGTAAAAAATTAAACACTTAAAAAAATGAGATAGTACAAATATTTATTTTAATATTGAGTCTAACTTTGATTACAACGAGATTGGGTATAGAAAAAGAACAACTTACTGTAATTTGAATCCAATACCACCGACGTTGACAAAAAAAAAGGTTTTATTGCCACAATTATCCTTAAATTACAGCAAATGGCATCTATTAGGTGGCAATTAATTTCATTTTTGAGGGATTTCTTTTAATAAATTTAATTAATGTGCATGTATTTGTAACTGTAAGATATATAAGAAAATTAATAGAACAAAAAGTATTTATTAATTTCTTAAATCTTGTTACGCTTTGCTGACGATACTGTACAGATAGAAAACGGAATCACAACATTAATTTACAAGATAATCTTTTATTACATACTATATTTGAAAATACATAGTCTTCCGTTTGGTCCATTTCACTAAATTTTAAAAGATTTATTTATCGGTTAACTTGTTAAGAATGTTTATGTTGTCTCGTATAGGTTTAAATTTTTTAAAATTTTAAAAGATTTATTAATTGATTTATTAATTTGTTCATGTTGTTCGAATTTCGATACATATCTTGAAAATATAAATATTTATTTATTTAACAAAAAAGTCAAAATTTTAAACGATGGTCATAATTATTTGAAAATTCTTAAAATGTTTTTTTTTATATTTTTATCAATAATAAATTTGAAGTAATAAGAAGTTAAAGTGAAAAGAATTAACAAAAATAAATCAATAAATGACAAATTTAGTAGGGCAGAAGGAGTATTAAAGAATGTTTATGGTTTAAGTTCTTTGATTAGAGTTATTATGTTTTAAGTTATATCACATGTGTTGATTGAGTGTTATGTCGTTTCATATTGCTATTCTTGGTTAGTTGGCACAAGAATGTGCCGGGTTACTGCACGTGTGTGGAAGACTTCGATTTTTTTTTTTTTTTTTGCATTTATGAGTTATAAAGCGCGGGTAGTGGAGTGTCGTTCACTCTTGCTGCTTGCTTATGGCCAAGTGGGATAGTAGAGAAGGGTGCTAATGGTTTGTTCTGGCAGTCTTGTAATTTGTTTGCCGAGGGTTATAAGATTCGATAAGTATGATCCTAATATGTGTACGGTTGGTTTTAAAATGAGATGGTCGGATATAGAATGTATTTGACTATGATATAATGTACTCGTTTTCTTCCCTTATATATTAGAGATATTTTTTAATGAGGCTTATATCGGGTCTTATCTTGTATGATTTATCAATAATATCATACTTTCTCTCTTTCAAAAAAAAAGAAATTTGATTTGTTTATTCGATAAATTTATCTAAAAGTTTAGTTATTTGATCTATTTTGTATTTTTGGATATTCTACATTGGATATCAGGAAAAAAAAATTGAATAATCGGATCGGATACGAATAATAATCTAATAATCTTTAAGTTTTGAATTTACGGAAAATTAGAAGAAAATACATGATTTTTTCTAATTTTATCCAAAATCGTCCTATATTATTCTTAACGACTTCTTTTGATTTACTTATTTTTTAAAATCCAAAGGAACTCGCCATTTAATCTTCATGGTTTGTGCATTTGACTCGGTGAACTCAATCCCTCCCCCAACATGATGCTAAAACTAGCCACGCATGCAAGCCAATGACTAGCCACTTAATTTCGATATTAGTAAAAAGCAGGAAGGTTGATGAATTCTATAGCATTTGGTTTCCAAGGCTTGCAACATCAGAATAAATTTTTGGGAACTCTCAAAAATACATGACGAGTTACCTTGTATATGAAAAAAATTTTGAAATTCGTGGGACTACATAATAAGTTTTATAAAAAAAATTCTTTAAAACTCATCGAGAACATACGACGAGTTTGTCTCATACCGTGCAAAATACCTTAATTCCTTAAGTAATCTTTAACCCACCCTATTTCCCTAATTATTTTTTCCTATTTGCATTGTTTTAATGATTGATAATCAACTTTAAGGAAACATTGTATATTATGATTGTATATAGCCATTACATTGAAAGTAGAATTGACCAATACTAAATGAAAAGTACTGATTCATAAGAGTTAATTGCACCACACATTCTCAAATTATAACCTTAATTTTAAATTGGTCCTCAAATTTTTAGATATTTTAATTTTATCTTTAAATTATGACCATCATTCTAAATTTCCCCACACTTTTGAACATTCCAATTTCATCCCCAAACCATGTCTCATTCTAAATTGATCCTCAAGTTTTTTAACATTCTAATTTCAACCCTAAATTATCAATATATGCTAATCAAACCCCATGTTAATAAAATTATTATAAAAATTGTTAATTGTCATTTAAGCATTGATATATATTATGCAGTAATATGATGCGACCTAAAATATAATTTTAGGATGAAATTTGTACATTCAAAAGATTATATTAATTGACAGCTTATTGTATAAAATTATTTGCTAAAATTAACCGAGAGTTGATATTTATTTATTAGAACAAACAAAATGACATGCAAATACATAATTATATTCACACTTGTTTGAATAGTTTATTGGTTACAATATTTGATATCTATTAATATTTATCAGATTATAAAAATTAATTTTCTAATATAACATTACTAAACATATTTGAATGATGTAAACATTAATTTATTATTTATGAAATTACCGTTTTAATATATATTTTTTATTATTAATTTTAAATATTTTTTAAAGTATATGTATTAACTTCATTTATTTAAAATGAAAACAATTATTTAAATTATATATAAGAATATGTTTTACAAAAATATATGTGAGTTATTTAGGTTTAGGTTATTTGAAGAACCTCTTATAATTGTCGAAGACAAAAAAAACTTTACCTTTTTAAATATAAAAAATTCACCCGATCTTTTATTTATCAAATAATCAAATTAACAGATATAATTAAAAAATATTCAAAAATTGATATACTCATGTAATTTTGTTCATCAAACATGGACATCACATTTAAAAAAAACTTCAAATCCGAAAGATATACTAATATTTTAATATATTAATGGTTAATTTATAATTATTTATGTGTTTGTAATATTTGAAGTTAGATAATATTAAGAGGAAGAAGATACCAAAGCTAAGGCCAACGGTGTGGCCACAAAAGAAAGTTAAAAAAGAAGCAAAATTCATGCCAAATCAAAAGAGGCCATCCACTTCACCGTTGAGCCAAAGTTTCTCTGATTGTTTAAGGACACTCATCTTTATCTCCCCCAATAAACAAATAAAATACCTTATCCGTTTCACCATCTTTCCTTTTCACTCCTGTCCCCTCATTATTATTATCGCTTTGCCTTCCCCACTTCTCCGAGGCCTCTCTTAAAAAAAAATAGAAGTTTGAGGTAAATTGTATTAATCTTGTTGTTAAAATTTTATTTTAAGGTTTAAATATTTTTTATTTTAATAACTTATAGTTGTTATAGTATCAAGTGAAGTTATCGAAACTACATATCGATTTAAGGGGAATTTGTTGGGACTATTTATCAATTTCAGCCGAACAAAGGAAAACTTGCCATGAAAGTATGTCGACTTCAGGCCACCTGTAATAATTATTACATGTTACTTGAGCAAAAATTATTGATTAATCCATTAATTTGATAAGAATCACTATGAATCAAGAAATGAAAAACAAAGTATCGAAATCTTGAAATAAAAAATTTAACGATAAAATTATTACAATTTCCCTACAAATTCGATAATTTTTCTCAAATTAATATTTATTTTTTGTTTTTAATTAAAATGGAGAATTACGAGTAAGGGTGTATGTTTCGATGTTGTATGACCCAACCTCTCTCTTATGTTGTTTTGGTATAGTGCGATTGGGCCTTGTGTGTCCCTTTGATGCTGTGATATGGATTTCATGTGTTTAGGCGACTAACGTAGCGTCATGTATCAATTCAACTTTCATATCATCTTACTTGTAGCATGCCTATGTTTATGATCTGTTGAAGCATGGTAGAGTAAAAGTGTATCCACTGAGTTTTATGAGCTCAGCGTTTGGAATCATTGTTTTCTTACGCAGGTTTTTAGGTGGTTGTGTTGCATTCAAAGGAGCCCTATCGGGGTAGGATTTCAGTTCATCAATGTGATCAAGAGTACATTACTTAGGTTTGTCGGGCATTGTATTCATAGGACCCTTGATTTATGTCTATAACTCTATTTGTATTTTAATCATGTCGAATACTTTTAATTACCTTGTTTTAGTTGGAGCTCTCATGCAAACGATTTAACTATTTTGCTTTAACTTAGTTCTAAACGTCGTTGGATCTATGGAAATGTTTATGTTTTGGGCTAAATCTTGTTCTAAAATTTTATCTATGGTTCGGGCTTGTAGACCAAATGTGACGTCGAGTTTAGGGCATTACACTTTTTAACATGCATTTTTTTCATTAACAAATCATTACATTTGCATGTGTAATATGATGAGAGGGTGGCAGAAGGTCTGTCAACCTACTTAAACGAATCCCTATGAAAATAACTAGCAATTAAAGTGAAGCTGATGAGTACAGGTGTGGGTTCGTCGGAGGCTAGGTCAAACGGATAGTGGTAGCCTGAAGTTGGTGGCTTGAAAGGAATTAAGATTTTTTTAGGTGAAAAAAATAAACTTTTAAAAATTTAGGGATAAAATTAAAAATAAACATTTTTATTAACGTGCATGTCATCAGGGTAACGAAAACAAACGTTCGAGCGACCAGAAGTTTACATAACGAAAACGTAAGTGAACAAAATATTTAATTTTTAAAATCGGTGACCAAAAACTTACACTAACTAAACGTAAGTGACTATTACAATAGTTTATCCTATTTTTTCTGCTCTCAGATCAACAAGTTGTTAACTTTTAATCGCAATAAACATCTCAGTAATAAAAAATTTATAAATCAAAAATATAAATGACTTTATCAGTTAAATTAAAAAATTAATGACTAAAATTATACTAAGTAAAAACATAAATGATCATTACAATATTTTACACACAAAAAAACCCATCACACGGTCGCATCCAAACATACTACTGCCAACTCACTCCAACATGTGTTCTATTTGATCAGGGGACACTTATCTCTATGAAACTTTGGATGGCCAGGATATCTTCTGTTGAAATCTCAGATTACGTGGTCCAAACGCAATGTGTATTTGCCGCGTTACACTGTTCATGTTTTTTTAATCGTCTTTTAGTGATACACACAAAATGAATAGGAATAAGAAAAATAATAGTGTTTGATTAAGTAAAGATTAGGTTACAGATATTCCCCGCATCATTATCTATTCCTGTTTTCTTTCATCTATGTCCGCATCAAACAATTATCATCTCGTACGGACAAACAAACCGCCGTTCACGGCGTCCTCGAACCCCACGTATCGGCATTGCACGATGTTGACGGGTTGGATCGCCAACGTGCTGCTGCTGGTGTTCGCCGTCCGACGGTTCGGACCCAACCATTTGTTCTGCATGTAACGGTTTTTTCTCCAAGGAGGGAGAGTTAGATCTTTGCTCTTTAACGATTTTTTTACCGAGTCACTCATCACCTTGACCGTGTTTTTCAATTCCTCGTCTTTTCCCACGAAAACCCTAGGTAAATGTTGTAATAGCCGCGAGTACTCGGCCGTCGGCCTCGCGATCTCGAACTGGGAGGCGAAATCGAGGTCGACGAAGTACCGGTTTTGCCGAGTGGGCGATGCCGATTGCACCACGTCGATGAACTCGTAGTTTCCGGCAGTTAGGCCTCCCGAGGAGCTCCATTTGGTCTTCCAGATCGTCGCTTTGTGGCCTACCTCGCGAAGATAAGCCATTACATTACGCCGGAAAATAGCTTTATCCGTTTTGAAAAAGGAAAACATTTCCATTGCTCTCAAAACGTGAGCCATAAGCAGATTCCTGTAAGAATCGGTGTTGCTAAGAGAGTTTGACTTGATGATGATCTGGAGCGAATCGCTAATGTCAAGGCTTGAGTCGACTGGGTTGGAGTCTGATCTGTAACCCGTTTTTTCTGCAGCATCGTGGTCATCTTCCAGAAAACCATGAACGAGCTCCGAGAGGCAAGGCGAATCGTCTTCAACGGCGGCGGCAGAGTGTTCGCTTCCGCTGCTTTCGTAACTGGCGCCAACGAGTCGTGCCTTGACTCGGTCATCGAGCGGGTCAGTAACTCGTTTGATTCTTCTACCAGAAGCAGCCATTAATGCATGTGTATAGGATAAAGGCTTGTTTATTTGGTTTGAGTAAAATAGAGGGAAGGGGAAGAAGAAAGGGATATGCGAGGAACTTATAAAAGGAAGCGATCCTTATTTTATTTTATTTTTTGGGGAGAGAAAAGAATAAATTATATTTATGGAGGAAAGGAATTTTACGTCGAATATTCCGATAAATTGCTGTTTTTGAATTAGATCAGGTTGTGCCTTTTGATCTGTGTAGAGGGGTGAGTCTTTTTTTTAGAAAGTGATATTTTATAATTTAAAATTTTTAAATGTATTAAATTTATTTTAGATTTTGTTTAAATTTAATCATAAAATTTTATAATATTATAATATTAATTAGTTTTAATTCATACGACTTTTAATAACACTTAGTAAATTTTATAATATATATTTTTTTATTTTTTACAAATGTAAATAAAATTTATAATATATTAAATACCATCTAAATTTATATTATATATTTATTATACTATTTTTAAAGAAGTAATTTTGAAGAAAAATATTGATAAAAGTATAAAAATAATCATAGAATTGACGGAAAAAAAGAATTTATAAAAAGTTGTAGTCAAATGATTAAATTGAATAAAATGCAAAATTGAGATTAAATTTAAAAAAAAGAATTTATTTTCAAAAATGTAATTAAAGTTACACAGCTATCTTAGAATGAGTAATAAAAAAAATCCTGCACAGTCGATGAATTTGACTTGAACTCCAACACTGATTTTTTAATAAATAAATAAACAACTTCCTTTAAAATTTACAGTAATGATGCATATTTGTTCATTTGGTATCGACATGATTGTAAATTTCGGAGGTTACAGATTTTGAGTAAGATAAGAGACAATATCATATTCTATTCAGTCTTTAGGGATTCAAGGAGTTGAAGGGTATACTATAAATCTCATACCGCACTATATAACATTATTAGGGTTTAATTGCGTTAGAATCCTTAAATTAAAATATCATTTAAATGAAGGATTTCCATTATTCTAAATATTAATTATGGTGTTAAATGTTAATTTTGTTAAACTGAGCAAGTACATTTGGTCGGTTGGTCAAGCCGCTCATCATTGTTTCCTCATATTATTTTAGGTTATGAGTTCTAGACCCACTAGTAGTACTCATTCTCATCCTCTCTAGGTAGGATTAGGATAATAATTTTTTAAAAAAATTATTATATTAATTTAAAATTTTATAATCATATAATGTATCTAAATAATAAATATTGTCTTCTTAAATTTAGTAATGAAAGAATTAGTGGGATTCTGGACAGACACAATAGGAGCGACCGCACAGGGCCCCCAGAGAGAAAGACTCAAAAATAGATAACTTAAGTTAAATAGTTGTAATTTTTTTTTTATAAATTTGCATATATAATTATGTGTATATATATAACAATTATCTAACACTTTAAACATGCAAAAGGAATGACATCTTTTAAGTGAAAATATTTGATTTTTAGATGTTTATAAGTCAATTTTTTGTTGTTCAAGAGGATAATGTAATAATATTTTTTCTATTAAGGTAATTTTTTGGAAGAAAAAAATTTATATCTCTTACCGATTATAAATTAAGAATCACATTTTAAAAATTGCACAGAGCCTCCAAAATCTTTGAACCGCACCGGAAAGAATTTGAGCCATTTCATAGATTTTGCACGGATTCAAAAGAATAATTTTTTTTCTAACCTGGATGCATACAAGGAAGCAAGGGGGTGCTTGCTCCATTCTGCACTCATTATTTTTTAATATATTCATGTAATTATATGATAATATATATTTATATATATATTTTTAAATTTTTTAATAATATATATTTTGTACATATAAATACTTAAATTTAGATTTTTTAAGATAAATATTATTTTCCTTTTTACTGAAATCATTTATTACTATAATTCTTGTTTGAAAAAATTTGTTTGAAGTCATTCTTTGGGTTCTCTGCACTCTAAAATTTATTACTATAATTCTTGTCTGAAAAAAAATATTATTATTTTTCTCTTTTAAATATTTCATGTATCCTCTTTTATATTTTTAGTAGATACATACAATTTATTTATTCAAACATCATTGTTAAAAGATATTTCTGAAAATAACATATATTTATGAATATTTATAAAATGGGTAAAGTATACAAATTGTCACTAAATTATCTCTAAAATTACAAAATGATCATCAAACTTTCAAAAATTACATAGTGGTCGTTAAACTTTAGTTTTTATTACAAAATTATCACTGGGTCGTTAACTGGGAGACATGACAGATACGAAAATTTGTATAACAACATATTTAATCCTCAATATTTACACATTCAATCAATTTAGACAGCAATAATGAGGATTAAATTAGGAATAAATTAATTAAATGTGTTAATATGGAGGATTAAATGTTATATTATTCAAATTTTTGTAACAATCACGTCAATAGTTAACGGCTCAATGACCATTTTTTAATAAAAACTAAAATTTAATGCCTCTTATATAACATTTAAAAATTTAATAATTATTTTATATTTTTAAAAATGGTTTAGTGACCATTTGTATACTTTACCCTTAAAAAACACTCAAATCGATCACATAAGTAGAAAAAACACGTCAGGTCATACTTGTTTTTATTTTTTTATTAAATAATGTCATGGCCTTTAGGTGGTTAAAGCTTGTATCGACAATTATTAGATTTTTTTGTTCAAACTTTACTACAAATATTTCTCTTTTAATTATAAAAACTTCTAATTAAATATGTTTTTACTATGGTTAATGCAATGTGATTTTCGTGGTTGAATAATATTTTTGACCACTTTCTTAAATTCAATATTTGGGACCAGGAACGAACACAAAACTTTACGTTAGAAAAAACTTATAAAATTGTAAGAGAAGAAAATAGATTTTCAATAGAAAATACATAGTAAATTTCTAAAAATTATATAAATCATATAGTAATTTCAAAATTTTAGGGGAGGTGACCGCTCCTCTAGATCCATCCTTGGTTGGGTCAAACAATTTTATTTTACTTAATCTCATTAACTTAGAATAATCTTCCATATAGAACAAACACATTTGATCAGTTGACCAAGCTGTTCATCTTTGTTTCCTCACATTTTCTTTAAGTCATGGGAGCACTCTATTATTTCCCCTTCTCTATAGGTAGGATTAGGATCATAATTTGTAAAAAAAAAATATTCTTCAATATATAATTAGTTGTTAAATACTACAAAACAATAGTCAAACCCTAGGTTATTTCCCTCCATGCCTAGCCTCTTTATTATTCTTCCTTTTAGTCGACAGAAGCACTAATTTTAATGTTAACAGTTGCCCGTCGGTACTTTTTATTTTTTTAATTTCGTGTAGTTGTCTTTGTTTCTCATTTGTTATTTTAATTTTTAATAAAAATAATTATGTTTTTATAGTACGTTTTCCCTGCCTTTTGTTTCACTCAAGGTTGAATTTAATGTTGCATCGACTGATCAAGATTACACTTATTTGTTATTAGACTGATCTTCCCTACTTTGGACACTCGGATTGAATTTGGATACGCGTTTTGCGTTTGTTGATAGTTTTTTCACGATGCTTGACTCTGGTCTTTCAACAGTTTGATTACTTTTTGCGGTTTATTTACCGATGCAGTTAGATATGTTTGTATCTATCTATTTTTAGTCTTTTAGTTGGTTTTTTTAACATTTTTCTTATAGTCCTTATATGATCTCAAACGGCTATTTGTTGTGTCAAGAGTTATAATATAATGTTCAAATATAAATATTTAATTTATAATTATAATTATAAACCCTCATTTTAATTTTAGATATTTTGTTTCAATAAATCTAACGACTTTTATAGGAAAAACATTCTTAAATATATAAAAATATGAACACGTTAAAATTTTATTTTAATAAATAAGATATTTGGTGTTCCAATCCCATTAAAATTAATATGTTTGTTTATTTTAAATTAATAACTATTTTATCTATATGCATATTAATTTTTTTATTAACTAATTCATTTATAATATTATAAAGGCTTATTTTTTTCACAACCCACAAATCTTTAACCCAGAATCCTCAAATCTTTGAATTCATCATCTGTATCACCGAAACAATCACCATAACTCACTATTTTCATCATCGGACACCTACTATCAATAATCCCAATATTACTTCGTTTCCAATTGATAAATAATATGTCAATTGAATGGCGAACGACGATTGGGCTTTGTAAAATTTTTAACGAGAGGAAGAGGTTTCGTTGTTGCGGTAGTGACGATGTTCATGACAAAAGAGGATATGGGGGTTTGGGGTTAGAAATTTGAATTATTTTGATAAAGAACGAGAGTTTTGTATTTTTTAGAAATTGTTGTAAATAAAATAAAAGAACAAGAGAAAGATAAAGAGAAAATTTTGTATTGTATTCTCAATATGAAGTTGTGTACAATGCCTTATTCAACCTCTATATTTATACGCATAAGAAGTAATTATCATATAGTTCTCTAAGTATATCAACCTATATTTAATAGATAGAGATAGAGTTATAATTACAATAGACATTTACATAAATAAAAATTCATAACACTCACAACTGGATGCCTATGAAAATTAAATAATATGTTTTCTTAAAACCTTACTAATATAAAAATTCCGTGGGAAAAAATCTCAGTGAAAAAGTACACATGTCATTAATAAACGTAACATGTTGTCTCATTAAAAACGAATACAATGCGTATTTACTCCACCTCATGAAACTATCACATAAAAACTTTGAATCTTTATTATTTAATCTTGAATACAATTTTCAAATATTGAAGTGGATAATGAAGGGTTCATGAATCTTCTAAATTGTCACTAGAAAAAACTCGTTGAATATTTATATTATTATTCTTCTGGAGATCACAAGAGAGAAAACTTTAGGAAAATATGTTTTGTTTCGTCTTATTTGATATATCAACCTTTCAATAGATATATAAAATTTGCATTATCTCCATACAATATAACTTGCATTTTATTTTTTGAAAGTAAATCACATATTTTTATGGATGTGTTGAGTCAATAATCTTCACAAAACACATTTTCAGCTTATCTTGTGCACAACAATTTTTTTCTACATAATTTTGAAGAGACAATAGCTAATGTTTGAAGATCTAAAGTTAATTTATATTATTGCCCCTAAATTTAAATATTTTATATTGTCCCTCAATAAATACTATTGAGTTTTACAACTGAATTTAGTTTGTAGGATTTTAAAATTAATGATTCAATTTTTTTTAAAATAATAAATATACATAGTTGTGTAATTTTTACTCAATATATATAAAAAATACTAAAAATATATGTGTTTTTTAAAAGAAGAATGTATGGATTATAGGAAAATATCTCATACACTGGTTGTGAAAATGAAAAATTTCCACAAGTTAGGCTCCGTTTGCCATTGAGGGCGCGAACGCACGTTGGCTAGCAACGCCCGTTTGGGCAAAAGCTAGATTTTCTAGCGGTGAGCAAACGCCCCTTTGAGGCGTGAAATCAAGTGGGCAACGCCTGTTCAACGCCAAACCTTGGCGTGTTTGCCGTTGCTTCTCCATTCGGCGCACCAACGGGCGTTGGAAAAGCATCCGCAAATGCAACCTTAGTTTTAAGATTTGTGGTTTAAGAGTATGATTTTAAAATTCAGGGTTCATAATTAGAATTTAAGCTTTAGAGATTAACGTTTATGTTTTAAGGTAATATGATTATGAATTTATGTTTTAACTTATGTTCTCTAAATTTTAATCTAAATTCTATCCACACCTCTAAATCTAAAACTCTTACACTTAAATTTCTAAATACTAAATCTTAACAGACTTTTTAAAACTTAAAATTAAGACGCTTATAAACAGAGAGAGAACCATGTAGTGTGTGGGAGGGGCAGCCCCTCCCAATTTTTTTGTATAATTGCATTTTTAGCCCCTTTTAGTTTAAATGTTAATTAAATAAAGTTTTTGCTCATCTTAATTTTTTTAATTTAAAGGCTTAATAGACTTTTACCCCTTCCAACATTAAATCCTAACTCTGTCTCTGTTTATAATTTTTTTATTTTTACTGGATGCGCATAGAATAATTATCCAGATTATATATATCCAATTAGACTTAAGGGTTCATGGGGTTACATGAGGTGGAGAAGTGGGGGATGTGATTTGATGAGACATTTCATTTTAATTGGTTGGTGTGGATGAGGTGACACGTAGAGTAGATGAATGATGATGGAGGGTGGGCGTGAGACGGTGACCAAAGGCTGAGGTTGCCCTTTCCTTTGCCTCTTCATGTCTTGAAAAGGAAAGGGCCAATGACTATTAAGTATTACTATTATATGCTAGGATTATGATTCACAATTCATCACATGCTCTTTCTTAATTTAATATTATCCTTTGAATCAACCAATTACGTGCATCTTGTAATCAACCATTTCTGAGTACGACAATGTGCCAACGCATTCATAACCAACTTGCTCCTTTGCTACGTTTATGAACTCTTTTGTTTTTTTTTTCTTTCTAAAACCACATGGCACATGCTCAATGAGTCAATGTCAAAAAGCACGCGGCTTCTGCTGGTTTAAAGAATTCTTTGATGCTTAATGTCTGCCAACACCCAATTTAAACATCAGCCATTTCAATACCAATTCAACTCAATTCCATAGCTGTTTAAAGATTTCTACCACACAGAAACAAAGCAAGGACCTGTTAGTCAAAGTATGGTTATAATTATTCTGAAATGCTGAAATTGTAGATAACTCCTACACTCACAAGCTGGCTGAGCTCTTTGTTTTTCCCAATAAGCTGCATGGACTCAAAATCCTTTTCTTCAGGCCTTTTCAAAGCTTCTAAGTCTACCTATCTTCAACCTTCTTTCCATATGCAGCAACAGTCATTAACTTCAGAGGCATTTGTACGTAGGGGTGTAAAAACTGACCTAACCTAAAAATCTGACTGAAACAAACTCGAGTTGGTGCTGATGATTTGTGAAAAGTGAAATCAGCCCAGATTTTTATTAAACGCTATATGATAATTTGTGAAACACACAAACACTTAAAAAGGCAGAAAACAACTTACCTCCTGGAAAAGAAAAGTCTGCAAGTGTTTGTACTTACTACTTAGTATATAGTAGCTGAATTATTACATTCTTAGTGCAATTGGTGCGATTTTGGTGTTTGGGGTGGAAGGGCTATATATATTATTCTCTTTATGTAATTCCCTATCCTTATTGCTGTAAAACAATGTGGAATATTATTCTCTTCTCTTGCATATTGCTACAGGCCAGTGATGGAGTCAAGATTACAGGGTGAGACAAATTTATAATTAACCCAAATTTTAACCTCCCGCCCCCTTAATACCTCCGTCCCTGCTATTGGCAACTAGTTGTTATGAAGGGATGATGTTATCTGGATATAGAGGTTGTTATATGTTCAAATTCAAAAGGTGATTATATGAACCAATTGAGACGAACTAAGATTGAATGGACTATAAAATATAAATTTGGAGTTTGTTCATTGTCTTAAATGTAGTTGTCTTCAATGAGTCCAAAGAATGGAACAAAATTGAGCCAGAGTTCAAAGGCAATAGTAAAAGGTGCTTCATTTCATTCCACTCTGTTTGTCCTCCCCAACATGGCAGCAGTGACCATGACACCTTAAAGGCTTCATTTTACTCGCAAGGCACTAGTCGCCGAAATTGTTCCTCCCACGTGTAAAGACACGTCATTTCTGACAAAACAGCTCTTTCTATATGTCCAATGCTGACAGGGATGGTAGAATGGTCGTGGGGATTTTGTGATCCAACTAGCCAGATACATCTTCCTTGAGTAGGCTTATGCAGTGCTGGTGCAGGTGGGACAATAAGAAAGGCCTAAGAAAAATGATAGAAATTTTCTCTTATTTGCATTTGGAATTTATTCTTTACAATGCATATCCATTGCAGAACTTCCTTTTCGTTCCATGTTTCGATTCCCTTTACCTGCAACCATTCAAAAGTCTTATACCCTGACGCTGGTAGGTTGATGGGTTATAGCTAGTTATCAGATAAAACTTATGCAACACCCTACTTTTATTTATTTTCAAATATCCGTGTCCAATACTTATGTTTCATATATTTTGAGCATAAAAGCTATATTCTTATCTAACACTCGCCTTCGAATTATTTCGAATGCAAAAGCAGAGCATTTGGAGATCGGAGTTTGGGCTCCACTGCACAACAACATATACTCAGGCAATCTGCACGATAAACTCCTCTCTAAGTATGTTACAAGCGGGGTCTTCATTGCTTACAATGGCAACAAATTCAACACCAAATAGGCACAAATGCTTGATTATTTACACACAAAAAAGACCATTTCTTACCAGTGGCCTCTTATTTTCAATACTGGTCCGAGTGAATCAAGATGTTGAATGTTCAGCTAGCGAGCTAATAAAAAACAACCTTAAATCAGGTTGGATACATTAGGGGCTAAAACTAAGAGATGATAGACATTATCCCTGCAAAAAGTTTCGGCTTTCAGTCCTTGTTTCCTGGCTATTATCCTCACCTTTCGAAGTGAGAAAATGACTTGTAGCCCGGCATCTCGCCAAGTTGGCACGGATTATTGTACCAAATTAGCTAGTCGTTGTTGATCCACGTGGTGTTATCAATTATCATTGCATTAAACTCGGATTAATTTGGAATTTGTAAAGGAATTAGATCCCGGCAACGGTGCCAAAAACTTGTTGTATGTTTTGAGTGCAACGCAAACGGTGCAAGTATACACGTCGCAAGTGATAGTATAGTAAAGATATCGTCTCCACAGAGATTGGTTTGGGCCACTTTGCTTAAGTTACTGCGTTGTAAGAGATAGATTGAATGGTGATTAATAATAAGTAAAATAAACTAAGTAAACAGAAATAAAGGATAAAGTAATCGAATAAGAGAGAGTATGCTGGGTTATCGTAAGTTGTGGAGTGATAGTTGAATGGACTGTCGTGGTAATTGAGTGCTAGAGTAGCTCAATCGTTTCGTCAATTGGATCCAGTCGGATTGCTTGGGCAATTCTGCAATTGCCTGAGCAATTAAGCGATAACCTTCAAAGTTCGGCGAAGCGTTCTTCAATGGTTTCTCGTGAAACACTGTTAATTGTGCATGCCTTGATAATAAATCCCTGCGTAAACCAGGGGTGGACAACAACCGATCTTGTGCTCCTTTTAGCCGTTGAAATTCGCAATTTATCCCTAAGTCGAATTAGTCTTCACCATCGATTGATGGAATAAAGACCATGCTCATTCGTTTCTTGAATCTAACTATCCTGGTATTAGATAAATGGATGAATTCACGAGATCCTCTCCCAATTCACTCACAAAATTAAGAACAAAAAATGAACAAACTTTGAATTAAAATTGCAAACTCAAATACCTAAACAAATCCAATCGTTTATCACAACCACAAACCCAAAATAAACCCAAGTCAATTTACATCAATTCATGGCTGGGTTCAAAAGATATACAAAGAATAATCCCCAATCATGACTCGAATGGAAACAATGAAGAAAAAGATGAAGATGCGCGCTGCTCTCTCTCGAACTCGACTCCCCTCTTCCCTCTCTTTGGTGGCTGCGGCTATGCCCCTTTTATAGGGGATGATTAGGTCAAGATCTTTGTTGATGATGAGGAGTTTAATTTGGAATTAAATTGAATAAAAGAAATAATAAACCTCTTTTTATCTTTTTGCTTAAAAACTCCTCACAAATCTGAATTTAAATCTTCATTAAATGCGATGTATAAATCCAAATCTTTGAGATTTATCCCCTAATTTTCGTGCTTATCCAAACAGGGCTGATTTGTCCCGAATTGCCAAGGCAATTAGTTTGGCATGTCCTTCAGAAATTCTCCTCAATTGCCACGGCAATTTCCTACTTGCTTCGGCAATTACTATCCTGCATAACATAACGCACAAAGCAGCGATTTTTTCACGAAAAACAACAAAAGTGTAATACCAAGCTCGTAACGACGAAACCTAGAAAATTATGCATAAATGCCTAACAATGCAACTAAAATGCGCCTAAGTCTAATAATAATATGAGTAAAAAGGGAAATAAGAATAGTACTTTTGAACACTAATCAACCTGGTATGTGCTTCATAAAGGAGGTTTACCCCTTTCATGCTGCTGTCGAATGTGCCACAGGTGCTTGAAAAATGTCTTCCATTTCATCATGGGTCTCGCCAGGACAATACATGGGCGGGGTAACGGACAGCCTTATGATGATGAGGGCCCATGAAATATATGACAATCCAATGGTGTAGCCGGTTGGAAACCAATGATGCAGTGAACATCTTAAAGGCTTCGAGAATAAGAGTCGCCCTGAGTATGTCTGTAAACTGAAAATTATATTATACGACCTGAAGGAGACTCCAAGAACATGATACGAAAAGATCGGTAAATTCTTAATACAAAGTGTTTTTAGAGTTGTTCTTTCATATTTTAGTTTATTTGTGAAAGCTAGTCAAGGAAAACTAATAATTATCAAACATTTTCTTGGACTTGAAGTAAAGCGCACAAAGGAAGAATTATTTTTAGGCCAACAAAAGCATGCAAAGAATCTTCTACATAGGTATGACTTATGAGGTGCTTGACTTTTAGTTTATCTCTACTTCCCCAATATGAAATTGCGAGTAGATGAACGAAAAACATTTAGAAGTTGAAGTTGATCACATGCTGTTGGAGATAGCTAGTCGATGCAGTACGAAGCATCCTGAGGTATGTTAAAGTCATTATTAATTTTGGTGTTTTATAAAAGAAAATAAAATAATGTTATGTCGACTATATTGGAGACTATGAAACAAGACAATCGATAATTAAATACCTTAGATCTGGAGCAATATCGTGGTGCAGTAAAAGACAACCAACGATATCATTATCAAGCACCAAAGTCAACATCACAAGAGAATATTTAGTCGAAATAATTAATGAAAAATTTTCATCAGCCAGCAGACTATCAAGTATGACTTTTCTTTGATAATTTTATCAGTTATACGTCTAACAAAGAATCCATTCTTTCATGCAAAGACAAAGCATGTAAGTAGATTATCACCATGTTCACGAGAATGATTCTTGAAGGAGAGATCAAATGGTGCCAATAAATACATATGAAAAAGTTCTAAACATATCCGCAAGAGTCTGAGTGGACTAAAGTTTGAAAAGTTCGTAAATCATCTGTGGAAAGAAGTCGTTGAAGGGGAAATATTCATCATGTTCTCTATTTCTAGAGAATTCTTAATAATTATCTAGAAATTTACTATTAGAATAATACTAATAGTATACGTCTTGAAACATTCATAAAATAAATATTTATACTATGCCTAAGATTATTCATAGAAGAATCTAGATATTTATAAAATTAATGGTTAAGATGTTGACATGTGTCAACAATCAATATCACTAAACTCTATAAATAGAATTAGAAACTTTTATTTTTAGTAATGGATAGGGTTAACAATGGGACGGATTAGGACGATTTTTTAGTCATCCCACCTCAATTAAATAATAGTTCAACCCGATCCAATGAAGAGAGTTCAAAAAACGACAGGACATAACATAATTAATGTACCATGTCAACAACAACTAAAAAGAAAGAATGCAACTCTTTTAGTTCCCATTTAAGCTGAAATGAATTTCACTCGTAAGCTAAAATTTTCCTTTGCAAAAATGTTTAGAACTTGCATACAAGAGACTGAGTATATGTGTGGCTGAAAAAACTGCAAATTTAAAAAATAACCAACTCGAGCAGTTTATCTGTTTTTTAATTTTTAAATAGCCAATAAAAATGTTCACTGTTGCAAAGCATCTCTATCTCTCCCTTCTTCCCATTTGCAAAATTAATGAGAAGAGAATATGATTGTTTCCCTTTCTCTATCCCTTCATCTTCGAAGAACATTGCGTGACCACAACTCGTAAAATCGTTGAGGGGACGCAACAACATTTTGTGCTATAATAGAAACTGAATTAAAATAGGAATTTACAAAGTCAATTATTGATCTTTTATGAATTTAGAATCTAATTAAAACTAAAAGCTAAAGCTTAAAACCTCTTAGTCAAATCGGGACTTAATTAAATCTAAACTGAAATTCAAGACTCAAATTTAACATTCATTCGAATAACATGACTTAATGGAACATAATTTAAAATTCAAAGTCTTTATTTAAATCTTCAAACATGCAAAATGGGACATAATTGAGAGAATTCAAAAAACGACAGGGGCACAACATAATTACCCCTAAATAGGCAAATGACGCGAGCTTTGTCTATTTCATTCATGCCGTTTGGCATGTTTTCATTAAAAAGGCATTTGTTTGCCCTTTTTTTTTCCATTTATTATCCTGCTTTTAAAAACAGAAATAACTTTCAACGGGTTGGTCCAAATGGTAACTAATTTAGTATCATTTAAATAATTAAGTATGTTTCGAGTTTGAAGTTTATATATGCAGAAAATTTTTTATCTAGAGACTCACTCACCAAACCAGGTGTGCGGCACATGTTGATTTAAATTAATCAGGGCAAAGTCTTAGAAAATTGAAAAAAAGTCAAAAACAAAATTTACCAGTCAAATAAGTGTCCAAACTATATTTTTTTCAGATAGGTACCAGAACTATATTTTGGACAAAATAGGTGCATAATATTTCATTCTGTGACCCATTTAAGGTTTTTTTCGTGACAAACTTTATTTTTTTGTTATCCAATAAAATTCGAACACGTGGTATGGTTTCTTGTTTTTGAAATTAGAATATGAAAATGAGAAAAATAAAAAGTATTAATTAACCCAATAATATTTAATTTCTCTAAAACCTCAAACCCAAATCCTAACCTTAAATCCCTAAATTTCTCTATTCCGACCACCGATTCAGCCACCACTGGCCAGCCTACCCTCTACTGAAACTCTATCTTGTCGTAAAAAATTATCGAATGAATTATCGATTATAACGTTGACGAACACCCAACAATGAAGAAGAAAGAGGCTGATTGAGTTATCACCAACGAGTACAGGATGACAGATGTCGAATGGTGAAGTACACGATACTTGGGCAGTGAACAATAAATTATCGACTTGTGGGGATACTGGACGATGAAGGAGATGCGATTTGAAAATTCGATTGAAAGAAATTAAAATTTTAGAGTTTTTAAAGAAATTTAAATTTAAAAAAAAAATCATAAATTAAAGATATAAAAAACCGGTCATGTGTTATGTTCTGATTGAATGACTAAATTTTTTTAGCGATCGTTAACGAAAATGAATCACTGAATGAAACGTTAGATACCTATTTAACTTAAAATATTGTTCAAACACTTATACGAAAAAAATGTGGTTTAGGCCCTATATGGTTTTTTAACTATCTCCTCGCTCCGCCATTGGATTGTCAAGCTTTTTGAGTATGATGCTCTCCTCACTGGTTCCTCACCGTTAACCGCTCAGATGGTCAAGGTACTGCTCCGTTCACCGGGAAGGGCTTCCAGCCGATGGTAAGCCTTTCAACTGGTTTTGATTTTCGCCAATTGATTTTCGTTTGATGTTCTCCACTCTTCTAACTCTTTCTATGATCATGGCGGTGATGATAGTCATTGGTAGTGTTTAGGTTCGGCTATGGGTGTTATCGAACGGGTTTGATGTTGTTGATTCGTGGTGGTTAGGGACTGTTTTGATGATGGTTCACAGACCAAGGTGCTAGGACGATGAGGGTGGCCGTGAGGGTTTCGGTGTAGCTCTGGGGTAGTGAAGTGCTTAGTAGAATATGGTATCCAGAGATGACCGAGGGGGGGCTCGGTTTTGAGAACAACAATCGAAGTTTAAGTTATTTTGGCATGTGCAAGGAGACGTTGTAACATCTGAAATTGGGTTAGGTAGCTTTTTCGAGTCCGACAACCGAATTTTTTTTGCAATGATTAAAAGGTTAATTTCGAACCTTGAAATCAGTAACAGAATAAAAAAATAGTTCGAGTAAAACATGATTTGAATTGGAACTAAATTGGAAAAATCTAGAACTCAATTGAAATTTAAGGACTAAATTGAATAAGATGCATAAAGGAAAGGAATGCATGGCTATTGTCCCTATTAGTGTCTATAGTGGATTTTAATGAGATCATCAAGCTAGGTGTCTAATTGTCATCTACTTAAATTGATGAATAATCAAGGATTAATAATTAAAAAAAAGAAATACAAATGGAAAAGAAGACGTTTTTGTCTACTATGAGTTTTGCCCAATTTCGAATAGAAAGAAAACTTTCAGGGACGGCTCCCAAAAACGGAAATAATGAAGATAGGGAGACTTTTAGTTCACTCGAGAGATTAATGGGGAGTAAGAGGTAGCTATCAAGCATTCGAACCAGTTAAACACTACCATTAAAGCTTAAATTGGTTTAATACAAAGAAAATCATGAAACTAGAATCCATGGTTGTCTTGAATTGGATGGAGTCAGTTAAAGAACTAATAATATACAATCAACTAATTACCTCTCTTAATCAAATCTATTATCAACTAATATAATTTACTATTAACTATCCGTTAATTATCAAACAGTACTTAAAAACCAACTAAATACAAAGGACGAGGCCTCCTTGGTCCTTGGAGCCTTCCTTTGTTTGGCTTGCCACTTCCCCTCCTTAAGCCACCATGGCTTGGACTTGGAGGATGCTG